>LR738712.1:268869254-268892365 GCA_902687465.1 Secale cereale | reverse complement strand
CCACAGTCGGACGTCTAAGCAACATCACATAAAGGGCTTATAACAAAAGTAAATAATGAGAATGCCATAATCGGACGTCTAAGCGACATCACATAAAGGGCTTATAACAAAAATAATTAATGTGAATGCCACAGTCGGACGTCTAAGCGACATCACATAAAGGGCTTATGACAAAATAAATAATGAGAATGCCACAGTCGGACGTCTAAGCGACATCGCATAAAGGGCTTATAAATAACAGTATATAATGATGAAATACTTCGGAAAGGAAAATCAATACAGAGATAGTGGTGAGTTCATTTACCAAATGAACTTGATGATAACACTATTTTGGTTACTCACAAGAATTATACTAGAGACGGTCACCGGGTTGACAGGAATATTGATCCTAGGCCATAAACATGGCTACTGAAGGAATTTAACTCTGTAGAGCTTGTACTAATAACTCATAGCCAACGGGTTCTACTAGCCACGTGGCTAGCCCCGTCTATGGTGATTTAGTAGAAACCCAACTAACCAGTACACACCCATTTAACATCCTGTCGTCCGGAATCACCCGCGACGACATTCACGGAAAACTTTAAGACGGGGAGGCTACAACCTCGAATAGCATGGGATCAAATTTATATATGCGCGCTCTAAGGGGTGCCCCCCTCTCGGTCCCAACCGGAAATACCCATGCCCCCTGACCGGATGACGGGCTTTAATCCAGGGCCATGGAACCCTCATCCCGGCCCCTCTACTTGGTGTGTACTTGGAAACTGGTTTACAACCGACTAGACCGTAATTCCAACGGACAGCCTATGATAGTACTGAAAAGGAGACGAACGGAATCGTGACATGATCTCCGTTGATACTGAGTTGACTAACTACTGGCATGCTCCAACAATACCAGCATTCCACCCCATCATATCACCATATGATCGAGGTGGTTCAACATTCTCCTCCGGGGCTCACCCGAAGCTTACTTGCATGAACTATGCCATACACATATGCCCATATGACCATGCTTATAAACGAGCTACTCGAGCAAACATGCAACACACTCATCATATCAAGAGTTCAAACATGCTTGCCTGGTTCTGAAAAGTCGGAGCCTAACTCGGCGTGATTCGCGTCTCCGTCACGGCCTCCGGTATCTATGTGTTCAAACAAAAATATATACTAACATAAATACCGCGCGTGCAAATAAATTTGCTCAAAATATTTCCACATAAATATGACAAAAAACTAGACAGAAAACCAAAGTGGACAGAAAAAGAATCAACTCAAAATCACTTTTAGTTTAAAAGATATTAGGGTTTCTATCCAGGGACCCATCTGTAATGAAACAGAAAAGATCCAGGGGCTAGAACAGAAAGTAACGAAACGAACCAGTACGCAGTACGTCACCCGCAGAGGGAAGATGCACTTTGCTAAAATACGCCAACAGAAAACGGTTCGAGGGAGAGATGTGAGAGACTGACAGAGGGACCCCACCTGTCAGGTTTGAAAAAAAAAGAAACAAAGCCGCGCCGGTGCCGGTGCTGCGGTGATCGCCGGCGTCGATCCACGGTGAGATAGGGGAGGGGAGTGGTACCTATGGCTTCACGATGGTCTTCCGCGTCGAACGGTGGTGGAGTTGGGTGCCGGCGAGTCCCACGTCGACGGCGAGCTTATCTCTGGCGGACGGCGGCTCGGGTGTTCGTGGACCTCGTCGGAGAAGGTTTCTGGAGAGAAATTGGGTTGGGGGTTAGGACTAGGTGGATGCCAGGGTACTACGTTCAAGTTCACGGTGGCGGAGGAGCCCTCACCGGAGTGAACGGAGTTGGAGCCCAAGGCGGAGGTAGCTGGCCGGAGCCGGGGAAGAAAAGCCTTTCGGGGCACTTCCAGAGGTTGGGCGCAGTCTAGGGAAGTAGTGGAGGCGTGTGTGCTCGAGCACGAGCTCGGGGGTGCCTTTTATAGGCGGCTCGAGGTGGCTGCCGCGAACAGATAAGAACGGCGAGCCAATTACGGTGCTGCAGTGGTCGGACGGCGGGGCTAGGAGCTTGAGCATCATCTATGATCTGTAGGAGCTCCATTACCGCGCTTAACTTAGCAGTAGAGGTGGAGTTACGGCCTGCCATCAGCAGAAACGACACTCTGCGCGTGCCAGGCCACGGCGACGGTATGCCAGGCGTGCGTTGGCTGTGGGGAGGGACACGCGGAGCACTGGGATGGTCTGGGCGGCGTGAAACGGCGTGTAGCTGTGGCGTTGCTTCTGTCAGCCGCCAAGGGCGGCGCTGTGGCCGTGGCAGCCGCCGGCGCGGTCGGGCCAGGGCGCCACCGACGCCCAGAAACGGCCAAGCGACCATGCGGCGCATGGATAAGGAGAAGCTGCAGTGCAGCGTCGAGCCAAGGAAGCACAGACGAGCTTTGTCGCTGCGCTGAATGATCTGACGAAACTGACGAAGTGTAGGAAGATTCAGTTAACAGTTCTGAATTTGACAGAATAGTGTAGGCTACGTGTTTGATGAATTGATTCTGGTATTTGTGCAATGTCTCTGGAGCTGATTTTTTGTGGAGTGGCCTCTTGATGTATCTAGAGGCTGCATGATTTTTCACAGAATTTTTGGATGAAGATAAATATGAATTTCACCAAATTTTGCAAATTTGGTCCAAACTTGCAGTAGGTGAAATTTGAAAATTTTGAACTATGGACCAGTGAAACAAGATGGATCTAGGTTGTGGGTACTAAGGACTATCTAGGAGAGTTGGTTTGGAGCCAAATAGGTAGATGAAAATTGTGGTTCCTTTGTAAATCACCAAGGTCCACTATAAAAGACAGAATTGTTTTTGGAATGAAATAAATAGAAGAAAAATCGCAATAAGCTCACAACTTGCTGGAATTGATGAAATGCTTGTCCCATGGTGTGAAGAGAGTCTTGGAGAGGATTGTTCCTATTGGGATCATGGCAAGATGAAGGTTGGAGGGGAGGTAGGTCAAGGTTAAACTTGAGAATTTTAAAACAAGAAGTGGTGAACTCAAACAACTCCTTTTGAATCTCAACTTGTCCTTGAGCCAAACACAAGAGGAGAACTTCAAGGCCAAAAACCAAGCTTGAGAAGACACACAAACTTTGGCAAAAAGGGATTTTAGAAGGGCAAAAGAAAGGATCAAACAATTCCCCTTTCAAAAAGGCCAAAAGTTTGCAAGAAACACCAACTCAAAAATTTGGGGTGTTACAACACCTACCCCCTTAGGAAAAATCTCGTCCCAGAGATTTCAGCTGATCCTCAAATAGGTGTGGATGTTCTGTCCGAAGGAAATCTTCCCTTTCCCTTGTTGCCTCATCCTCTGTGTGATTATTCCACTGAACTTTGAGAAATTTAATAGTTTTCTGACGGGTCCTCCTTTCAGACTCCTCCAAAATCTTCACTGGATGTTCTCGGTATGTAAGATCTGGTTGCACATCAAGATTTTCATGTGACACGTGTTTCTCTGGATTGCTTACACACTTCCGTAGTTGCGAGACGTGGAACACGTCGTGGACGTCGGACAGTTCCTTGGGAAGGTCCAGTTGGTAAGCTATTGTGCCTCTTCGTGCAACTATACGGAAGGGTCCGATGAATCGTGGTGCTAGTTTCCCTTTGACTTTGAATCGTTGTAGTCCTCTCATCGGTGACACACACAGGTATACGTCGTCACCAGGCTCAAAACTTATTTCCCGATGCTTTTGATCGTAATAGCTCTTTTGTCGGCTTTGGGCGGTCTTGAGTCCATCCTGTATCATTTTTACTCTCTCCTCGGCTTCCTTTAACATATCGGGGCTGAATATGCGGCTGTCCCCTGTTTCCGACCAATTTAACGGAGTACGGCATCTTCGTCCATACAAGGCCTCGAAAGGTACCATCTCCAGGCTAGCTTGGTAACTATTGTTATATGCAAACTCTGCATACGGTAAACTTTCCTCCTACCTGGCCCCATAGGTGAGGACACATGCCCTTAGCATGTCTTCGAGTATTTGATTTACTCGTTCCGTTTGTCCTCCAGTCTGGGGGTGGTAAGCCGTACTGAATGTTAGCTGTGTCCCGAGGGCTTGCTGCAACTGGTCCCAAAATTTCGAGACGAACTGAGTGCCCTGTCGGATATTATAGTCTTGGTCACACCATGTAGGCATACTATCCGGGCGAGGTAAAGCTTGGCGAGCTTTTGAGTGGTGTGTGTTGTCTTGACGGGTATGAAATGTGCCACCTTGGTAAGTCTATCCGTGATGACCCATATGGCATCGTTACCGTGTTGTGATCGTGGTAGTCCAACAATAAAATCCATTCCGATATCATCCCATTTCCATTCTGGTATCTTGTTTGGCTGTAATACCCCTGCGGGTTTTTGGTGCTCGGCTTTAATGCGTTGACATGAATCGCAGCATCCAATAAATGTGGCTATATCCCTCTTCATGTCGTGCCACCAAAATCTTTCCTGAATATCTTTGTACATTTTTGTACCTCCAGGGTGGATTGAGTATGGAGCGGTATGACTTTCCGCTAGAATTTGCTGTTTGAGGTCGTTGCTGTTGGGTACGCAGAGTTTGTCTACGAACCATAATATTCCTTCACTGTCTATGGTGAATTCTGAAGCCTTGCCTTGACTTACTTTTCTTTTTTTTTCTTTCGATACTGGGGTGTCCGAGTTGAGCCTTCTTTATTTGCTCTATCAGTGTAGGCTATATTTCTAGCTTGGATAATTCGCCCTCCGTGACCATCATTAGGTTGAGTCTGGCGAATTCTCGCTGAAATTCGGGTCTCAGGTTCTGTATGCTGCCGCTGTTCGGGCTGGGGTAACGGCTGAGAGCATCGGCTACTACGTTTGATTTCCCGGGGTGATAGTGGATACCAACGTCGTAATCTTTTACCAGTTCCAACCAGCGTCGTTGTCGTAAATTTAGATCTGGCTGTGTGAAAATATAGCTGAGGCTCTTATGGTCCGTATATATTTCACAGCGATTTCCAAGCAAGAAGTGCCTCCATTCCTTAAGTGCATGAATGACTGCTGCCAACTCCAAATCGTGAGTAGGATAATTTTCTTCATGTTTTCGCAGTTGCCGGGATGCGTAGGCGACTACTTTGCCTTCTTGCATCAGTACGCATCCGAGGCCTTTCCGGGATGCGTCGCAATATACTTCAAAGTTCTTGTGTATGTCTGGCACAATTAATATTGGGGCTGTCGTTAACCTCTTTTTGAGCTCTTGGAAGCTTTTCTCACATGCTTCGGTCCACTCGAATTTCTTATCCTTCTTGAGTAGTTGGGTCATTGGTTTGGCTATGGTGGCAAATCCTTCAATAAACCTTCTGTAATATTCGGCCATACCGAGGAAGCTGCGTATATCCGTCACACTGGCTGGGGACTTCCAACCAAGTACAGCCTTGACTTTATCTGGGTCCACAGCAATTCCTTCTTGTGTTAATACATGTCCTAGGAAACCCACTTGTCTCAACAAAAATTCACATTTGCTGAATTTGGCGTAAAGCTGGTGTTTCCTTAATTCTCCCAGTACAATGCGGAGGTGTTTAGCATGTTCTTCCGGTGTCTTGGAATATACCAAAATATCATCAATAAATACCACCACAAATTTGTCCATGAATTTCATAAATACTTTGTTCATGAGGTGGACGAAATATGCGGGGGCATTCGTCAGTCCGAACGGCATCACTGTAAATTCATAAAGTCCGTATCTTGAGGTGAATGTTGTTTCCGGCATATCTTCTGTGCGTACCTTTAGTTGATGATAACCTGACCTTAAGTCAACTTTTGAGAAAACCTTGGCTTGTGCGAGCTGGTCAAATAAATCATTTATCCATGGCATCGGATATTTATTTTTGATTGTGACCATGTTGAGTGCTCGGTAGTCTATACACAACCTCATGGTCCCATCCTTCTTTTTGGCAAATAATACCGGCGAGCCCCAAGGTGAGGAGCTGGCCCGTATAAATCCCTTGTCCAGCAGTTCTTTTATCTGTTTCTTTAATTCAACCAACTCGGATGGCGCCATTCTGTATGGTTTCTTATATATGGGTGTGGTTCCTGGTGCTAGCTCAATAATGAACTCTATCTCTCTGTCTGACGGCATGCCTGGTAATTCCTCGGGAAATACGTCCGAAAATTCACATACGACTGGATCCTTGCTTAACTCAGATGCATCGACTTTGTTTAATTTTGGTTGCCGATATACTGGTCTCTCCTGAGCTGTGACTCTTATTGTTTCTCCATGATGATGGGTAAGAATCACTGTTCTGTTGAAGCAGTCGATAAATCCTTTATTGGTGGTTAGCCAGTCCATACCCAGGATAACATCCAGTCCTTTGTTTTCCAACACGATGAGGTTCGCGTGGAATTTTAATCCCTCAATCTCAATGGTCAAACCTTGGCAGTAATTCTGAGTGATCTGCTTACTTCCGGGGGACTTGATGGTCATTGATTTTCCCAAAGGAAGCATTGAAAAACCATTTTGCAAAGCAAAACTCTTTGAAATGAACGAATGAGAAGCTCCAGAATCAAACAAAATCGTGGCAGGTATTGTGTTGACAGGGAACGTACCGAGTACGATATCCGGTGAAAAAAAAAATCATGTGCCTGCTCCTTGGTCACATGGTTCAGGTGGCCTTTCCTGTGATTGTTATTGGGGTTGAAATTGTTACGCTTGGACGCACAATTGTTCCCGTTGTTGTTAGGCTTTGGCGCCGAGTTTCTTGGCTTAGGGCACTGTTTAGCATAGTGTCCTTCTTCTCCACATGCATAGCAGGTAACACCCGGGCGATAGGTGAAATCCTTGTCTCTTGCATGAAAATTCTTATTTGGACGTGTGTCGTTGGTCGTGGATCGGTTCACAGCGTTCCTCTGGAAATTCATTTTATTCTTGTTGTTGCGGGGGTGGTTGGTCTGATCCCTTTTTCTCTTGCGGATGTCTTCCAGACTGCGACGTTCATTTTCCAGTGTAATGGCTTTGTCTATGAGTGTCTTGAAATCTGGAAAAGTATGTACGACTAACTGGAATTTTAGTGCTGGTGCTAGTCCGTCCAGGAATTTCTCCATCTTTTTATTTTCCGTCATTCGCTCTTCATTGGCATAACGTGATAATTGCGCAAACTGACAGTTGTACTCATGTACTGTCATGCCTCTTTGCTTGAGATCATCAAATTTTCTTTTCTTGATGTTCATGATACTCTTAGGGATGTGTGCCCCACGAAAGCCTTCCTTGAAATCTTCCCAGGTGATATTATTTATGTCGGGATGCATAAGCAGAAAATTTTCCCACCATGACGCGGCTGCTCCCGTGAGATAATGCGGTGCGTACAACACTTTTTCACGGTCTGAGCATTGTGCCACAATTAATTTCCTTTCAATATCTCGAAGCCAGTCATCGGCCTCAAGAGGCTTGTCTGTGTGTGAAAATGTTGTTGGACGCGTCTTCTAAAATTCAGACAATTTTGAGTGCTGCTGGTATGGTTCGCAGTGATTTCCCATGTTAATGACATGGTTCATCATTTCTTGGTGCTGTTGCTGACTTTGCTCCTAAAGGCGGCATACTTGAGAAAATGTTGTCTCACTGCCCTGCTGACTTGACTGCCCCTGTGAGAAATTGTTGTTTGTCTGCGTGCCATAATTTTCCTCCGGCGGACTTAGCATGGAACGTGTCCAGGGACGAGTCATTTCTTACTCTGGGGTAACAAAGCAGAAAACCTGAGAAGAACCGAGCAGCAAAATAAACCAAGATTTTGCAAAAATGGTCAACACGAGCTCGAAAAAGATTTTTGAAATAAACTGGTCGTTTGCGCACGGAGAAGGCTGCTAGTACATATGTTACACGCAGATCCTAATTATACATACGTCACTCAGGGTGTGCGTACACATCCTGACATGTTATTCAAAACTAGTGCACTCCTCCAAGGTCCTACATGATGCGCAACCAGACTACTCCCATCAACCTATTTTACATATCACACAAATATTACACGCGAGCGCGGTGCATCGCGAAATGACGCGCTAGTCGGAGATGTTGAAGATTTCCCTCGGCCTGCCGAGGGTAAGGCCCAATGGTGCTGGAGACTCAACTTCCTCCTCACTGATGGGCTCCAGGCACGGAGTATGAGTACGAGGTGTCGAAGCAGGTGCAGCAGGCGGTGCAGCTCTGACTGGAGTAGGAGCAATGACTTGGTCAAACTCCTCAGTGGTAGGCAGACGGCGAGCGGTGGCTACAATGGAAGGTGCATAGGATGCGGCGGACGAGACAAAAGTCATGGGTGGTGCGGTATGGAGCAGCTCCCTCCTGTTGGCGGAGCCACTCTGGACCATCTCCATACGGGCGGCCACCAGGTCGTCCACCAGGTTATCAAAGGCTGCCTCAAGAGCCTTGAGGTATTCAACCATTGATTCAATGGCTTCGTCACGCTCCCCATTTGCGCATGAAAATGCATAGTGGCACGTATAAGGCACGTGGCATGGGAGGTAACGAAAGCGACGAGTCTTCATCGAAGGCAGAATGTCCCGGAGACGAGCTATCGCCTCACGGGCAGCCATCTGCATAGCATGCCTCTCCGTAGGCATGGCTCTGCCCACAAATCGAAGGTGGCACGCTTCAGAGCGCCCACCTTTGAAGTGTACCACAGCCTGATGTATAGACATGCTGTCGTTGAGCTTGTGATGGTAGAGTGTCAATTCGGGGCGTGTGGACCCGATAGCGACTTTGGTGATGGCGGTGCGGAGCTTGACAAACCCCTCAGGAATGTTGGCGAACACCTGTGCATCACAGTCGTTGCTGGCCATCTACAAAAGTAGACAAAAATTCCGAATAGTCAGGCCATAAATTTATGCTGACCAACAGAAAACTGCTACAGATATAAAAATGCTGAAAAGCAGATTTTTCGCTAATAACCGATTAGCAAGCGCACCTAGTGGCTTCCTACAGTCAGCCTGGCTCTGATACCAAGTATTTCCCGAGGAATTACCAGGCATGCCGCCAGACGGAGAGATAGAGTTCATTATTGAGCTAGCACTAGGAACCACACCCATATATAAGAAACCATACAGAATGGCGCCATTCGAGTTGGTTGAATTAAAGAAACGGATAAAGGAATTGCTGGACAAGGGATTTATACGGGCCAGGTCCTCACCTTGGGGCTCGCCGGTATTATTTGCCAAAAAGAAGGATGGGACCATGAGGTTGTGTATAGACTACCGAGCACTCAACATGGTCACAATCAAAAATAAATATCCGATGCCACGGATAAATGATTTATTTGACCAGCTCGCACAAGCCAAGGTTTTCTCAAAAGTTGACTTAAGGTCAGGTTATCATCAACTAAAGGTACGCACAGAAGATATCCCGAAAACAGCATTCACCTCAAGATACGGACTTTATGAATTTACAGTGATGCCGTTCGGACTGACGAACGCCCCCGCATATTTTGTCCACCTCATGAACAAAGTATTTATGAAATTCATGGACAAATTTGTGGTGGTATTTATTGACGATATTTTGGTATATTTCAAGACACCGGAAGAACATGCTAAACACCTCCGCATTGTACTGGGAGAATTAAGGAAACACCAGCTTTACGCCAAATTCAGCAAATGTGAATTTTGGTTGAGACAAGTGGGTTTCCTAGGAAACGTATTAACACAAGAAGGAATTGCTGTGGACCCAGATAAAGTCAAGGCTGTACTTGGCTGGAAGTCCCCAGCCAGTGTGACGGATATACGCAGCTTCCTCGGTATGGCCGGATATTACAGAAGGTTTATTGAAGGATTTTCCACCATAGCCAAACCAATGACCCAGCTACTCAAGAAGGATAAGAAATTCGAGTGGACCGAAGCATGTGAGAAAACCTTCCAAGAGCTCAAAAGGAGGTTAACGACAGCCCCAGTATTAATTGTGCCAGACATACACAAGAAATTTGAAGTATATTGCGACGCATCCCGAAAAGGCCTCGGATGCGTACTAATGCAAGAAGGCAAAGTAGTCACCTACGCATCCCGGCAACTGCGAAAACATGAAGAAAATTATCCTACTCACGATTTGGAGTTGGCAGCAGTCATTCATGCACTCAAGGAATGGAGGCACTTCTTGCTTGGAAATCGCTGTGAAATATATACGGACCATAAGAGCCTCAGCTATATTTTCACACAGCCAGATCTAAATTTACGACAACGATGCTGGTTGGAACTGGTAAAAGATTACGACGTTGGTATCCACTATCACCCCGGGAAAGCAAACGTAGTAGCCGATGCTCTCAGCCGTTACCCCAGCCCGAACAGGGGCAGCATACAGAACTTGAGACCCGAATTTCAGCGAGAATTCGCCAGACTCAACCTAATGATGGTCACGGAGGGCGAAATGTCCAAGCTAGAAATACAGCCTACACTGATAGAGCAAATAAAGAAGGCTCAACTCGAACACCCCAGTATCGAAGGAATAAAAAGAAAAGTAAGTCAAGGCAAGGCTTCAGAATTCACCATAGACAGTGAAGGAATATTATGGTTCGGAGACAGACTCTGCGTACCCAACAGCAACGACCTCAAACAGCAAATTCTAGCGGAAAGTCATACCTCTCCATACTCAATCCACCCTAGAGGTACGAAAATGTACAAAGATATTCAGGAAATATTTTGGTGGCACGGCATGAAGAGGGATATAGCCACATTTATTGCATGCTACGATTCATGTCAATGCATTAAATTCGAGCACCAAAAACCCGCAGGGGTATTACAGACAAACAAGATACCAGAATGGAAATGGGATGATATCGGAATGGATTTTATTGTTGGACTACCATGATCACAACACGATAACGATGCCATATGGGTCATCACAGATAGACTGACCAAGGTGGCACATTTCATACCCGTCAAGACAACACACACCACTCAAAAGCTCGCCAAGCTTTACCTCGCCCGGATAGTATGCCTACATGGTGTGCCCAAGACTATAATATCCGACAGGGGCACTTAGTTCGTCTCGAAATTTTGGGACCAGTTGCAGCAAGCCCTCGGGACACAGCTAACATTCAGTACGGCTTACCACCCCCAGACTGGAGGACAAACGGAACGAGTAAATCAAATACTCGAAGACATGCTAAGGGCATGTGTCCTCACCTATGGGGCCAGCTGGGAGGAAATTTTACCGTTTGCAGAGTTTGCATATAACAATAGTTACCAAGCTAGCCTGCAGATGGCACCTTTCGAGGCCTTGTACGGACGAAGATGCCGTACTCCGTTAAATTGGTCGGAAACAGGGCACAGCCGCATATTCGGCCCCGATATGTTAAAGGAAGCCGAGGAGAGAGTAAAAATGATACAGGATTGACTCAAGACCGCCCAAAGCCGACAAAAGAGCTATTACGATCAAAAGCATCGGGAAATAAGTTTTGAGCCCGATGACAACATATACCTGCGTGGGTCACCGATGAGAGGACTACAACGATTCAAAGTCAAAGGGAAACTAGCACCACGATTCATCGGACCCTTCCGTATAGTTGCACGAAGAGGCACAGTAGCTTACCAACTGGACCTTCCCAAGGAACTGTCCGACGTCCACGACGTGTTCCACGTCTCGCAACTACGGAAGTGTGTAAGCAACCCAGAGAAACATGTGTCACATGAAAATCTTGATGTGCAACCAGATCATACATACCGAGAACACCCAGTGAAGATTTTGGAGGAGTCTGAAAGGAGGACCCATCAGAAAACTATTAAATTTCTCAAAGTTCAGTGGAGTAATCACACAGAGGATGAGGCAACATGGGAAAGGGAAGATTTCCTTCGGACAGAACATCCACACCTATTTGAGGATTAGCTGAAATCACGGGGACGAGATTTTTCCTAAGGGGGTAGGTGTTGTAACACCCCAAATTTTTGAGTTGGTTTTTCTTGCAAACTTTTGGCCTTTTTGAAAGGGGAATTGTTTGATCCTTTCTTTTGCCCTTCTAAAATCCCTTTTTGCCAAAGTTTGTGTGTCTTCTCAAGCTTGGTGTTTGGCCTTGAAGTTCTCCTCTTGTGTTTGGCTCAAGCACAAGTTGAGATTCAAAAGGAGTTGTTTGAGTTCACCACTTCTTGTTTTAAAATTCTCAAGTTTAACCTTGACTTACCTCCCCTCCAACCTTCATCTTGCCATGATCCCAACAGGAACAATCCTCTCCAAGACTCTCTTCACACCATGGGACAAGCATTTCATCAATTCCAGCAAGTTGTGAGCTTATTGGGATTTTTCTTCTATTTATTTCATTCCAAAAACAATTCTGTCTTTTATAGTGGACCTTGTTGATTTACAAAGGAACCACAATTTTCATCTACCTATTTGGCTCCAAACCAACTCTCCTAGATAGTCCTTAGTACCCACAACCAAGATCCATCTTGTTTCACTAGTCCATAGTTCCAAATTTTCAAATTTCACCTACTGCAAGTTTGGACCAGATTTGCAAAATTTGGTGAAATTCATATTTATCTTCATCCAAAAATTTTGTGAAAAATCATGCAGCCTCTAGATACATCAAGAGGCCACTCCACCAAAAATCAGCTCCAGAGACATTGCACAAATACCAGAATCAATTCATCAAACACCCAGCCTACACTTCGTCAGTTTCGTCAGTTTCGTCAGATCATTCAGCGCAACGACAAAGCTCGTATGTGCTTCCTTGGCTCGACGCTGCACTGCAGCTTCTCCTTTATCCATGCGCCGCACGGTCGCTTGGCCGTTTCTGGGCGTCTGTGGCGCCCTGGCCCGACCGCGCCGGCGGCTGCCACGGCCACAGCGCCGCCCGTGGCGACTGACAGAAGCAACGCCGCAGCTACACGGCGTTTCGCGCCGCCCAGACCATCCCAGTGCTCCGCGTATCCCTCCCCACAGCCAACGCACGCCTGGTATACCGTCGCCGTGGCCTGGCACGCGCAGAGCGCCGTTTCTGCCGTCGACAAGCCGCGGTGCCGTTCCGTCGAGGGCAGGCCGTAACTCCACCTCTACTGCTAAGTTAAGCGCGGGAATGGAGCTCCTACAAATCATAGATGATTCTCAAGCCCCTAGCCCCGCCGTCCGACCACTGCAGCGCCGTAATTGGCTCGCCGGACTTATCCGTTCGCGGCAGCCACCTCGAGCCGCCAATAAAAGGCACCCCCGAGCTCGTGCTCGAGCACACACGCCTCCACTACTTCCCTAGACTGCGCCCAACCTCTGGAAGAGCCCCGAAAGGATTTTCTTCCCCGGCTCCGGCCAGCTACCTCCGCCTCGGACTCCAGCTCCGTTCACTCCGATGAGGGCTCCTCCGCCACCGTGAACTTGAACGTAGTACCCTGGCATCCACCTAGTCCTAACCCCCAACCCAATTTCTCTCCAGAAACCTTCTCCGACGAGGTCCACGAACACCCAAGCCGCCGTCCGACCACTGCAGCACCGTAATTGGCTCGCCGGACTTATCCGTTCACGGCAGCCACCTCGAGCCGCCTATAAAAGGCACCCCCGAGCTCGTGCTCGAGCACACACGCCTCCACTACTTCCCTAGACTGCGCCCAACCTCTGGAAGTGCCCCGAAAGGCTTTTCTTCCCCGGCTCCGGCCAGCTACCTCCGCCTCGGGCTCCAGCTCCGTTCACTCCGATGAGGGCTCCTCCGCAACCGTGAACTTGAACGTAGTACCCTGGCATCCACCTAGTCCTAACCCCCAACCCAATTTCTCTCTAGAAACCTTCTCCGACGAGGTCCACGAACACCCGAGCCGCCGTCCGCCGGAGATAAGCTCACCGTCGACGTGGGACTCGCCGGCACCCAACTCCACCACCGTTCGACGCAGAAGACCACCGTGAAGCCATAGGTACCACTCCCCTCCCCTATCTCGCCATGGATCGACGTCGGCGATCACCACAGCACCGGCGCCGGCGCGGCTCTGTTTCTTTTTTTCAAACCTGACAGGTGGGGTCCCTCTGTCAGTCTCTCACATCTCTCCCTCGAACCGTTTTCTGTTGGCGTATTTTAGCAAAGTGCATTTTCCCTCTGCGGGTGACGTACTGCGTACCGGTTCGTTTCGTTACTTTCTGTTCTAGCCCCTGGATCTTTTATATTTCATTACAGATGGGTCCCTGGATAGAAACCTTAATATCTTTTAAACTAAAAGTGATTTTGAGTTGATTCTTTTTCTGTCCACTTTGGTTTTCTGTCTAGTTTTTTGTCATATTTATGTGGAAATATTTTGAGAAACTCTATTTGCACGCGCGGTATTTATGTTAGTATATATTTTTGTTTGAATACATAGATACCGGAGGCCGTGACGGAGACGCGAATCACGTCGAGTTAGGCTCCGACATTTCAGTACCAGGCAAGCATGTTTGAACTCTTGATATGATGAGTGTGTTGCATGTTTGCTCAAGTAGCTCGTTTATAAGCATGGTCATATGGGCATATGTGTATGGCATAGTTCATGCAAGTAAGCTTCGGGTGAGCCCCGGAGGAGAATGTTGAACCACCTCGATCATACGGTGATATGATGGGGTGGAATGCTGGTATTGTTGGAGCATGCCAGTAGTTGGTCAACTCAGTATCAACGGAGATCATGTCACGATTCCGTTCGTCTCCTTTTCAGTACTATCATAGGCCGTCCGTTGGGATTACAGTCTAGTCGGTTGTAAACCACTTTCCGAGTACACACCAAGTAGAGGGGCCGGGATGAGGGTTCCATGGCCCTGGATTAAAGCCCGTCATCCGGTCAGGGGGCATGGGTGTTTCCGGTTGGGACCGAGAGGGGGGCACCCCTTAGAGCGCGCATATATAAATTTGATCCCATGCTATTCGAGGTTGTAGCCTCCCCGTCTTAAAGTTTTCCGTGAATGTCGTCGCGGGTGATTCCGGACGACAGCATGTTAAATGGGTGTGTACTGGTTAGTTGGGTTTCTACTAAAACACCGTAGACGGGGCTAGCCCATGTGGCTAGTAGAACCCGTTGGCTATGAGTTATTAGTACAAGCTCTGCAGAGTTAAATTCCTTCAGTAGCCATGTTTATGGCCTAGGATCAATATTCCTGTCAACCCGGTGACCGTCTCTAGTATAATTCTTGTGAGTAACCAAAATAGTGTTATCATCAAGTTCATTTGGTAAATGAACTCACCACTATCTCTGTATTGATTTTCCTTTCCGAAGTATTTCATCATTATATACTGTTATTTATAAGCCCTTATGTGATGTCGCTTAGACGTCCGACTGTGGCATTCTCATTATTTATTTTGTTATAAGCCCTTTATGTGATGTCGCTTAGACGTCCGACTGTGGCATTCTTATTATTTATTTTTGTTATAAGCCCTTTATGTGATGTCGCTTAGACGTCCGACTGTGGCATTCTTGTTATTTATTTTTGTTATAAGCCCTTTATGTGATGTCGCTTAGACGTCCGACTGTGGCATTCTTGTTATTTATTTTTGTTATAAGCCCTTTATGTGATGTCGCTTAGACGTCCGACTGTGGCATTCTCGTTATTTATTTATGTTATAAGCCCTTTATGTGATGTCGCTCAGACGTCCGACTGTGGCATCCCTGTTATTTATTTTTGCTATAAGCCCATTATATGGTGTCACTCAGACGCCCGACTGTGGCCTGTTATCATTTATCATTTTCCTACGAGGCGCCACCCAGACCCTCATTTGGTCTCGTTATTTTTTTTATCTTTTGGATTTCGGGAGGATTACCGCCCGACTTCCATCCTTTACCTTTAGTGCATTCATATTTGGTTCCGGTTGCAATTTTGCTGGAATACTCATATGCATTCATGTTGGCATTTGTTATATCTTAAGTCCGAACTGTCTTGCGAGTACATTCAAAGTACTCACCTGGCTTGTTGATTTGGCCAGATGTGGATGAAGGCGATCTCATGGATGAAGAGTTCGATAGCGAGTCCGACGCTTAGAGGAGTCCCAGTCAGTCCCTTGAGATCCTGGAGTTGATCACTGTTTTATAACCGCTTCCGCCTACCACCAAATAAATTCATCGGGTCTCACTCCGACACTCGATGAACTGTAAAATATTGGAGTCACACCACCCATTTCACTGTGACTTACTCCACCTCCTTTTATTACGAGTCAGTAGTATGCCACCCTGCCTTGTGCCGTATCCGCCTCTATGTAATATATTGGCGCGCTTGTAATAAAATTTGTTAAGCCACCCCTAGCTCAACCTTGTATAATATTCAGTGTACTGGAAATTCTGTATCAAGGAATTGTGTGCCAGCAGGAATATTATTCCTCGCTGGTTAATAAAAAGATCGGTCTTCCGGTAATTATTTTACTGAAGGACCACCTGGCTTGTTGATTTGGCCAGATGTGGACGAAGGCGATCTCATGGATGAAGAGTTCGATAGCGAGTCCGACGCTTAGAGGAGTCCCAGTCAGTCCCTTGCGATCCTGGAGTTGATCACTGTTTTATAACCGCTTCCGCCTACCACCAAATAAATTCATCGGGTCTCACTCCGACACTCGATGAACTGTAAAATATTGGAGTCACACCACCCATTTCACTGTGACTTACTCCACCGCCTTTTATTACGAATCAGTAGTATGCCACCCTGCCTTGTGCCATATCCGCCTCTATGTAATATATTGGCGCGCTTGTAATAAAATTTGTTAAGCCACCACTAGCTCAACCTTGTATAATATTCAGTGTACTGGAAATTCTGTATCAAGGAATTGTCTGCCAGCAGGAATATTCTTCCTCGCTGGTTAATAAAAAGACCGGTCTTCCGGTAATTATTTTACTGAAGGACCACCTGGCTTGTTGATTTGGCCAGATGTGGACGAAGGCGATCTCATGGATGAAGAGTTCGATAGCGAGTCCGACGCTTAGAGGAGTCCCAGTCAGTCCCTTGCGATCCTGGAGTTGATCACTGTTTTATAACCGCTTCCGCCTACCACCAAATAAATTCATCGGGTCTCACTCCGACACTCGATGAACTGTAAAATATTGGAGTCACACCACCCATTTCACTGTGACTTACTCCACATGCAATCAAAATATGTGACATGATATGGCCATCATCATCTTGTGCTTTTGATCTCCATCTCCAAAGCATCATCATGATCTCCATCTTCACGGGCTCAAAAGCTTGATCTCCATCGTAGCGTCGTGGTTGTCTCGCTAACTATTGCTTCTACAACTATGGCTAACTCATAGTGATAAAGTAAAGCAATTACATGATGTTTGCATTTCATACAATAAATAGACAACCATAAGGCTCCAAGGACCGGCCGCAGTCAAATTTGATTCAACTAAAGTAGGAGAAACAGACACCTGCCAGCCACCTTTATGCAAAACTAGTTGCATGTCTGTCGGTGGAACCGGTCTCATGAACGTGGTCATGTAAGGTTGGTCTGGGCCGCTTCATCCCACAATACCGCCAAATTAAAATAAGACGTTGGTGGTAAGCAGTATGACTATCACCGCCCACAACTCTTTATGTTCTACTCGTGCATATCATCTACGCATAGACCTGGCTCTGATGCCACTGATGGGAAATGTAGCATGCAATTTCAAAAAAAAAATCCTATGCTCACACAAGATCTATCTAGGAGATTCATAGCAACGAGGGGGAGAGTGTGTCTACGTACCCTCGTAGACTGAAAGCGGAAGCATTTGACAACGCGATTGATGTAGTCGAATGATACATCTCCGTCGTATCTAAATTTTTGATTGTTCCATGCCAATATTCTACAACTTTTACATACTTTTGGCAACCTTTTATACAATTTTTGGGACTAACATATTGATCCAGTGCCCAGTGTCAGTTCCTGTTTGTTGCATGTTTTTTGTTTCGTAGAAAATCCATATCAAACGGAGTCCAAATGGAATAAAAAATTACGGAGATTTTTTTTGGAATATATGTGATTTTTGGGAAGAAGAATCAACGTGAGACGATGCTCGAGGGGAGCACAAGGTAGGGGGATGCGCCCCAAGGGGTGGGCGTGCCCTGCACCCTTGTGGACACCCCGTAAGGCGGTTGGTGCCCTTCTTTTACCGCAATAAAGCCAATATCCGGATACAAATCGTGTTAAAATTTCAGCCCAATCGGAGTTAAGAATCTCCAGGAATTGAAGAAACGGTGAAAGGTCAGAATCTGGGAGCGCAGAAATAGAAGGAGAGAGAGAGAGAGAGAGAGAGAGAGAGAGAGAGATCCAATCTTGGAGGGGCTCTCGCCCCTCCGCCGCCATGGAGGACATGGACCAGAGAGGAAACCCTTCCCCCATCTAGGGGGAAGGTCAAGGATGAAGAAGGAGGAGGTGGCTCTCTCCCCCTCTCTCCCAGTGGCGCCGAAACGCCGCCGGGGCCATCATTGTGTAACGGCGATCTACACTAATGCCTCCATCATCTTCATCAATAGTTCATCACCTTTCCCCCATCTATCTAAAGTGGTCCACTCTCCCGCAACCCGTTGTACCCTCTACTTGAACAAGGTGCTTTATGCTTCATATTATTATCCAATGATGTGTTGCCATCCTATGATGTCTGAGTAGATTTTCGTTGTCCTATCGATAACTGGTGAATTGCTATGATTGGTTTAATTTGCTTGTGGTTATGTTGATGTCCTTTTGTTTCCATCATATGAGCGCGCACGTGGATCATGCCATAGGGTGTTGTATGTTGATAGGACTATGTATTGGAGGGCAAGAGTGACAGAAGCTTAAACCTAGCATAGAAATTGATGCATATGTGATTGAAAGGGGGCCAATATATCTTAATGCTATCGTTGGGTTTTACCTTAATGAATGTTAGTAGTTGCGGATGCTTGCTAATAGTTCTAATCATAAGAGCATAGAATTCCATGTCGGGGATGACATGCTAGTAGTGGCCTCTCCCACATAAAACTTGCTATCGATCTAGTAACATAGTCAATTGCTTAGGGACAATTTCGCAACTCCTACCACCACTTTTCCACACTCGCTATACTTACTTTATTGCTTCTTTACCTAAACAGTCCCTAGTTTTTATTTATGTGCTCTTTATTATCTTGTAAACCTATCCCGTTACACCTACAAAGTACTTCTAGTTTTATACTTGTTCTAGGTAAAGCGAACGTCAAGCATGCGTAGAGTTGTATAGGTGGTTGATAGAACTTGAGGGAATATTTGTTCTACCTTTAGCTCCTCGTTGGGTTCGACACTCTTACTTATCGAAAGAGGCTACAATTGATCCCCTATACTTGTGGGTTATCAAGACCTTTTTCTGGCACCATTGCTGGGGAGCAATAGCATGGGGTGAATATTCTCATGTGTGCTTGTTTGCTTTGTCACTAAGTAGATTTTATTTGTTGTTCTAAGTTGTTCTCTATCTTTAGTTATGGATATGGAACACGAAATACCCAAGAAAAATTAGGTGTACTTACTACTCATGGAGATGGGGAACCTCCTAAAACCCTCGATATGGGTTATGTGAAAAATATTATGTACTACTTTGATAATCCTGAGAAACCCCCATTCAACTATATAATGGGAGTAACGTTGGATCAACATGAATACTTTAGGGATTATCGCTTGACTCAAAAATGGAAAATATTATGGCATCAAATTTATATGTTGCATTGGTATGCTCGGCAACTATGCTTGAGATATGATTATACTTGTTGGTCTAGGATGATGGCTCCACACCTTCCCTTTTCATGCAAATTTAATGATAATGAAACCTTAGCTTCTTATGCTAATGGTAGATATGATTACTATGATGTGGAACGAATAGAACATTTGTTGCTTTTAAGGGTGCTTATGAAATTGAATCTTTGTTTGAAAAGTATGAAGCTTTTGATGATGATGTTTATAGGCCTGAAAATTATAATATACTTAAATATTGCTAGGAGAATTACGAATATAATTTCGATATTGATGTGTTTATTGAGAAAGTCTCCACTGTCCAAGAAGAGACTAATATTTTGTAGGAAACTATGGAAGAAGAAATTGATGACACTGTGAGCTCATTAGATGAAAAAGATGACGAGGAGAGCGAAGAACAAAAGGAGGAAGAATGGATTAGCTATCCGTGCCCACCTTCTAATGAGAGTTACTCTTCAACTCATACATTGTTTAATTTCCTTCGTACTTACCGAAGGATAATTGCTATGATCCCTTTGATTCGTTTGAAATGTCCCTTTTTGATGAACTTGATGCTTGTTTTGCTTGTGGCCATGATGCCAATATAAATTATGCTTATGGAGATGAACTTGCTATAGTTCCTTATGTTAAGAATGAAATTGTTGCTATTTCACCCACACATTATAGTCCTATTATCCTTTTTAGTTCTCCCAACTACACTATATCGGAGAAGTTCACTCTTATTTAAGATTTTATTGATGGGTTGCATCTTACTACTACACATGATGATTTTGATAGATATAATATGCATGTGCTTTCTGCTCCTACTTGCAAGTATTATGAGAGAGGAACTATATCTCCGCCTCTCTATGTTTCCAATACGACAAAATTGCAAGAAACTGCGTATACTATGTATTGGCCTTTACTTGATGTGCATGAATTGTCCTTTTATGACATGCCGATGCATAGGAAGAGAGTTAGACTTCGTTGTTGCATGATGTATGTTACTTTGTGCTCACTACTAAATCACAAATCATTGTTAATTAAAATTGGCTTTGATATACCTTGGGATCCGAGTGGATCCACTACTTGAGCACTATATGCCTAGCTTAATGGCTTTAAAGAAAGCGCTACCAGGGAGACAACCCGGAAGTTTTAGAGAGTCGTTTATTTATGTTGGCTTTTATATAGTTTAAAAACAAAAAAATAAAGAGGGGAACCTAAAACTTTTTCCAAAAGAAAAGCGAAAGTGAGAAAGACGAACATTGTTAAAGTGGGAGCTAGCCTTGAACTTTGTTCATGCCCATGGAAACTTTGTGAATCTCGATTACAGAAACTTTTCAACAAAAATAATTATCCCCTTGTATAAATCCATTGTATTATAAAAATAATGTGCCAGGATTTTCCTTTAGGATGATTGGATTGCTTGTTTGGTTTGTGCGGTGCAAAAATAGAAACTTTGGTTCTAGTGTTGGATTTTACATTTTTTGCTGGAAAGTCAAACACATCAGAAACTTTTTGGATAGTACTTCTCTAAAATTTGTTTATTCTTTCCTAGTTTTTCGGAATTTTTTGAGGTACAGAAGTATGGTTAATGTTCATATTACTACAGACTGTCCTGTTTTCATAGATTGTTGTTATAGTTTCATTATTTGCTTATGTTTGAAATCTTGTTGAGCCTCCTTTGACTTAGGGCCATAGAATTGTGATAGCACACAGTGGGTAATGTTTGATTATAATTATACAATAATGTTAGAGTAGTACATAATTGGATTTTATGTTATATGTACTAACCCCTCTAATAAAAAAGTTTTCTTAAGTTTTGTGTGGATGAAGTGTTTGAAGATCGAGGAGGTATTGATACGAGAAGAATGAGGAGAGGAAAGAGCTCAATCTTGGGGATGATCGAGGTACCCCAAGTAAATATTCAAGGATACTCAAGCGTCTAAGCTTGGGGATGCACCGGAAGGCATCCCGTCTTTATTTGACAATTATCGGTATGTTTCGGTTTTTGTTTTGTTCACATGATATGCGTAAATCTTGGAGCGTCGTGTGCTTTAACATTTTTCTTTTAATAATTCACCATGCTGGTATGAGATAGTCCTTGGTTGATTTATAGAATACTCTACGCACTTCACTTATATCTTTTGAGTATGGCTTTATAGAATGCTTCATGTGCTTCACTTATATCATTTGAAGTTCGGATTGCGTGCTTCTCCTCAAATTGAAAACCGCCATTTGTAGAATGCTCTTTCGCTTCACTTATATTTTTTAGAGCGTGAGCATATCTTTTGTAGAAAGAATTAAAACTCTCTTGCTTCACTTATATCTATTTAGAGAGTTGACAGGAATTGGTCATTCACATGGTTAGTCATAAAATCCTACATAAAACTTGTAGATCGCTGAATATGATATGTTTGATTCCTTGCATTAGTTTTGCAATATATAGATGCTAATATGTGGGAGGTACTGGTGAATGATTGTGGTTTAGTAAGAATATTGGTGTTAAGGTTTGTGATTCCCGAAGCATGCACGTATGGTGAACCGATATGTGACGAAGTTGGAGCATGAGGTATTTATTGAGTGTCATCCTTTGTGTGGAGGTCGGGGGCGCGCGATGGTTAACTCCTACCAACATCCCCCTAGGAGCATGCATCATAGTATTTTGCTTCGAGGGCTAATATATTTTTTCGCAACAAGTATGTCAGTTCTTTATGACTAATGTTGAGTCCGTGGATTATACGCACTCTCACCCTTCCACCTTGCTAGCCACTCTCTATGTCCATGGCTCACGCTCATGTATTGCATGAAGAGTTGAAAAGGTTCAAAAAAGTAAAGTATGAAAACAATTGCTTGGCTAACACCGGGATGGGCATGAGGGGTACCTTGTGTTAAGAAAAGGGAGCATAAAGGACTATATGATTTTGTAGGGATAACGTTCTTTCGCATTAATATTTTGAAAGACTTGATTGTTTGTTGGGATGCCCGAGTATTAAATTCTTTTATGTCAAATGATAGACTATTGCTTTGAATCACTCGTGTCTTAATATTCATGCCATGATTAGATTACATGATCAAGATTATGCTAGGTAGCATTCCACATCAAAAAATATCTTTTTTATCATTTACCTACTCGAGGACGAGCATCGAACTTTTTATAGCTCTGATCGATCAAGCACCGAACATACGGCACCTCTGAGTTCTGCACACGTTCAGCTCGATGACGTCCCTCGTCCTCTTGATCCTACAAGATGTCAAGGAAGTAGATTAGTTCTGTCAGCATGGCGGCGTGGTGACGATGATGGTGAAGTGATTCGCGCACGGCTTCGCCTAAGCATCGCAAGAATATGACCGTGGGGTGTAAACTATGGAGGGGGCGCCGCACACGGCTAACAATTGATGTTGTGTGTTCTAGGCGCCCCCCTCCCCACATATATATAGGTGGGAGGGGAGGAGAGGCAGCCAAGGGGCTCCCCAAGTAGGATCTGAATCCTACTTAGGGTTTCCCAAGTGCCACCCCCCCCCCCCTTTCCTTTTATTCACCGGAGAAG
>LR738712.1:268858134-268869198 GCA_902687465.1 Secale cereale | reverse complement strand
ATTCGGCCACTTACCACAGGGGGGTGCCACCCCTTGTGGTTGGTGTGCTCCCCTCTCATGGCACATATGGCCCATATAACCCCCCCCCCCGGTACTCCAATAAATACCTGATACACTTGGGAACACTTCCGGTATCCGAATACTATCGTCCTATATATCAATCTTTACTTCTCGACCATTTTGAGACTCCTCGTCATGTCCGTGATCATATCCGGGACTCCGAACAACATTCGGTCACCAAATCACATAGCTCATATAATACAATATCGTCATCGAACGTTGAGCGTGCGGACCGTACGGGTTCGAGAACTATGTAGACATGACCGAGACACTTCTCTGGTCAATAACCAATAGCGTAACTTGGATGCTCATATTGGCTCCTACATATTCTACGAAGATTTTTATCGGTCAAACCGTTATGACAACATACGTTATTCCTTTTGTCCATCGGTATGTTACTTGCCCGAGATTCGATCGCGGTATCTTCGTACCTAGTTCAATCTCGTTACTGGCAAGTCTCTTTACTCGTTACGTAATACATCATCCCAAGACTAACTCATTAGTCATTTGCTTGCAAGGCTTACGATGTGTATTACCGAGAGGGCCCGGAGATACCTCTCCGATACTCGGAGTGACAAATCCTAATCTCGATCTATGCCAACTCAACAAACACCTTTGGACATACCTGTAGAGAATCTTTATAATCACCCACTTACATTGTGACGTTTGATAGCACACAAAGGCATTCCTCCGATATTCGGGAGTTGCATAATCTCATAGTTGAATGAATATGTATTTATCATGAAGAAAGCAATAGCAATAAAATTGAACGATCATTATGCTAAGCTAACGGATGGGTCTTGTCCATCACATAATTCTCCTAATGATGTGATCCCGTTATCAGATGACAACTCATGTCCATTGTTAGGAAACCTTAACCATCTTTGATCAACGAGCTAGTCCAGTAGAGGCTCACTAAGGACACAATGTTTGTATATGTATTCACACATGTATTTAGGTTTCAGATCAATACAATTCTAGCATGAATAATAAACATTTATCATGAATAAGGAAATATAAAATAATAACTTCATTATTGCCTCTAGGGCATATTTCCATTAGTCACCCACTTGCACTAGAGACAATAATCTAGATTACATTCTAATGATTCTAACACCCATGGAGTCTTGGTGTTGATCATGTTTTGCTCGTGGAAGAGGCTTAGTCAACGGGTCTGCTACATTCAGATCCATATGTATTTTTTCAATCTCTATCTCTCCTTCCTTGACTTGATCACGGGTGGAGTTGAAGTGTCTCTTGATGTGTTTGGTTATGTTGTCAAACCTAGATTCCGTCACCAAGGCAATTGCTCCAGTGTCATCACAAAAGATTTTTATTGGACCCGAAGCACTAGGTATTACACCTAGATCGGATATGAACTCCTTCATCCAGACTCCTTCATTTGCTGCATCTGAAGTAGCTATGTACTCTGCTTCACACGTAGATCCCGGCACGATGCTCTGCTTGGAACTACACCAACTGACAGATCCATCATTTAATAAAACTATGTATCCAATTTGTGACTTAGAATCATCTGGATCAGTGTCAAAGCTAGCATCAACGTAACCATTTACGACGAGCTCTCTGTCACTTCCATAAATGAGAAACATATCCTTGGTCCTTTTCAGGTACTTCAGGATGTTCTTGACTGATGTCCAGTGATGCACTCCTGGATTACTTTGGTACCTCCCTGCCAGACTTATGCCAAGGCACACATCAGGTCTGGTACGCAGCATAGCATACATGATAGAACCTATGGCTGAGGCATAGAGAATTACTTTCATTTTCTCTCTATCTTCTGCATTGGTCGGGTATTGAGTCTGACTCAACTTCACACCTTGTAACACAGGCAAGAACCCTTTCTTTGACTGGTCCATTTTGAACTTTTTTCAAAACTTTATCAAGGTATATGCTTTGTGAAAGTCTTATCAAGCGTCTTGATCTATATCTATAGATCTTGATGCCCAATATATAAGCAGCTTCATCGAGCTCTTTCATTGAAAAATTCTTATTCAAGTATCATTTTATGTTATCCAGAAATTCTACATCATTTCCGATCAACAATATGTCATCCACATATAATATCAAATATGCTATAGAGCTTCCACTCACTTTCTTAAAATACGGGCTTCTCCGAAAGTCTGTATAAAACCATATGCTTTGATCACCTCATCAAAGCGTATATTCCAACTCCGAGATGCTTGCACCAGTCCATAGATGGATCGTTGGAGCTTGTATACTTTGTTAGCACCTTTAGGGTCAACAAAACCTTCTGGTTGCATCATATGCAACTCTTTTTAAAGAAATCCATTAAGGAATGTAGTTTTGACGTCCATTTGCCAGATTTCATAATCATAAAACGTGGCAATTGCTAACATGATTCAGATAGACTTAAGCATCGCTATGGGTGAGAAAGTCTCACCGTAGTCAACTCCTTGAACTTGTTGAAAACCTTTCGTGACAAGTCGAGCTTTGTAGACAATAACATTACCATCAACATCAGTCTTCTTCTTTAAGATCCGTTATTCTCTATGGCTTGGCGATCATCAGGCAAGTCCACCAAAGTCCACACTTTGTTCTCATACATGGATCCTATCTCAGATTTCATGGCCTTAAGCCATTTATCGGAATCTGATCTCATCATAGCTTCTTCATAGTTCGTAGGTTTGTCATGATCTAGTAACATGACTTCCAGAACAGGATTACCGTACCACTCTGGTGCGAATCGTGCTTTGGTTGACCTACTTGGTTTGGTAGTAACTTGATCTGAAGTTTCATGATCATCATCATTAGCTTCCTCTCAAGTTGGTGTAGGAATCACAGGAATGGTTTTGTGTGATGAGCTACTTTGCAATTCGAGAGACGGTACAATTACCTCGTCAATTTCTACTTTCCTTCCACTCACTTCTTTCGAGAGAAACTCCTTCTCTAGAAATGGTCCATTCTTGGAAACAAAGATATTGCCTTTCTATCTATGGTAGAAGTTATACCCAATTGTTTCCTTTGGGTATCCTATGAAGACGCACTTCTCTGATTTGGATTCGAGCTTACCAGGCTGAAGCCTTTTGACGTAAGTGTCGCAACCCCAAACTTTAAGAAATGATAGCTTAGGTTTGTTGCCAAACCAAAGTTCTTACGGTGTCGTCTCAACGGATTTAGACGGTGCCCTATTTAACGTGAATGCAGCTGTCTCTAATGCATAACCCCAAAATGATAGTAGTAAATCGGTAAGAGACATCATAGATCGCACCATATCTTATAAAGTACGGTTACGACGTTCGGACACACTATTACATTGTGGTGTTCTAGGTGGCGTGAATTGTGAAACTATTCCACATTGTTTTAAATGAAGGCCAAACTCGTAACTCAAATATTCGCCTCCGCGATCAGATGATAGAAACTTTATTTTCTTATTACGATGATTTTCTACTTCAGTCTGAAATTCTTCGAACTTTTCAAATGTTTCAGACTTGTGTTTCATTAAGAAGATATACCCATATATGATCAAATCATCTGTGAAGGTCAGAAAATAACGATACCCACCCGTAACATCCCAAAATTCTAAATTTTGGAGTGTTAAATTAAATAGATAGTTTTGATTGCTTGTGTGATGTGCTGTGTGAAATTGAGTGAAGTTGAAACTTTTCAAAGTAAAATGAGAGGGAATAAAAGGACTTTCCCAAAACTTTTAGTTTGCATTTTTTTGATCTTCTTGAATTCAAATTCATTTCAAATACAAAACCCTAGAGAGAAGATGACATGACTTCTTCCATTTAAAAATGAAAAGGGAGGTTTTGAAAGGATTTTGAATTCCATTTGAAAATATTTCAAGTTCAGAAACTTTATGCAACTCACTGATTTTCCTGAGAGAAGATGAAATGAATTCTTCAAATTATAAGAAATACGACTTGGAAGTACTTTTGAAATATTCTGAAACTCATTTTCAAATTTGACGTATTTGGTTTTATTCAAATTATTTTTCTCCAAAAAAACAAATTTATGGAAAATAGGGTAAAATGATTCCCTACAGTAGAAAATTGGAGAGAAATAAATTTGAAATCATTTTGGCATTTTTAAAATGATTTTTATTGGATTTTATTGCAACAGTAGCATAATTTGATTTATTTAAATTTGTGAGGATTTTATTTGATGCTAGAAAAATGTTCATGTTGTAGAGTTTCTTTTTCTGAAAATTTTGATTTATAATATGCCCATAGTTTTTTTGTTTTTTTTTGTTTTTTTTTTGTATTTTGTAAAACTGTTAAAAAAATTACGGACCGAACTAGGCCGGAGGCCTAGCCGGCCCAGAGCCGCTTGTCCCCGAGCTCGGGACACAGTCCCGAGCGATCCCGCGCTGCCGCCGTGAGGAGGCCGGCCTCCTCCACCACCTCAACCATGCCCCCTTCCCCACGCCTCCTTTCCCCCTCTCCCATTTATATGTCGCCCCCCAGGGCCCCGAATCTCTCTCTCTCTCTCCCTCGCATCGCCTACCGCTCGCCGTCAGCGCCTCACCCGTATCTCGCTCCCCTCCTCGGCCAGTCGCGTGCGCCGCCACCGCCCGCGTCGCCAGATCCAGCCACCGTCGCCATCGCCACAGCCGCCGGAGCTCCGCGCCCCGACCCGCGCCGAACCCGATCCGCCCCGATCCAGACCTGAAGTGAACCGGTAAAAAAACCGCAGGTTTCGTCCTGTTTTATTCTTTAGTTTTGCTTTCGGTTTATTTTTTTATTTAAAAAAAATGGTTTTGTTTTTTAGATTAGATCTATTTAGAGAATGTTCGCTTGTTAGGGTTAGAAAATGAGCGTTCGTTAGATAGGTTTCTCTTTTTCTATTTTATTTTTAGTCAAGGACCTAAATGTAATTTCTTTTCTCACACTTTAGCCCCTGATCTTCAATCTATCACAACTTTTTACTCGTTAGTTCAAATCCAATGAAATCAACGCCCACATCTTCGTTGTGATCCCCTCTATCCAGTAAAACTACTTACACATGTTTTTGGAAGTTTTAAAATTTGAATTCAACTAGATTTGTTTCAAACTTCTTTTTGATATAACTTGAGTGTCGTAACTCCGATTTAGTTGATTCTTTCTGCAAATCGAAGCTCTTGACCTAAACTTTCTTATAAGGCCAAATTCACTTAATTTTGGTACTGTTAGAAATTGGTTTCTGTTGCTTATTCGCTTGTTTTCGAAGTTTTCTGAAGTGTTTTCTTCGTTCCCACCGATCTTCTGAGTGGTTGGTTATGTGTGGTTACTATTGATTGCTTACGATAGATTGATCGGGGTATGACGAGTAGATATATCACGAGCTATGAGTGCGAAGAACCTACATCAACAGTACAAGGCAAGTTCATACTTTGGTCATACTTTCCAATACCCATTTTTCATTGCATTAGTTATATCCTCAAACACTTGCATGAGTAGGACTTGGTTACATGTGGTATTGCTTTGTAGTTCATGAGGTAGGAACCAAATGACTTGAGATTCAACCCTGGGATTATACACTTTGTTACTTATTGCTTAGCCATGCTTGTAGATGTGGATTGGTATGAGTGGTTTCATGAAAATTGTGAGAGAGATATTTAACTAAGGGAAACTTAAGGTGGAAACTTTAATACACATCTGGGTGGATTGGTTGTGGCACCCTGGGATGTACCAGTGGTTGCCAGGGCACCTAGAGGGTCCAGTGTTTTCCTAGGGGATCCCGGAGGACCCGTGTGATCACCCTATTGGAATGCCACCCAGGCCTAAAGGGATCATTTGATATTTTCATGCCTAGAAACTTCCATGTGCAACCACAAGCCATTATGAGTTCCGGCATAGTTGAGTATGTTTTGTGACCTCTTTTCGTGGTAGGATACCAGATGTAGCGGATGTAGGTGGTAAGGTCTACCCAGGGTTAAGAGCTAATGCTTCTGAAAGACTGTATCTGGGTCATCTGTTTCTCAGACACCATGCAGTGCGAGACATTAAAACGGAGGAGATCGAGTCTTGTGAGGAAAAGTGCACAAACCTCTTCAGAGTGTATAACCTATTCATGGGTAGTCGTGTCCCCGGTTATGGACATCTTTGAGTATCTAGAAGTGGAGTATTTTGCTGATCTCATCACTTGATCTAATAAAATTTGTTGGGTTATTAAATTTTGGTAACTTGGGGATTTGAGATGGAGGAAACATTCTCAATATTGCATAACCAAACTGAGTAGTAAATAAAATCTAATCCTTTGTTGTAGGGAAATACTAGCTTTACGCAAAATAAACCTTACAGCCTCCACCAGCCAAATATGCATGTAGTGATAGATTTTCTTCATCATTATTCTATGTTGTGGATTTGCCAGTACATTCAATGTAGTGACCTACATGGCTGCAACGTTTCATGTTGAAGGGTTTATTCGACGAGTAAGTGAAACGTTAGGGTTGCGATGTCTACACTCAACTTTGCCATTGGTATTGTTGGGACACCACAACCTTGTTGTTACTTCCGCTATGTTGATTAAGGTAATAGTATTTTCGTTACTTTATACATGTAATTTACCTCTGTTATAAATCCTCGAGTACTGTGTGTGTCAACATACAGATCCACGGATGACACTTAAGCACAATGACTTGATCCATTTCGGTCGGGTCGCTACAAGATGGTATCAGAGCACATGTTGACTGTAGGACGTGATCCTAGAAACTGGCCAGCCCATAGGAAAGGATTTCTCTAAAAAATTATTTTCAAAAAAAATGATTCTTTAACTCTCAACTTTTCTGAGCTTTACAAAATTTTTCTCTCACCTCAAATAATTAGACTGCACCCTCTCCCCTTTTGACCAATTCGGAGTAAAGAGGATTTCACCATGCATTAGAAGTGTTGAAGATACAAGTGTGAATACTCCGAAGATTTGGAGAGTTGACGACTTTGAAGAGATATTGACCATTAGAAGATCAAACCCCTATTATGTACTTACGTTAGATGCAACGAATGTGAGCCGTTATTTGTTTGATGTTTTCCAACAGCCACAACATAAAAACCCGTCTTTTTAAAACTATTGTTTGTATTGAGTGTATCTCTCTCCATCTCCCCAATCTCATCCCAAAACCCTTGGACCCAATAGAGGATGAACGAAGATAGACTTGTATTCTCTGGACCGATGACCTAGCCGGAGGCAGAGCTATGGATACAAAACATTGAGGATCACTTCAGGAAAAATTTGATTGCAAGGAAGTATGAGGTTCAATACGCTCTTCAGTACTTTACAAAAAGTGCTGCAATATGGTGGAAAATACATCAAGCCATACAAGGATGTAATAGAGCAAAAAGTTGGGAGGAATTCAAGAAGATTCTGTTAAAATACCATCTCACCCGAAAGCGTGGCGACAACCCAAAGAAGAAACCTTGTGCCTGCAGGATTTGTGGAGAAATAGGACACGCCCAGGAGGAGCACAAGGATGAATGCCCTCATTGTGAAGAAAGTCACCCAGGTGAAGAATGCCCAACTAGGCAGATTACTTGTTTCTTGTGTGAAGGGACTACCCACTACCCTGCTCAGTGTCACATTTACACCATGGTACAACGAGCTATCCAGCAGAAGAAGGAAGCAATGAAAGAAGCCCTTGTGGAAATTTTAGAAGAACCTATGATGAAGGAAGATGTGGAGGGCACACACGAAGAATACCCAATTAAACTTTGCACCAAGTCATGCTATTCATGTGGAGAAGAAGGACACATTTCCCAGCATTGTTCGAGGGAGTATTTAGTAGAATTTCCGACAGTGGAATTTGAGTATGACCCACAGGAAATAGAAGAATTGATATGGACAAAGAAGTCAAGGAAGAGAAAGAGCATGTGTCCTCAGAACAACCCAATTTCTATGAAAAGGGACCTTAGTCACATCACATGTTATAGGTGCAAGGATTTAGGTCATTACTCTAGCAACTGCCCCGCAAGGAAGCCAAGAACCCAGGGAACCAAGATAGTCACCATGAAGTCCCTAGATTTGTCTGATGTCATTTGTTTACGCTGCAAGAAAGTGGGGCATTTTGCCAGAGCAGGTTCAGACCCGAGGAAAGATTGAGCGGAGAAGTTGAGATCTTGATATTGGAATGAAGCATGTAAGTAAATGTGGAATGCACTTTTTCATTGGGATGTTGAGTTGAGTTATGGAAAGGACATTGTAATAGTTCGTAAAGTAATAGAAGTTGATATGTTTGGAATATCATATGAAATGTTATGAGTTGTTGGATGGTTGGGAGTGCCTCTCTTGCTATCCCATCCAGACTAAAACCTTGAACCCATGGACAAGCTGACCCCAAACCTTTCTCGGAAAAACAAACATATTTCAACCAAGGAAATACATACCCTATCCTGAGTACCCCTTCTATCTTATACCTACAGATGAAAACCCTTTACGAGTCCTTTCTCAAGGGCCCGGAAACGATCATGACCCTGACTAGTGATCAGGATTACCCAAAGATCCTGAAGAACATGATGAAGCATATTCACCTGGAAGGAAATGCAGTCTACAAGTGTTATCCTTTCCTGGAGAATGGAGTTGAACTTTGGTACACGGAGGTACTCCTCCACCATGTGAAAGGAGTTTGCCCAAAAATGATGGGTCAATACTTTTTCATCTCTCGAGTACCACGAACAACCTTCTTCGACTTTGTTCGTGAAGCTTCTATGGAGGCCATACGTCAGATTGGAGAAATACTTGAAGCAAGACTTTGTGACACTCAGGAATGCCTGAGTGGGGTGCATGCAGAGATGATGGAGATGAAGCATATGGCCACTATGATGAAGCAAAAGATCGATGATTTCAAGAATCACATAGCACAATTCCAGTGGGACTGAAGCATCCTCAGCAAGGACAAATGAATAGAGATGGAAGGAATGCTTGACCCTACCAAACTATGTGTATGGAAGCATTTGTAGTGAAGCACCTTTGGAATTTGAGTGTTGAATAGTGGTTCAGGATGTAATAAGAGATTTGATATGAGGAGAATATGAATTACGGATGAACCAATGCATTGTTTTTGGGGCGATACCTTTCTATGTGAACACTGGACCAATGGAAAGGAAAATGTTGCTCCAAATTGTGGAGTTTGCACAAAATAAGTTGGAGTTTATTCTTGATATGATGCTTACCCCAAAGGTATGAAGGAAATAAGTACAACTGGATTTAAAGAGGATGTAATGCTGGAGTGTGGAGCAATAGTGACTCCAAGGATGAATTAAGGATATACAAGTTCAGAAGTGGACCCATAAGCCAAGGACCTAAGGAGGCTACGTAATCACACGGGAACCACGAGACTTGTTAGAAGTAATATATTTCTTCTGTAGTGAAGCAGGGCACTTTGCTAGAGATTGTCCCAAGGAGAGTGAGAGTTGTGCTAAGTAGTTGAGTTGAAGCATGCAATGGAAATGCAGTAGATCATAGTAAGTTGAGAATCAATACAGTTATCATCAGGGTGTTGATTTTGGATTTTTGTGAGTTGCTACTTTATAGGCATGAGTGAAAGCATGATGCATGGAATAAGATTTTGAAGAAACTAGTGTTTTTCATTTTAAGGATGGTAGAACCCAGCGCAGTGTGACGTCCCGAGACCGATGTGCCACGTATCATCCTCTTATTCGTCATCGTTGCCATCTCATCTGCTTGCGTGTTGTATTTTGTCATGTCATCATGTGCATTGTATCTGCATAGTTTTCAAAACTTGCATCTAGCCGAGCCCCCCTCATCCTCTCGGTTGTCCATTCTGAGCCTAGACACACTTGCACGCGCCCGCGGCACCTTCGGATATTTATTTTTATAATGGCCGGAGAATGTTCTAGGAATGGGATGAAACTTGACGTGCGGTCTTATTACAGCATAGGTAGACCGCCTGTCGAATTTCGTCGCATTCGGAGCTTGTTTGATAGCCCAACCGTCATCCGTAGCGGCACTATTGCCGGTTAAATCGTTGGACGTTTCGCTCTCCGAAATGTTGTGCCGGGCTGCACTTCTCTTCTCTCCCCTTGGCCCAAGTCATCCTACACAGCCACAACTAGCCCACCTATGACCCAGCTACCCCTCTCTGCTCTGTAGCCGTCGGATCGCCATCCGAGGCTCCGAAACGCTCCAAATTCCCTAACCCTAACCCCTATTTCCTATTTAAGCACCCATCCCTTCCAAATCTGGACACCCTAGCCTTCCCCTACCCCTAGACCCCTCCTCTGCGGGATCCTCGCAGCAGCTTGCCACCTCCACCTCAAAATTCGCCGCCGGCGAACCCTTCTCTGCCACATGGCGCCACCCCATAGGGCCACCTCAGCCAGTCGCCGCCCTCCAGCCAATCAGGCCCCGCCACTTATCCCCCCTCCTCTCTCCAGCGCCTCCCACCTCCCGCAGGCCCACCAGGCCCACGCGGAGGCTGCTTCGGGCCGCAACCAAGCCGAGCCACCGCCCGTGCGAGCCCGCGTGCTGCGCCCCGCCTGGCTCCCTCCGCCGCCGCTCGCCGCCTTCTGCGTGCATTGCCTGATGCCGCCGCCGCCTTCCTTGCTCTGCGCCGCCGGCGAGCCTTCCCTGCCTACGCATCGCCCGAGCATCGCCGCCCGCCTCCGTCTCATGCGCCTCCCGTCGCAACGCCCATCGCCGTGCCTCCTCTCCGCCTCCTTGCGCCGCCGTGCAGCTGGGCCGCACCCGCCGGCGCCTGTCCCCGCATCGCCCCGGCCTCGGAGGCCCGAGCTCCGTCGCCGTTGCCCCAAGCTCGTCGCCGCGGGCTCCTCCGGCCAGATCCGGCCGGGGAACGAGCAGATCCGCCGCCTCCGTCCCTTCCCCGTGCCCCGTCGTCGCCCTGCCACGCCGAGCTCGCCGGAGCCAAGTCGCCGCCGCCGGGCCTCCTTCTGCCCGCGACCGAGGTGGACATGTCCGATGGAGCACAAACATGTCCGACCTCCTCCTCGGGTCGTGCCACTGCCAGGTGGGCCCGCACGCCCTCACCGACGGACACGTCCGGTCAGGCATGGACACATCCAACCCCCC
>LR738712.1:268635079-268849875 GCA_902687465.1 Secale cereale | reverse complement strand
GAAAGTTCAAACCCTGCAGGTGTGTTCCAACTTGACCCATTACAAGCCCACGATCCGCGGAGTCGCAACTCCAAAGTGGGAAGACCCGAGTATCCTCGGAATCCCGTGCTCAAGATATACCGAGCTAAGGTAAGGCTAATCCAGCAAATCCTCCCGGCGTGCCGACACCCTGATAGTAGCCGCGCGTATCTCGTCTCAGGCCACGACCGGATGAGACATCCTACGGGGTTTTACCAGACCTTGAGTTTCCTCGAGGTGGCCCCGCAGTCCGGTCATTTCGGACCAACACTCATGAGGAGCACTGGCCCGGGGTTGTTGATTAAGAAAAGGGTTTATAACTCCCTATGCAAGTTTAGTTTGTTATTAGGCGAATAGTACCAATGTTGGGACTTGCTGGGAAAGACTTAGCACTTAGCGGTTTATCGAGGGGGTCCCATACACCCCAACCGTGTTAGGAACGCATAATCAAGGAACATAAAACCGGCTTATACGGATCCTAACGGCATGAGTGGAACAAATCACCAAGCAAAAGGCTTAGCCTTCCACCCTTGCCAATATATAGATGATTTCATTTAAGCATTTATATAGTGTGATATAACCCAACCAAACTTCAACATGGAGCAAGCATCTTCACTTCACCTGCAACTAGCAACGCTATAAGAAGGGCTGAGCAAAGCGTACTTAGCCAAGGAACGGTTTGCATAGGTAGGTTGGTTAAACATGGCAATTGGTTACAAATAGGAGGCTGACAAGAAGATCATGGGCATCGAGGCAAAACTATAGATCGAGACTACTAGCAATAGGCAAAGATAGTAATGTTATCGGGGTTCGGTCATCTTGCCTGAAGAGAAGTCGCTCGGATCGTAAGAAGGGTCCTCGTGCTCAACCTCATTGGAAACCTCGTGCTCAACCTCGTACTCGGTCTCAGCTTCCGGCTCTAAACAAAACAATCACACCAAGCACCAATCAACAAGATGCAATGCGCACTCGGAAAAGATGAATGCATGATGGATGCACTAAGGATGCACATGGAGCACGTAAAATATCACTCAAGAAAATCACCTCAAAACATGATAACAATCTGATATTATTAATCTACACAGAAAAACAACCAAGTTTGATATAAGATTCGCTGAAATCGGAGTTACGGGCTAAAAGTTATGCCCGAAACAAGATTTGAGCGAAAGCTGAAAATTACAGCAACATAGCAACTTCGGAGCTCAAAATAATTAAGCTACAGCACCCAAATAACATGGCAAAGGACATGAACACAAACTAGACATATAGTACAGCAACTAAGTCCAAAGGTGCACCCCAACGGAGTCACGGATCAATAGCAATGATCTTGGACATATTGAACTTTACAATAAAATTCTGGCAGCAGAATTTTAATGAAACTTTAGAGCAAAAGATAAACATGCTACAGCCACTTAAATAGACATGTGAGGACATGAATGGAAAGACAACAATATATACTTCAAGGAACAATCAAAATCCACTCCAAAACTATCATGCTTTTTCCTAGAACAACACACGAACATGGCATCGGAACGTTACAGATTTCAGACTTAGTGAAAATCCACTAAGTCCTAAAACAGCAATATCATCATAGCAACTAAAAGAGCATGTTTAAGTCACCTCGAAACTAAACATGGCAAAGGGTAAGCACCTCATCAAAATGCACATGAAGGTGATCCCGAAACACACAAGCATGCATCGTTGAGGTGAACACAACGATTGCAACGAGCTCAACAAGATGGCATTTCATAACAAGTGAAAACACATTACAGCCACATGGCACTTTGTAACGATGATAACAAGGCAATAATAAATCTACCATGCAACCTATCACATACAACACGTAGTTCGTGGCAAGACGAACACGTGGACATGTCATTTGCATCATTCGGACAAACGAGCTAAAAGATATCACATGGCAAAGGTGGCATAAAAATAACACATAACAGCAGTTTATATCATGATGCACTCTTGCAACAGCAAAGCAAGCACCTAGATGATCTCTAACATGCATGACTACAACAGAGGAAACGTAGAGCACATCTCCACGAACGTCTGGACATATTACACGCGCAAAACGGAGCATCAGGCAAAAAGTTAGGGCAGTTCAAACATAGCATCATAGATTAAACAGAACAGGGACTTAGAAGGATTTTAGGGTTCAACCTAGACAGATCCAGATCTGAAGAAACAGCAACGGGCCGGCGCGGCGGCTTCGGTGCGGCGGCCCGCGGGAGAAGAGCGGCGGCCCGCGGCCTGGCGATGCGGAGGATCTGGCGCAGCGGCCCGCTGGAGGAGCGGAGGCCCGCGGCGAGGGGAGCGGCTGGCTCGGAGGGGCTCGGCCCACGGCGAGGGGAGCGGCCCGCGCGCGGAGCGGGAGGCCCAGCCGGCGGCGGCCTGGCGCCTGGCTGTCGCGGTGGGAGGCGAGCGGTGCTGGGCCGGGGTGGCTGGCCCGTTCGGTGGTGCGGAGGAGGCGATGAAGTGGGGACCGCAGTGGGCCGAGGCGCTGGCGGGCGCGGGATCCAGCGACGCGCGGGAGGAGCGCGCGAGGCGGCTCGATCGCCCAAGTGCGCTGGCGGGCGTTGACCCTGGCGGCTCGGATCTGGATCCCCAGGCGGATCTCGATCTGGCGACGGGAGGACTGGCGAAGTTTGCGGCGGCGGTCGGCTGGACGACCGGCCGGCGCGATTTCTGGAGGAGGGAGTTGGATTAGCACGGAAAAAGAGGAGGGGTGGATCTAGAGGATAGGGATGCCCAAAATAGACCTAGAGGGGTCTATATATAGCAGTTTTTAGGGTTAGGAGGGAATTTAGGGGCGTTAGGAGCCCTCCGATCGCGATCCGACGGATCCGATCGCGGGGATAGATTTTAAAGGCCTAGAAGGAGATAAAGAATGCAGTAGGGGTGTTTCCGGGACACGAAGTAAAGGCACTTCGGACCCACACGAGCAACGGATGGAAAAGTCAACGAAGTCCAAACGAGACGAGATTTGAGAGGCGGGTTGCACACAACAAAACAACAACACACACAACAACCTCGCGGCACACCGGTAACGTTAAACGCCCGAACAACAAAGTAGGCCTACGGGACGTCACGGACACGTGAGGGAGCTCCGGAACGCGAAACGGACAACGGGAAGGGACACGCGGAACCGGAAGCAACCGACAACACAAATGCAATGCGATGCACATGTCTACATGATATGAATGAATGCCACACACACACACAACAAAACGACGAAAGCCCGAAAGAGAAAGAACCCGGAATGGAAATAGATGAAGCCGGAGATATATTATATACCCAAAAGGGAAAGTATTACATCCGGGGCATTACAAACTCTCCTCTACTACAAAAAGATCTCGTCCCGAGATCTAGGACTGGAAAAAGGAAGGGTACTCGGAACGAAGATGATCTTCTCGTTCCCAGGTAGCTTCTCGGTCTGTGTGATGTGACCACTTGACTTTCAGAAACTTGATGGACTTGTTGCGAGTCTTGCGTTCGGTTTCTTCGAGAATGGCAACTGGATGCTCTCGGTAGGAAAGGTCTTGTTGAAGATCAATCTCCTCAAACGGAATCATGCGCTCAGGTGCCTTGAAGCATTTGCGAAGTTGAGACACATGGAAGACATCATGAACATTTGCAAAGTTGGAAGGGAGCTCGAGTTGATAGGCTAGATCGCCTCTTTTGCCAAGAATCTTGAAAGGCCCGACGTATCTAGGAGCAAGCTTTCCTTTGATACCGAATCTTTGGGTTCCTTTCATCGGAGAAACTCGGAGATAGACATGATCACCGATGTTGAAAGCCAAATCACGATGCTTTCCGTCATAGTAGCTCTTCTGACGCGACTGAGCGGCCTTGAGATTCTCACGAATGACTTTGCACATCTCTTCGGCTTCTGAGATCAAGTCATTGCCAAGAAGTTGGCGTTCGCCTGTTTCAGACCAGTTGAGAGGGGTACGGCACTTTCTGCCATAGAGAATTTCAAACGGTGCTTTGCCTGCACTTGCTTGAAAGCTGTTGTTGTAAGAGAACTCGGCAAATGGAAGGCAGTCTTCCCATTTCATGCCGAAGGAGATGACACAGGCTCTGAGCATGTCTTGTAGAATCTGATTCACACGCTCGACTTGACCACTAGTCTGAGGGTGAAAGGCAGTGCTGAACCTGATCTTAGTGCCCATGGCGGACTAAAAGGAGTCTCAGAACCTTGATGTGAACAAGCTGCCACGGTCTGAGGATATCACTTGAGGAATGCCATGTAGGGACACAATTCTGGAAGTGTACAGCTCTGCAAGTTGAGCTGCATTGATTGATTCTTTGACTGGAAGAAAGTGAGCGACTTTGGTAAGCTTCTCAATCACCACAAAGATAGCATCATTCCCTCGCTTGGATTTAGGAAAACCAGTAACGAAGTCCATTTCAATGTGGTCGAACTTCCACTCGGGGATAGGAAGAGGTTGGAGAAGACCGGCTGGACGTTGATGTTCTGCTTTCACTCTTCTGCATACATCACATTCATTCACGAATTGGGCAATCTCCCTTTTCATGCGTGTCCACCAGTAAGACTGCTTGAGGTCTTGATACATCTTGGAACTACCAGGATGAATGGAAAGGAGAGAATCATGAGCTTCTTCCATTATGAGCTTCCTGAGATCACCTTTGGGAACAACGAGTCTGTCCTCGAAGAACAAGGTATCTCTCTCATCAACACGGAAGCACTTGTATTTTGGAGTGCCCTTTGCAATCCCATGTTTCACTTTCTTCACCATGGTATCACTGAGCTGGGCCTCACGGACTTGATCTTCCAAGGTAGGAGCGATTTGGAGATTTGCAAGAAAACCCTGCGGAACAACTTGGAGATTGAGTTTCCTGAATGCTTCGCAAAGCTCAGGCTGGTACGGCTTGATAAGAAGGCTGTTGCAATATGCCTTTCTGCTCAAAGCATCTGCAATCACGTTCACCTTGCCTGGAGTGTATTCAATGATGGGATTGTACTCTTGGATCATTTCGACCCAACGAGTCTGGCGGAGGTTCAGATGTGGCTGTGTGAAGATGTACTTCAAGCTCTTGTGATCAGTGAAGATGTCGACCTTTCTGCCCAACAACAGATGTCTCCACGTAATCAGAGCATGTACCACAGCTGCTAGCTCGAGATCGTGTGTGGGATAGTTCTTCTCACTTGGCTTGAGCTGCCGAGAAGTATATGCCACAATTCTCTTATCTTGCGTAAGCACACCACCAAGACCTTGAAGAGAAGCATCGCAGAATACTTCATAGGGCTTGGTTTCATCCGGAGGAGTCAGAACTGGAGCAGAGACAAGCTTCTCTTTGAGGGTTTTGAATGCCAATTCACACTCTGGAGACCAAAAGTATTTGACATTCTTCTGAAGCAGGTTGGAAAGAGGCTTTGCAATCTTGGGGAAGTTCTCAACGAACCTTCTGCAATAGCTGGCAAGACCCAGAAAACTGCGGAGCTGCTTGACGTTCTGAGGAGCTTCCCAGTTGACAATTGCTTCAACTTTCTCGGGATTAACCGCAATACCGTCAGCTGAGATGATGTGGCCCAGGTACAAAACCTTATCGAGCCAAAACTCGCACTTTGAGAACTTGGCATAGAATTTATGCTCTCGGAGTCGATCAAGAACCAGACGCAAGTGCTTTTCGTGATCTTCTTCATTCTTGGAAAACACCAGAATATCATCCAGATACACAAGCACAAACTCGCCCGTATAGGGGTTGAAGATGTAATGCATCATCCTTGAAAAGGTAGGAGGAGCATTGGCGAGACCGAAGGACATGACGGTATACTCATATGAACCATAGCTCGTTCTGAAGGCCGTCTTGGGAATGTCTTCCTCGCGAATGCGAATTTGATGATAGCCCATTCGGAGGTCAAGCTTAGAGAACACTTTTGCTCCTTTGAGCTGCTCAAAGAGTTCGTTGATGTTGGGGAGCGGATACTTGTTCTTAATCGTCTTCTTGTTCAATGGCCGGTAGTCAACACAGAGACGCTCCGTGCCATCTTTCTTCTTTACAAATAAGACACCACAGCCCCACGGAGATGTACTCGGTCTGATGAGACCCATACTCTCCTGCTTATCAAGCTACTTCTTCAATTCCTTCAATTCATCCGAAGAGAGCTTGTATGGACGCCGGCACGCAGGCTCAGTGCCCGGCTCGATTTCAATGACAAACTCCACCTGACGGTGTGGAGGCATGCCTGGAAGTTCTTCTGGAAAGACGTCTTGATATTCGTTCACCACTGGAATTTGCTCTATGGCATTAATTTCGCCCTTATCATTAAGAGAGAAAAGCCGAATAGTATTATCCCTGGAGGCGAAGATAATCACATCTTCATCAGAATGAGTCATCTTGACTTCCTTCTGAGCACAATCAATGTGAGCATCATGCTGAGAAAGCCAATCCATTCCGAGGATGAGGTCGATGTCAGAATTACCAAGAATCACCGGAGAAGCCAAAAATCGATAATCACCCATGCGAATAGAAACATCCGGAGCATATAATCTAGAAGTCATGCATCTTCCCGGAGAAATCACTTGCAACTCCCTTGGCAAGGCCATGGTGCCCACATTATACTTGGATGCAAAAGGGAATGACATGAAAGAATGTGAAGCACCCGAATCAAATAACACTTTAGCTGGAGAAGAGTTCACTGGAAGGTTACCCAAAATGACATCAGAAGAAGCCTCCGCTTGTGCTGCATTCATCAGATTGACCCTTGCTGCCTTTGGATCATGCCTGACAATAGCTGAACTCACAGGTGGAGGAGGAGGAAGACGCTTCGGATTTGGACATCTGTTGGCATAGTGACCTTTCTGAGTACATTTGTTGCAAGTCACTTCTGAGAGAGGACAGAAATGAGAGCCACTGGACTTGGAGCCTTGAGACTGAAACTGCTTCTTCGACTGGTTGCTCGGGTTGGGTGGGTGGGAGAAACCACGACCACTAGAGTTCTTGTTGTTGGAGTTGTTGAAGTTGTTGGAGTTGTTGTATGGAGCTCGAATCACTGGAGGAGGAGGAAGCCAGAATTTCTGTTGTTTCGCAGCCAACTGAGACGATGAGGAAGAGTGAACAGCATCTCGAATTCTCTTCTTAGAAGCCTCCATCTTAAGCTGAGCTGCTTCTTGTTTCAAAGCCATATTATAGAACTTGTCGAATTCATCTGGCTCGAACAAAGTGAGAGCAAGCTGAAGTTCATCTTTGAGACCTCCACGAAACTGATAGATTTTACTCTTGGCATCAGGAATGTCTTGCTTAGCATAGCGAGCGAGGTTTTGGAACTTGACATTATACTGATAGACTGTCATGGAGCCCTGCTTGAGGTTGCGGAATTGCTCACGCATACCCTCGATGACACTTGTAGGAATGTGGTGCGAGCGGAAATCCTTGCAGAAATTCTCCCAAGAGATCACTTGACCCGGCCTGGAGTCTTTGTACTGCTGCCACCAGTCAGCTGCTTGATCTTTCAGTTGGAAGGCTGCAAACTTCACATAGTCATCTTCTTTCACGTTACTGCACTCAAAATGCTTCTTTATGTCGGTCAATCAATCCTCAGCATCAAGAGGGTCGACACAGTAACTGAAAGCTTTAGGATTGTTAGCCAGGAACTGGTTGAGAGTAGCATGGTGCTGCTGGAAGAAGTTGCCTTGATTCCCTGGAACACCCTGATTGGCTTGATTAGCTTGATTAGCTTGCATCAGCTGCATCATCTGCATCATCAACTGAGTGTTCTGGGCAGTAGTCTGCATAATTGCTCTCCAAGCCTCAGGCGGAGGAGGAGGTGAAGGAGGACGTTCTGGAACCTCTTCACCCTCTGGGTTAGCGTTGGGAACCCTTTTCGGAGCCATCCTGTAAGAGATGACCACGAATCAGCAATTGATTGACAAAAGGAATAAGCTGAATCAATGGAATGAATTGCAACAAGTCTTCACAATAATCATTCGAATAATAGAACGAATGAAAACATCCGAACAAGAGGAACGAATGATATTCTTAGTTAAATGATAACATCAGTCTTCACGAGAAGCCACATAGGGGACAAAATGAAAATACGAAACAACAAGGTATGGACGGGAACAAACACAAGAAAGGAGTTTCGTTCTAACATCTTTGTGCTGAAAGCATATGAACGCGTTACGAAAAGGTTTTGCAATCCCCGGATCAGCATAGCCAAGGACCCTTTAAGATGCAACTCCTGATAATAGCATCGGTCATATAACCCCTTCACTCAATGTCGAACCCCGAACTCACTAACCTGCATTCGTTGGAAGAATGCCTACGATCTACTGGATAAAACCCACCTATAGATTTCCGAAAGATTCCAGTTATGCAATCAGATGTTGGGGATACACGGGAAGCACCGCGCAATCAACTCTAACCTACATCCAGGTGTATCCATCCATCAACACATAACCAGTCTCTCTCGGAAACTGTGTACCTCGGACCTTCGAAAAGCATCCACTATAACAAGCTATGGCAATACTCCCGAACTACCTCCCCAGTACTGGGTGATGTCGGGGTTATCTTGCCACTGGCCGTATAGGGGAGATTTTCGATGTCGGCCGTCTTAAGTATTTAGTACTGCCGCGATATGCTTGTTACAATGATACCCCGAAGCTCAACTCCTCGGTAACAGGAGGCATCGAAAACAATATCCTTGTCACAAGAACATCGAAACAATCCCAGAATACTCGCGGGATTCCTAAAAAAAAATTTGTGCAAATTTTGAAGATAGGAGAGACAAGAGTAGACGTCAGGAGTCCTCACCAGAGAGAAAGGGGATGAGAAGCAAAGAAATCCTACTCTCCGATATAATATAGGACTCAAAAAGTTTTCAGTGTGTGCCTAGACTCGACCGTCAACGATTCGATCAAACAGTGGGGGCTCCTAGGTCGGAGAAGGCTCTGATACCAACTTGTAATGCCCAGGATGGAGTTATACCTCCTACGTGTCGAGGCACGACTTAAAGGCATAAATCCATCCTAGAATGATCTCAAGTTCGGTAATCTTTGCACAACTCATGTAAAAGAGGGGATAGTAAACTGAAAATAGTTGGCTTACACTCGCCACGTCACAGAATTACAGTACAAGTCTCAAACATCATACATTAAGAACACTACAACCCTCTAAGGGCAAAAGCCAAATGTCAAAGTACCAAACTCAGATAAATAAACCACAGGCGGATCGAATCCTAGTAAGAGACTCCACTACTGATCGTCCGGGTAGCGCATGTAGTACCGACTACGCTCCTCGTCGTACTCCCAATCCAGCTCGGTGCCATCACCTGGATAGCTCACAGCTGGACCTGCAACTAGTGTGTGAAGTAACTGTGAGCCACAGAGGACTCAGCAATCCCGTCTCCGGGTAACAAGACTATCAAGCCTTTGGGTGAGGAAAAGGCTGAAGAAAGAATAAGTCTGCAGCAGCAACTAGCATCTAGCTTACGTAAGTGAGAGCGAGAAGAGAAGGCCTCGGTGAGAAGTGATCACGAAGTGACCCTAGCTACAAGCTCCACAATCATAACCCCTCCGTGTTCAACTCCCGAATCCCTATTCGGAAATTGACAGTCACGGAACACACGCTGGTAGTGTATTAGTAACATTGTGTCAAGTTATCTACAACCGGAATTAACAAGCTCCCATCTGCCACATAACCGCGGGCACGGCTTTCGAAAGTTCAAACCCTGCAGGTGTGTTCCAACTTGACCCATTACAAGCCCACGATCCGCGGAGTCGCAACTCCAAAGTGGGAAGACCCGAGTATCCTCGGAATCCCGTGCTCAAGATATACCGAGCTAAGGTAAGGCTAATCCAGCAAATCCTCCCGGCGTGCCGACACCCTGATAGTAGCCGCGCGTATCTCGTCTCAGGCCACGACCGGATGAGACATCCTACGGGGTTTTACCAGACCTTGAGTTTCCTCGAGGTGGCCCCGCAGTCCGGTCATTTCGGACCAACACTCATGAGGAGCACTGGCCCGGGGTTGTTGATTAAGAAAAGGGTTTATAACTCCCTATGCAAGTTTAGTTTGTTATTAGGCGAATAGTACCAATGTTGGGACTTGCTGGGAAAGACTTAGCACTTAGCGGTTTATCGAGGGGGTCCCATACACCCCAACCGTGTTAGGAACGCATAATCAAGGAACATAAAACCGGCTTATACGGATCCTAACGGCATGAGTGGAACAAATCACCAAGCAAAAGGCTTAGCCTTCCACCCTTGCCAATATATAGATGATTTCATTTAAGCATTTATATAGTGTGATATAACCCAACCAAACTTCAACATGGAGCAAGCATCTTCACTTCACCTGCAACTAGCAACGCTATAAGAAGGGCTGAGCGAAGCGTACTTAGCCAAGCAACGGTTTGCATAGGTAGGTTGGTTAAACATGGCAATTGGTTACAAATAGGAGGCTGACAAGAAGATCATGGGCATCGAGGCAAAACTATAGATCGAGACTACTAGCAATAGGCAAAGATAGTAATGTTATCGGGGTTCGGTCATCTTGCCTGAAGAGAAGTCGCTCGGATCGTAAGAAGGGTCCTCGTGCTCAACCTCGTTGGAAACCTCGTGCTCAACCTCGTACTCGGTCTCAGCTTCCGGCTCTAAACAAAAAAATCACACCAAGCACCAATCAACAAGATGCAATGCGCACTCGGAAAAGATGAATGCATGATGGATGCACTAAGGATGCACATTGAGCACGTAAAATATCACTCAAACAAATCACCTCAAAACATGATAACAATCTGATATTATTAATCTACACAGAAAAACAACCAAGTTTGATATAAGATTCGCTGAAATCGGAGTTACGGGCTAAAAGTTATGCCCGAAACAAGATTTGAGCGAAAGCTGAAAATTATAGCAACATAGCAACTTCGGAGCTCAAAATAATTAAGCTACAGCACCCAAATAACATGGCAAAGGACATGAACACAAACTAGACATATAGTACAGCAACTAAGTCCAAAGGTGCACCCCAACGGAGTCACGGATCAATAGCAATGATCTTGGACATATTGAACTTTACAATAAAATTCTGGCAGCAGAATTTTATTGAAACTTTAGAGCAAAAGATAAACATGCTACAGCCACTTAAATGGACATGTGAGGACATGAATGGAAAGACAACAATATATACTTCAAGGAACAATCAAAATCCACTCCAAAACTATCATGCTTTTTCCTAGAACAACACACGAACATGGCATCGGAACGTTACAGATTTCAGACTTAGTGAAAATCCACTAAGTCCTAAAACAGCAATATCATCATAGCAACTAAAAGAGCATGTTTAAGTCACCTCGAAACTAAACATGGCAAAGGGTAAGCACCTCATCAAAATGCACATGAAGGTGATCCCGAAACACACAAGCATGCATCGTTGAGGTGAACACAACGATTGCAACGAGCTCAACAAGATGGCATTTCATAACAAGTGAAAACACATTACAGCCACATGGCACTTTGTAACGATGATAACAAGGCAATAATAAATCTACCATGCAACCTATCACATACAACACGTAGTTCGTGGCAAGACGAACACGTGGACATGTCATTTGCATCATTCGGACAAACGAGCTAAAAGATATCACATGGCAAAGGTGGCATAAAAATAACACATAACAGCAGTTTATATCATGATGCACTCTTGCAACAGCAAAACAAGCACCTATATGATCTCTAACATGCATGACTACAACAGAGGAAACGTAGAGCACATCTCCACGAACGTCTGGACATATTACACGCGCAAAACGGAGCATCAGGCAAAAAGTTAGGGCAGTTCAAACATAGCATCACAGATTAAACAGAACAGGGACTTAGAAGGATTTTAGGGTTCAACCTAGACAGATCCAGATCTGAAGAAACAGCAACGGGCCGGCGCGGCGGCTTCGGTGCGGCGGCCCGCGGGAGAAGAGCGGCGGCCCGCGGCCTGGCGATGCGGAGGATCTGGCGCGGCGGCCCGCTGGAGGAGCGGAGGCCCGCGGCGAGGGGAGCGGCTGGCTCGGAGGGGCTCGGCCCACGGCGAGGGGAGCGGCCCGCGCGCGGAGCGGGAGGCCCAGCCGGCGGCGGCCTGGCGCCTGGCTGTCGCGGTGGGAGGCGAGCGATGCTGGGCCGGGGTGGCTGGCCCGTTCGGCGGTGCGGAGGAGGCGACGAAGTGGGGACCGCGGTGGGCCGAGGCGCTGGCGGGCGCGGGATCCAGCGACGCGCGGGAGGAGCGCGCGAGGCGGCTCGATCGCCCAAGTGCGCTGGTGGGCGTTGACCCTGGCGGCTCGGATCTGGATCCCCAGGCGGATCTCGATCTGGCGACGGGAGGACTGGCGAAGTTTGCGGCGGCGGTCGGCTGGACGACCGGCCGGCGCGATTTCTGGAGGAGGGAGTTGGATTAGCACGGAAAAAGAGGAGGGGGTGGATCTAGAGGATAGGGATGCCCAAAATAGACCTAGAGGGGTCTATATATAGCAGTTTTTAGGGTTAGGAGGGAATTTAGGGGCGTTAGGAGCCCTCCGATCGCGATCCGACGGATCCGATCGCGGGGATAGATTTTAAAGGCCTAGAAGGAGATAAAGAATGCAGTAGGGGTGTTTTCGGGACACGAAGTAAAGGCACTTCGGACCCACACGAGCAACGGATGGAAAAGTCAACGAAGTCCAAACGAGACGAGATTTGAGAGGCGGGTTGCACACAACAAAACAACAACACACACAACAACCTCGCGGCACACCGGTAACGTTAAACGCCCGAACAACAAAGTAGGCCTACGGGACGTCACGGACACGTGAGGGAGCTCCGGAACGCGAAACGGACAATGGGAAGGGACACGCGGAACCGGAAGCAACCGACAACATAAATGCAATGCGATGCACATGTCTACATGATATGAATGAATGCCACACACACACACAACAAAACGACGAAAGCCCGAAAGAGAAAGAACCCAGAATGGAAATAGATGAAGCCGGAGATATATTATATACCCAAAAGGGAAAGTATTACATCCGGGGCATTACATAACCAAACTGAGTAGTAAATAAAATATAATCCTTTTTTGTAGGGAAAAACTAGCTTTATGCAAAATAAACCTTACAGCCTCCACCAACCAAATATGCATGTAGTGATAGATTTTGTTCATCATTATTATGTGGTGTCGATTTGCCAGTACATTCAATGTACTGACCTACATGGCTGCAACGTCTCATGTTGCAGGGTTTATACGACGAGTAAGTGAAACATTTGGGTTGCGATGTCTACACCCAACTTTGCCGTTGGTGTTGTTGGGTGTCACATCCCTAGCTAGCACTTGCATTAGGACCTGACTAGAGTGTGCATCATGTTTACTTTCAAAGAAACTTGAAATGGGATTAACAGCAACCCCAGCACCCCTCCCCTAACAACTAGGGTTTGCTAAAAAAAATCCAATGTACCCAAAATGCCCTCCAAAATGTTCATCATTTCTGCCTTGGTCTTAAACCTCTGCCAAAAATGGTGCACATTTTTCTAGGACAATGTAGGGTTTTGGATTAAATCATATGGTATTTGAATTTGGGCATTTAAATGCTATAAAATATTTTAAATGCTCAAATAATCATAAACTATAATGTTTCCTACTGTTCATATTATATACAGCAGGCATGACAAGTGTTATGAGTTATAAAAATGTTTAGGCGTTTTTATTAAATGAACAAAGTTGCAAAAGAAATGAAACAGAAAAGAAAATAGAAAAAAAGGGAGAGAGAGAACTTACCTGGCGCCACCCGGCCCACCTGCCGGCCCAGCCCAGCTGCCGCTCCAGCGAGCTGCTTGGCTCGGCCAGGCAGGCAGGCAGGTGCTCGACGGCGACCGCGCCGCGCGCCACGCAGCTGCCCGCCGCCTTGCTTCACGCCCTCGCTGTCCTGGAGGGATGGTTCGAACCTCCACGTCCTCCTCGACCCCCCAGACACCTCCACCTCCCCCCAGCTCCTCTCCTCCGCTCTCCCCGCACCATGGCCGACGCCGCCGTGATCGCACCGTCGTAGAAGCCGCGTCCACCGTCGTCCCTGAGCTCCGCCTTGGTGTCCTTCGTCTCCGCCGTCCTCGACTGCTTCGAACAGGCCGAGCCCCGAGCGCTCGCCCGCCCTGGAGACGCCCCCGACCTCTTCTTCCCCACCTCCGGCCACGGAGATCCCCCTCGCCGTTCTGCTCAGCTCCGACCACCCCCGAGCTCGCTCCGGTGCTTGCCGCAACCCCTGTGAGCCTAGCTACCTCCTCCCCCTCTCCGTTGGCTCCCTTTTGCCCTGCAACGCACTGCACGAAGCTCGCCCGCACGCACCGCCGCCGTGCTCGCCGCCGGTGATGCTCCGGTGACCATTTGGTCACTGGCACCCGTCCAACATACTCACCGCAGCACGTAGATGCGAACGGTGCTACGCACGCATCGCCTAGGCCCCTGCAGCCGTTTCTCCACACACGCCCGACGCCGGTCGCCGCCGTCGAGCTCGTTGCCGTCGTCTCCGGCCACCCCAGGTCTGGCGACCACCTCCATCCGATGCGCAACAGCAAGGGCTATCCAACGCACCCAACCGCAGCTCGAACCGTGCACCGTAGGCGTTTTCCGAAGCACGCCGCCGCGTTTGGCCTCGCCGGCGGCTAAACGCCGGCGAGTTGGACCTGTTTTGACCACGGGTTTGACCCCCTGGGTCAATGACATGTGGGCCCTGCCCGCAGGTCAAACCTAGTTTAGGTGTTAATTTAAATTAATTAGTTAATTAGTTTAGTCACTGACACGTGGGCCCTGGCCCCACTGACAGCTAATTAGTTCTAGTTTAACTCTAATTAACTCAATTAATTAGCTGTGACACTGACATGAGGGACCCACTGGTCAGGTTTGACCTGGACTGGCCCTGTTGACTGGCTGACGTCAGCATGATGTCATGCTGACGCAGTAAAGGTTTTTCTGGGATTTTTAGATTTAAAATAATTCAGGAAATTCCAGAAAATACCCAAAACTTCTAAAAATCATATAAAATCAACCATAGCTCAGATGGAAAAGAATTATAAATGAAAAATGATCAGAAAAATCCAATCTTTCTAATGGCACTGGTTTCATGCATGTTTGAACAAGTTAACTTGCTGTATATATCAAAAACATGATAATGCACTTATTTAAATAATAGTTTGAACTTCAATTGAATCCTTGATTCAAATAGGTTCAAGCCCTTCTGGTTTTAGTTGCATTAGCCAACACACATGCATCTTGCCATGTCATAAACATGCATCATATTGTTGCATTTGTTTGTTAATGATTGTATCGTCGGTATTCCCTGTGTTAGGTCCTGCTCCCGAGGATACTGTTGCGTATCCAGTTGAAGAGCAGTACCCGAAAACTACCTTGTCAGGCAAGAAATCATTGATCATTCCGATACGAACCCAATCTTCTCGCTCCTGCTCTCTTTTACTGCATTAAGGCAACAACACGTGAACTGCTACTTGCTGCGGTAGTTGAACCCTATTCCCTTGCATGACCTGTCATTGCCACAGTAAATAGTTGAAACCCACTAGCATGTGTAGGAGTTGATTGAGCCATGTGATGTGTGATCCACCATGCTATTTATTTATGTTGCCTGCTATGCTTAGAGTTGTGTATGGTCTGGTTCATCTGGGTGATGGATCAGAGTGAAATGATCTTACCGATAAAGAGAGGGAAGTGTGGAATACGCTTGGTAAAGGTATCGATGAAAGGCCATGTAGGAGTACATGGTGGGTTGTTTCATTGGAATCGTCCATAGGACCCGAGATCTGTGTGTGTGATTCAAGTTACAGTTACTACCACACATTGGGCCCTGAAATATGACCCCGCTCGACTTATTGACTGCCCTTGTACTCTGTCCAGGAGTTGCAACTAGTTTCTGGTGTTTATAGTTTACTGGAGGTCGTGCACAGCGCTGACCCTCGGGGTGGGCTGTGATGCGACAGGTACGTGGCACGGTGTACCGGTTGCCCGTTTGGTGACTCGGGAACCCTGTACACATCGTTTGGGGCCGTGAGCGACACCCCGGCCGGATCTCCCCACGGATGGAACCCAAATAGGCGATAAACCTGGACGAGAGACTTGAGTGGTTGGTTAGGTCGTGGTCTACACCCACGTCGGCTTTCGCTTGAAGTCTGCCGAGCACATGTCGTGTGCAGACGCTAAGTGGTGAAAACATGTGTGAAGAAGTACACCCCTGCAGGGTTATCAATCTATTCGAATAGTCGTTGTTCGCGGTACGAACTACTTGGTTACTCTTACAGTTCATAGACAAGTTGATGGATACTACTAAAAGCCTCAAGATAAGCGTGAGTGCCGTGGATGGCCCTTCCGTAGGATGACGGAAGAGGATCCTCGGTAGTGTATTGATGTGGTGAGTAGAGGACTCGTGTTCGTAATAACATCTTGCAATCTGTTGAGAGTTGTAGTATAGGTTAGCCAAGGTCAAAGCTGGCATTCTGCTATAAACTCCACTATCCCCCTTTGATAATGTTGCATGTATGATAGGTTATGTGGTAAGACTTGCTGAGTACCTTTGTACTCATGTTTGCTTAATAACTGTTGCAGAGGAGAACCCTGCCCCTGCTGATGGGTTCTACATAGACGTTGACGTCGACGAGTAGCTTGACACCCAGACGGTGATCTGGAGCTTGTGGAGGGCCTTGTAGATAGTCAGGCTACACCAAGCCTGTTTTATTTTCTAAGTTGTCTGTACTCAGACATGTAGCTTCCGCTTGTGCTTGTATGACTGTATGACTTGAGTGTTGGGTCATGTGACCCCTATCTGTATGACTATGTTGTGTATGGCTCTTGGAGCCTTTTAAATAAAGTACTTTGAGTCTTAGAGTTCTGTTGTGATGCAATGTTGTATTTGCACATATTGAGCATATTGCGTGTATGATTGAAATGCTTGGTATGTGTGGGATCCGACACCTAGTTGTTTTCCTTTGGTAGCCTATCTTACAGGGAAATGCCTCCTACTGATTCCAATGAGCCTTGGTAGCTTGCTACTGCTCGGAACACGTAGGCTGGCCGGCATGTGTCCCTCTTCGTTCCTGTGTCTGTCCCTTAGGGGAAATGTCACGCGTTGTTCCTTTAAGTCCATGTAGCTTGCTACGACTTGGGTTCATACGTTGATGACCGACACGTTCGTTGCTGGGTCATGGATGCATGTCTCTGTAATTTAGTGCCACTTTTTGTTTATAACTAGCCATGTCGGCCCGGGTTCTCTGTCATATGGATGCTAGCGACACTGTCATATACGTGTGCCAAAATGCGCAAACGGTCCCGGGCCAGGTAAGGTGGCACCCGTGGGGTTACCGTGCGTGAGGCCGCAAAGTGATATGACGTGTTACAGCTAGATCGGTGTGACTTAGGATCGGGGTCCTGACATTGGGACTCCACAACATTATTGTTACTTCAGCTATGTTGATTGAGGTAATGGTATTTTCGTTACTTTATACATGTGATTTACCACTGTTATAAATCCTCGAGTACTGTGTGTGTCAGCATACCGATCCAGGGATGACACTTAAGCACATAGACTTGATCCATTCGGGTCGGTTCGCTACACCGCCGCGAGCCTCAACACTCATTGGACCGCATACATTGGTATGTATTATTTCCAATAAGTCATTGGCTCGCTCCATTGTTCCGGTGAACAGAGTTTTAGTCATCTTACCCATCACGCATGGTTCGCAAGTATCAAATGATTCATAATCAAGTGATTCCAAAAGTCCATCTGCATGGAGTTTTTTCATGCGCTTTACACCAATATGACATAAACGGCAGTGCCACAAATATGTTGCACTATCATTATTAACTTTGCATCTTTTGGCATCAATATTATGAATATGTGTATCACCACAATCGATATCCAACAAAAATAGACCACTCTTCAAGGGTGCATGACCATAAAAGATAGGGACATTTACATTTCTGCCCCTAATTTGCGCCCACTCTCAGATTTACCCCTAATTTCAAAGCCTGCTCATATTTTCCCCTCTGCCGTCATGTGCACTTATAGATATGCCCTTTCATGCCGTTATCGTCCGGTCAAAGTCGGTCAAAGGGCTTTGACCATCCTAAAAAAATAGCAAAAAACTAAAAATTCTAAAATTCGGTGGTATCAAACGTATTCAGGTCCGCAAGATGCGTACGAATTTTCGTGCTATTTGGGCATTCTAGGAGCTCGTGGCAAAGAAAAAGAGTAAATATGTATGCCCGTGAACAGTAAATTCAAAAAAATAGCAAGAAAAAAATGAAAAAAAATGGCATCAAAGAGGCTCGGGTCCTCAAGGTGGGTGCAAATTTTTGTTGTGTTTGGACACTGTAGGAGCTTGTGGAGAAAAAAAATTGGTTCGGGAAAAAACTTTGGAAAATGACAAAATAAAATTGCTAGAGCTCTTCATATGTCATTTGATCACAAAAACTTGGAAGCATGTTCTGCACCTAAACCTCTTTGATGCCAAAATATTTCATATTATTTTGCATTTTCTTGCTGTTTTATTTCAAAATTATTGTTCACAAGTATACAGATTAACTGCTTTTCCTCGCCACGAGCTCCTGGAATGTCCAAATAGCATGAAAATTTGCACGCACCTTGCACACATGAGTATCTTCAATCCCACTAACTTTTATATTTTTAAGATTTTTTTGCTATTTTTTCAGAACGGTCAAAGCCTGTTGACTGGACGGTAACGACGCAGAATGGCATTTCTATAAGAGCACCTAACAGCAGAGGGGCAAATTTGAGCAGGCTTTGAAATTAGGGGCAAATTTGATTAGGTGATTCGCGTTAGGGATAGAAATGCAAATGGCCCTAAAATATATTACTCATATAAACAGAACAACTATTATTCTCTGATTTAAGTGAATAACCGTCTCGCATTAAACAAGATCCAGATATAATGTTCATGCTCAACGCTGGCACCAAACAAGAATTATTCAGGTCTAAAACTAATCCCGAAGGTAGATGTAGAGGTAGCGTGCCGACGGTGATCACATCGACCTTGGAACCATTTCCGACGCGCATCGTCACCTCGTCCATAGCCAATCTTCGTTTAATCCGTACCTCCCGTTTCGAGTTACAAATATGAGCAACCGAACCAGTATCAAATACCCGGGCGCTACTACGAGCATTAGTAAGGTACACATCAATAACATGTATATCAGATATACCTTTGTTCGCTTTGCCATCCTTCTTATCCGCCAAATACTTGAGGCAGTTCCGCTTCCAATGACTAGTTCCTTTGCACTAGAAGCACTCAGTTTCAGGCTTGGGTCCAACTTTGGGCCTCTTCCCGGGAGTGGCAACTTGCTTGTCATTCTTCTTGAAGTGCACTTTCTTTCCTTTGCCCTTTTTCTTGAAACTAGTGGTCTTGTTAACCAACAACACTTGATGTTCCTTCTTGATTTCTACCTCCGTAGTTTTGAGCATTGCGAAGAGCTCCGGAATTGTCTTCTCCATCCATTGCATATTATAGTTCATCACGAAGCCTTTGTAGCTTGGTGGCAGTGATTGAAGAACTCTGTTAATAACACAATCATCTGGAAGATTAACTCCCAGCCGAGTCAAGTGATTATGATACCCAGACATTTTGAGTATGTGTTCACTGACAGAACTGTTCTCATCCATCTTGCAGTTACAGAACTTGTTGGGGACTCATATCTCTCAACTCGGGCATTTGCTTGAAATATTAACTTCAACTCTTGGAACATCTCATCATGACGTTCAAAATGTCTTTAAAGTCCCGACTCTAAGCCGTAAAGCTTGGTGTGCTCCCCTCCGATAAATACCGATACACTTTGGAACACTTCCGGTATCTGAATACTATCGTCCTATATATCAATCTTTACCTCTCGACCATTTTGAGACTCCTCGTCATGTCCATGATCATATACGGGACTCCGAGCAACATTAGCTCACCAAATCACATAACTTATATAATACGATATCGTCATCGAACGTTAAGCATGCGGACCCTACGGGTTAAAGAACTATGTGGACATGACCGAGACACTTCTCCGGTCAATAACCAATAGTGGAACCTGGATGCTCACATTGGCTCCTACATATTCTACGAAGATCTTTATCGGTCGAACCGTTATGACAACATACGTTATTCCTTTTGTCCATCGGTATGTTACTTGCCCGAGATTCGATCGTCGGTATCTTCATACCTAGTTCAATCTCGTTACCGGCAAGTCTCTTTACTCGTTCCGTAATACATCATCCCGAGACTAACTCACTAGTCATTTGCTTGCAAGGCTTATGATGTGTATTACCGAGAGGGCCCAGAGATACCTCTCCGATACTCGGAGTGACAAATCTTAATCTCGATCTATGCCAACTTAACAAACACCTTCGAAGATACCTGTAGAGCATCTTTATAATCACTCAATTACGTTGTGACCAGGCATTCCTCCGGTATTCGGGAGTTGCATAATCTCATAATCGAAGGAATATGTATTTGATATGAAGAAAGCAATAGTAATAAAACTGAACGACCATTATGCTAAGCTAACGGATGGGTCTTATCCATCACATCATTCTCCTAATGATGTGATCCCGTTATCAAATGACAACTCATGTCCATGGTTAGGAAACCTTAACCATCTTTGATCAACGAGCTAATCAAATAGAGGCTCACTAGGGACACAATGTTTGTCTATGTATTCACACATGTATTTAGATTTCCGATCAATACAATTCTAGCATAAATAATAAACATTTATCATGAATAAGGAAATATAAAATAATAACTTTATTATTGCCTCTAGGGCATATTTTCATCAGGCTGACATCAGAACCGCCATGCTTTGGCCACTTTGTTCTTTTCTGTCCTCTTTTGTCCTCATCATCACACTCATATTCACCGCCATGCTTTGGCCACTTGTTCTTTTCTGTCCTTTTTTGCCCTCATCATCACACTCATAATCCTCATCGAAGGAGGAATCATCGTACGAGGACAAATCATGTCAACTCATCTACACAATATAACTTCTTTTGTCCGCACAAACCCTAGCTCGCGTAAATAAGAAGGCGGCAAAAGAAGACGAATTTTATGAACATTTGAGGGCACCAAACTTGATTCTGACCGGAATAGCTCACCATCGACACAATCAATGGATGCATCACAAAGGCGAACAGAGGACGGACAGGGAATCCAAGGGATGTGGCCAAATCCAACAACAACACATCAACCAAGCACCAAGCTCGGCACATAAAACACGGCTCGACAAGGGTTCTAACGGTCATATGGGGTTCACCCGACCGCAAATCGACAATGGTAGGAGGCAGCAATTTAGGACATCTCCAACAGTTGCAAGATAGGTGTTTGTAAATTTGCCATCTAAAACATAGTGATGATGTGACAGGTAAGAAATATGAAGTGAGAACAAAGTTGTATGTAAATTAACCAACAACATATGCACAAGCTCCGAGGTGAAAAAAAGCAATCACATTAATTTTCTTCTCAACTATAACTTAGATACAACCTATTGAAGTAATTGTATGATAGATTGTTGGTTAATGACATGAACATTTCATTAACAAGACTAACATACAATCTTAACATACAATCTGGTGGATATGCGCCTAGAAGCAACCATTTCAAGCAGCAGCAGGGGACTCGACAGAAGGATTGAGTTCCAAGAACAGAGAGTATCGGTTCTACATTATTCTCCAATTGGGTTATTTCTCATAGGCTTTTCTTGCAAACAATGAGGTTGCTTCAACAAGCAAATGCGACTGAAAACAGTGACCAGAGCCAAACTTGTCCATTTAACATGTATAAGATTGATAACTCTGTTTACAGTTCTTACAACATCAGTTCAGACTAGGTACTTCTAAGACAAACTATGATGACATCAAACAAATTTAGCTGCAACTGTATTAATGTATGACAGTGTTCAGGCCATCCCACCACTGCTCGCTGTCCTGATTATCTGAAACAGAGCTGCAGAAGTTGTAGCGTGTTAAAATAGGCAAATCAGCTGGAAGATTTTTCTTTTGAGATTACAAGCTAGGCGATACTAAGATGAAACGATGCATCTTAGTTATATGCTGAAAGACAGACAAACAGCAAGGACGTAGACAACCCTCAAGTTCCATATGGACAAAAGCAGGAAAAAATGGTAGAACTACACAACGTAAGTTCTTGAACAATCTTAGTTATGTTGTTTTTTAGTCCTTGCAATAGCCTTACATTTATAGAAAATAGGCCGATGACTCCCAGAATGCGCACACAAGATCAATGTCGAAGATTATCTAGCGCAGGACTCTAAAGAAGAATATACACTCTTTACATAGAACATGAATGATCAAAATGTTCATGAAATCATACTCATGACAAAAGCTAAGATTAAAGAAACATAGTCACTAGTAAATATCTTTCCAAAGCAGAAGTGGCTTGATGGCAAATGCTATGTAAGTGAGCATGTGACAAGTGGCAGTAAAGTAGATTGAACATAAGAGATTGAGAGAAGATTGGAATGCATACATGATCCGATGACCACAAAGATGAAGAATCCAAGCACTATAGGTCCAACAGGATAGTCATTCCCCTTCTTCACAGTGGTTTCAGGCACCGAACCCCTCTTGGTGATGTTCTTCTGGAACTTTGCTGTCTTCCTGTCAGCAAGGCGCCTGGAAGTAGTCTGGCATACAGAAACAGAAAGGCCACCGTTCAGCGGAAAAGATACATTGAACAATATAAATAAGCACTCAAACTGCTAACTCCACATATACGAGGGACAAATGATAGCAAAACTATCAGCAGATTAGCCATTTACATGCAGTTGTCAGTTGACCTTCCAGCCAACAATAGTGAGTTCACCAATCATTTTCCTGCCAAGTGGGCAGTTTACTAACCAAGTGACAACCCACGACAGTGCCACCACTACATCACAACATGCTACTTTTCTGTGGTGGCATCACTATTTCATTACCGAGAAAAGGTGCATCCTTTTTGCCAAATGTACAGACTACTATAAAACTACAATAACCAAAGCTAAGGAGTTGACAGCAAGGAAGGTAACCAGCTGCACCAAAAGGGGTACAAAACCTAAACACGGAAATGTTACTCCCTCCGTTCCTAAATATTTGTCTTTCTAGAGATCTCAACAAGTGACTACATACGAAGCAAAATGAGTGAATTACACTTTAAAATATGTCTACATACATCCGTATAATGTGGTCCATTTGAAATGTCTAGAAAGACAAATATTTAGGAACAGAGGGAGTACATGATATGTTGAGCAAAATTTGCATTCACCACCGATGTTTAGCAGGATGTAAGATCAGCAGTTGTTCCACCCGCAACATGCTACAGAGGTTTTGGTGTACACTAGAGAATTACATCAAACAAGTGTACGACTCCATGCAATTTAGCACGTCACCACTGAGATTTCTACCCATGCTCTTGATTCCACCACACAATCCCAAAGTACGAATTCTGATGGCAATAGAAAATACAAATATCCCATTTCTATGTGAAGGGTCATCAGTAATTCATTACTACTAATTATTCCAAAACGGAATAAATCGTGGCAAATCATCCAACTCCCCATTATGAAGACTTGACGGAGAACATAAATATCTAATTTCCAGTACCATTCGACTCAAATAACCCCTGTATCTACCGATTCCTGATCCATCCTCGCCGCGGGAAATAAAACTATAGCATCCGATTCCCGTAAAGGCTCGATGCTCACGGTAAATCCAACGATCCGAGCACTGCTAGCCCAGAACTGAACGAAACCAACGTATCACGCGGATCCACGAAAATGATACTAGAACCTATTTCTCCCAACCAAGCGCAAACATCAGGACCAAACCAGAATCGTGAACACGAAGGGATCGTATCCAAAGGTGTCAAGGCGAGATCCCATACGCAGAACCAGATCCGGATCCGCTCCTAACCGATCAGCATCGACCCGTCCCGACAAGGGGGCATCCTTCCAATCTAGGTGGAGAAGTCTAGATCCGCTTACCATCTTGGCTTCGGGCGGTGTCCGGTGAGCTCGATGAATGGGAGCTGGTGCAGCCAGGGGTTAGCTTGGGCTCGGTGTTGTGATTTGGCCAATTTCAGGCGAGACGATGGCTTTATAGAAAGGAAAAGTCTTAAAAACAACCGGCTGATTTTACGCTCGCATCATCCGCGCGGTGCACCGTCCGGTAGCGCCTTCGCGATTTCCTTTCGCGGGCACGCTGCACAGCGTTCACACCACGACGTGCCTCTTTTTAGTTGGGCGGCCCCTGTCCTCAGTACGTATGTCACCTTTGTTTAGGCTGCCTTTGGTTTACAGGAATTTCATAGGAATCTTGTAGAATAGGATTGTTGTAGGAAAAAAAATCCTTCGAGGGCCTTTGGTTTACAGGAATTGAATCCTATTCCCGTATGGGATTTGTTCCTTTCCTTCAGATTTCGCAGGATCAGAAACATTAGGTCCGAGCTGATGGAAAATTTCCTATGGCGAACGACATGCGCGCGGATAACGGTTCCCTGCTTTTTAGCTCACTCGCGTACAGACAATGATGGGAAAAGAAATAAAAAAGTTGAATCAAATGTGTCCAGTCCTCCCTCCTCGCACAGAAAACACATCCAGTAGACGGGCAACGACCACGCGCAAGCTGGAGAGCATCTACCGTCGACCGGCAAGCCTACAGGCTCCAGCAGCGCCCTCCCTCTGCCGCAAATCTCTTCAGTTTTGACTCCATCTTGCCTTCTCTCCCTGGATCCATCATAGTATGCTATTCTGTATTCAGACTCCATGCAAGCAGCCAATTTGTATTTTATTTGCCTGCACTAGCCCGTGTGATGAGTTGATGATTGCCTGCACTAGTTGCTCAGTTCATACTCGGATACACTAGTTACATGACAATATACTATGCTGCCAGGGTCTATATTTGCACTTTGTATATATTATTGTTCACATTATTAACCATGAACCAAATGACATTATATCTTTATGTATGTGTGTTCCTATCCCGTGAACCAAATGACAGTTAATTTCCTATTCCTATAGTCTGAGCATTCGTAGGATTTCAGATGCATGCCACCTCATTTCCTATATTTTTCCTATTCCTATGAAATTCCTATCCTATGAACCAAAGGAGGCCTTATTTTAGAAAATACTCAGCGCTCCACTCCATGTGAGAGTGTAGTGCTATCATACAATAGCTACTTTTAGGTACAACTAGTTGTATTGGCAAAGGAAATGGCACCATTTTCGTTACTCTCATTAACTCAACCAAGCATAAAACAGCAACCTATATCTAGTAGTCTTTTTTTTCTTTTTTGCCGGCGCTATGAATCAGTCGACTGATTTCTACGCAAGCCGTTAGATTTTCCTCATGTGGCCCTTGGATCGCAACCCGTGCCACTGCAACTTTGCCATTGTTGCGGTCATCTTCATCGCGACATCACCAATGTTTGCGGTACTCACTGTCGTTGCTGCGTCCTAGACCCGGCGGCAACGCCACCACCATTGCATTCGTCGATACGCAACATCACCCCATTGCAATTGTCATGACAAGTTGCAACGTTCATCACAGTTGCGTTCGCCGCTACACAACAAAATCCTTGTGCACGGCGGCACCGCAACATCGTCGGTGTTGCCATCGTCGTCGGGCAACATCGTCGGCGTTGTACTAGTTGCCACACAACATCATCAATGTTGTTGTCTTCATTACACAATATCGTCAGCATTGCGCCGCCGGCGGGGGCATCGCTATGCTACAAGGAGTGCCACCGTGTTGCATGGCGTGCTATAAGTTGGTGTTGTGGTCCTCTCCATCGCGACATCACCACTGTTTGCGGTAGTCATTGTCGTTGTTGCGTCCTAGACACCGGCGGCGGTGCCACTGCCATTGCACTCACCGCTACGCAACATCGTCATGTTGCAGTTGTCATGACACATCGTAACGTCATCACAGTTGCATCGCCGCTACGCAACAAAATCCTTGTTGCACGACGCGACCACAACATCATCGGTGTTGCCATGCATCATTATCGCGCAGCACCGTCGGCCTTGTAGTAGTCGCCACACAACATCGTTGATTTTGTGTTCTTCATTATGGGAGACCATCGGGGTTGTGCCATCATCGCCACATCACCCAACGTATTTGTTGTGGGGTGACGCCGATGCGGCGGGGGCATCGCTATGTTGCAAGGAGTGCCACTGTGTTCCATGGCTTGCTACAAGCCGATGTTCTGAGCCATGTTACGGGAGCGCCACCGATGCTGTGAGCCAGTGCTACTGGAGCATCCGAGATGTTGTAAGCCATTTTTTTGAGTAGCGACCACATGTGGTGCGAGGTGGAGGTAGCCGATGAGGGAACCATAAGATGTATTGAGCATGAGACACACTGCCATGATAGTGCGATCCAACGGCTTGCCTGTAATGCCCAGGATGGGACTATACCTCCTACGTGTCGAGGCACGACTTAAAGGTATAAGCCCATTCTGGAATGATCTCAAGTTTGGTATCTTTGCACGACTCATGTAAAAGAGGGATTAAATTGCAAAAGGAGATAGTTGGCTTACACTCGCCACTTCACACAATTCATTACATAAGCATAACATCATTCAAAACATCACAACCCATCTAAGGGTAAGATCCAAAAGACAAGATACCAAACATAACGCCACAGGTCTAGATCGAATCCTAGTAGAAACCACTACTGATCGTCGAAAACGTCACAAACATACGGCCACTCTCTTCATCGAGCTCCCAGAAGTTCTGATCCTTCTCCTGCATCATTCACGGCTGAACCTGCATCTGGTGTTGTAGTATCTGTGAGCCACGAGGACTCAGCAATCCCATAACCATGGGTATCAAGACTAGCAAAGCTTTATGGGTAGGAGGAGGTAAAGTGGTGAGGTTGCAGCAGCGGCTAAGCAATATGGTGGCTAACTTACGAGTACAAGAATAAGATGAGCATCTACGCAAACGGTCGCAAACTAGTAGTGATCGCTAAAGATCCTGAACTACTTACGAGTCAAACATAACCCCACCGTGTTCTCTTCTCAAAGTGAAAAGAGACAGTTACGGTTACTCACATAGTTGTGTGTTTTACTTTGGATCCTCTGTCAAGTTTTCTACAACCGGACATTAACAAATTCCAATCTTCCACATAACCGCGGGCACGGCTTTCGAAAGATCATAACCCTGCAGGGGTGTCCCAACTTAGCCCATCACAAGCTCTCATGATTAGCTGAAGTGATAAATATAATATCATCACCCCTTATCTTAGGGAAATCCGATCAGGCTCGGCATCCCGGTGCACAAGACATTTCGACAATGGTAAAACAAGTCCAGCAAGACCTCCCGGCGTGCCGACACCCTGATAGTAGCCGCGCGTATCTCGTCTCAGGCCACGACCGGATGGGTGATCCTACAGGTAAAACCAAACCTCGAGTTTCCCCGTCGTGGCCCCGCATAACCCCCGTTTGGGACCAACACCATCAGCACTGCCCCCCCTGCTATGTAGAATTAAGAACCCGGGGACGCGACCCCCTATGCAAATTTAATTAACTAATTAAGTTGTTATTATGAGGCAAATTAAAAACCAATGTTGGGCCTTGCTGGAGGAGTTTTATTCAAAGTCGAACTGTCAAGGGGTCCCCATCCACCCATCGTGTAAGGAACGCAAAATCAAGGAACATAATGCCGGTTTATCGGCGCCTAAGGTGGCATGAGTGGAACAAAACACCGAGCAAAAGGCCAAGCCTTCCACCCATGCCCAGTATATAGGTGTGTTAATAATAATTATAGATATTGTGATATGCCAACAACAAGTTCCCTCCTGGAACGATCTTCATCTTCACCTGCAACTAACAACGCTATAAGAGGGGCTGAGCAAGCGGGTAACATAGCCAAAAAGTGGTTTTGCTAGGAAGGTGTCAAAAGGTTAGAGGTTTCATGGCATCAAGGAGAGGCTGACATAAAAGATGGGTAGCGCGACATGTAACGATAGCATTGAGACATTAAGCATGGCAATGGTAGTAAAGGTATCCAAGGGTATGATCATCTTGCCTGGGATTCCGCAAGGGAGAAGAACAAGTCCATGAAGTAGACGGAGCCACATAGACGAGCGAATCCTCACAACTCCGGACGAATCCGAAGCTAACAAGAGAAGCAACCGGAAAGAAGCAAACAACACGGTAAACATACAAGCATAAACATGGCATACGATGCACAAGCAAGCATGATGCATGTCCGGTTTAAATAAGCATGGCAAGTGCACAAACAAATACTACAAGTTAAGTGGAGCTCAATATGCAACGAGTTGCATATTGACGAAACACCACATGTTATTTATTTAGTTGACTCTCGTTTATTTACAAGTCAAGATTAAATGTTTGTTAACATGGCAAGAGGTGAAGCAAAAACAAACTACCTATTTAGTCATTTTAAATGAGGCCAGAAATAACAACAACAATTCCGCGAAAAACCCCATATGCATGTTTAGCAATTTTAAGCAACAATAATTCACACATTTTAATGTTGTTAACATGATGCGAATGACATGATCAAGTTTTACGCAATTTTTATTAAAAGTTGACATGAAGAGATATGAAGTATTTTCACCGTGGTGGAAGGAAAGGGTGCCACGGCAACGATCCGAAAATGATGCAACGCAACATCTCGGTTCCGGTTTCTCGTTGAGAGACCGGCGCAAAAGATGAAGGGCGGCATGAGCGAGCGAAACAAGATGAAAGGTGGGGTGATCCCGTCACCGGGTTCCCATGAGTCGGTGACGAGGCAACCGAGGAGCACGACAAAAGATGAACGGCACGATGCACACAAGGGAAACATTTCATACAACACAAGCATTCCCAAGCGTTCATCCACGGGGTCGTCTCGGTATACCTTCGAAGCGTGCGTTTCGGGGCGGTTCGAGATCGTAGAGGAAGTAGTGGAAGTAGTGGAAGTAGACGTTCTCGGACGTCGGGGATGTAGACGTTCTCGTTCGTAGATGTTCGGGGCATCGTCTCGTGGTACTTGGGGTCATCGGACTTGCCGGTCTCGTTTCTCGCGTCGGTAGTGGTACTTGACGTTTCTCCTTGTAGTCCAACTTGACATCGGGCGTCGAGGTACTTGGCGGTTCGTAGTGGTACTTGATGCTTCCGGCGATGGTAGTCGTACACGGGTCGTAGGCGTTCGAGTATCCGTAGATGTTCAAGTCATCGGTAGCGGTACTTGGCGCTTCAAAACGTTCGAAGATGAACTTGACGAATCCGAGAGGTACTTGGTGCTTCGTCGTGTAGTCGTACACGGGTCCTCTGTCAAAACAACAGCAACAAAACAACGAGCAAAGGTCTCGGTCACGGCAACATCCCGGAGCAGCAAGGAGGAGAAGCCGGGGCGTCGGGCTTGGGGCGGCCGGCAGTGATGCTTGAGGAGGAGAAGGCGTTGGTCGGAGGACGAATGGCGACGCAGAGCGAGGTCGGTGGGGCGCTGCAGCGCTGGACGAGGGGAGGAACGGCGCTGGTCCACGCGGATCCTGGCCGGCCCGCGGCTCGTGCGACGGGGAGGCCGGAGGGACGAGGTCCCCGACCGCGGCGCTGCGGCCTGGCTGGTCGCGCGGCTGAGGGAGGAGCGAGGAGGGACGGCGTGGCTGAAGGAGGGGGACGGTCTCAGGCGATGCGGGGCGATGCGGGCTGCTCCTGGGGGTCCATGGGGAGGTAGGGCGCGGGTCGCAGGGTGGCTGCACGAGGGGCTCCTCCCCTCGCGAGGTGGCGCAGGGGCCTGGCGGATCGAGGCCACCGAGGAGGCAGGGGCGGCCAGCTGCTGGTCCTGTCGACTCTGGAGGGTCGGGCGCCATGGCGCGGGGAAGGAAAGGGGGTTGCAGGCCTCAGCTGCGAGGGAGAGATGGCTCGAGGGCTCGGGATCGAGGGGTGCGCTGCGAAGGAAGATGGGGACGAGGGGGTCGAGCGGGTGGAATCGGGATCGAGGCTGCGACGAGGGAGAAGGGGATCGGGCACGGGATTGGCCTGGCGGCGGCTCGGGAAAACAGGGATTGAGAGGGGAGATGGTGCGTGCGGGCTAGGGTTGAGGAAAGAAAAGGGCCTGATGGACAGATGTGCCGATGGGGAAAAGAAAGGGCCGGCTAGGAGGGGAAGGAGGCAGGCCGGCTGGGGTGGTACTTGGGCCTGGGAAGCTGAGAAGGGCAGGTGCGCTCTTCCTTTAACTGATTTTAGCAGAAACCAAAAACGAGAAGAAAAGAATGAGGAGGGAGGTTAGGGAAATAGTTAGCACATGGGACTATTTTTCTCGGGCTCATAAAAATGAGCGTAGTCCAAGAAAATATAAGTGGCAAGATAGAATGATGAAAATTCAAACTCATTGAATTTTAATCCAATGGGTTTGAACTAGGGCTAGGTTATTGGAGAGTCCAAAAATGCTCGGATTTTGGAGGAACCTCGATAAAAATGGATAAGAAATATAGGGAGGGTTTGACGGTGAAACTTGAATTAAGAGGCATGGGGAATATATGCAAGTGTGTTGGTTAATTCCAACAAATGGAATATTTAATATAGCTCCCTAATAATATTGAGAGGCTTTTATATGTTATAAAGAGAAGACACTCTTCCCTCGATTTAAATGGACCGAAGGTCCACACAATTTATTTAAGTTGAGATGCGAAAATTAATGACATGAAGGCATGATGACAAGATGCAATGCAAAAATAAATAACACAAGCACAAACGAAACACACGGGAGAACCCGGAACATCTGGAATCTTCTGGAATCTTCTGGGACGTCGGTCTTCGGGCGTCACAACTCTCCCACACTAACAGAGGATCTCGACCCGAGATCCTAGAGATAGCACCGGGTAAAAACGAAAAAGAAGAGGTAAAACAAAGTTGCTTCTTGGACAAACGAGTGAAACCACAAACCTGAGAGGTTGAACAAATCTTGAAAGAAAGAATAGAATGGAGATGAACGAAGATGAAACACTCCGTTAGAAAACAGGAACAAGGAACATTACAAGAACCTTGTAGCTTAGAATACATGAAGCAAGAGCTTACGAACCAAAAGAATATGAAACTGCAATGGTATAGCCAAGGAATAAGAATGACATAATTTGGACAACACTCCGACTGAAAATGGAAGGAATTGAACATGAACTTGAGGAGATGAGAAGATACTTGATGAAATCAACAACATATTGCCTCCGAAATTTTTGAAAGAATGGCACAATGGTAAGGAAGGCTTCAGACAACACTCCGGTTGTAAAGAGAGGCAAAACTTGATAAGATGAGGGAACTTGAATGAAGAATACAACACTCCGGTTAAAGATAAGCAAGGGAAAGAACATGATCTTGATAAAAACGAGATGATGGTCAAGAGAGAGCAACATCACAATGCCTCTGGAATGAAAGAATAGCGTATAATCAATGACAGGATTGAACGGAGAAGAAAATGACAACTTCCCCCACGAGTGAATATGAAAAACATCCTTACGAAGAAGGGCTGAACGGAGTTGTTGGGAAATCAACAACGAAAAGAATAAGCTTGATGTGGGCTTATGGAAAACATCTCAAAATTAAGAGGTGACAACCAGCCACTAACAGAAATATTTGCTTGGATTGAGATCAACAAGGAGACGATAAACTTATTTCACCGGAAAGATAAATGAAGAACTTGGGTCATTTATAAGCACCATAATTGCAACAATTCTCAAGGAAAGCTTTTAGGTGAATTATAACCCAAGGCAATGTCGGGGATATCGCTTATCGGGAACTTATCGGTCGACCCATGATAAGGGGTAAATCGGCCAGTTTATCGGCATATCGGCCGATTTATCGCCATATCGGCTCATTTATCGTCCGATTTATCTTATCGGTCAGACAACGGTAAGCGATAAATCGGCCGATTTATCGGCATATCGGAAGATATCTTGAACAGTGACCCAAGGTAACCCCAACGAATAATTGAAGGGTTGAAAAGATCTCCTGAACAAGGAAAAATGATGGTTTTAAATATCTCATTCCTGATAACTTGTGAATCATGAAACATGAAGGAAAAATTGTCAAGAATGACATAACACCATCTAAAACAATAAGGGAGCAAGAATTGCACTTGGAAAGCATGATGAAGAATGCTTGAGCTCCGACAAGAATCTTGATGAAGACTACGAGGATGAATTAAATGATGATGAACCACCATGAAAACTCCGGTAATGAAAGCATGAGAAGTGAAAGATGAAAAGAATAAGATTCAAGGCCTGCGATGAATTAGATGGAGCTTTGAAATGATATAATTGAAATATCTTGGAGCTCCGGAAAACAAGATGAAGAACTTAGAACCGAGAATATGATATGATGAACAAGCTCCGGAAAAAAGAGATTAAACACTTCGAGGAAATAAGAATAAGATTTACTGTATGCTTATCCTTCATCAGATTAAATTGATGACAAGCAACGGATTTGGCATACTACTTATTCTCGTTGCAAAGAATTAAAGAGAGATCTAGCACAAGCTTGGGTAAATCTTCAACGAACCACCGGTAGGATTATGAAAAGAACAAATGAATTAATACGATACAACGAAAGAGAAATCTTGAATGAACCACCGTAAAAATAAGGAGACGAACGAAGAGACATCAATGAAGAATATTTGGAGGACGAAGTTGAAAACTGAGAACGAAGAAATATTCTGAAATGACGGCCTTCGGAGGATCACAATGGAAAGAATTCATGAAGAATCTTGAGAGAACGGGCCAAGATTTAAGAGAAACTCTTCTTTGGTCTTCAAATATGAGAAGATGATGAGATACACCACCATGAATTGCATAGGCCCTCCGTAATGAAGAATTAAAAGGTTGAACCAACGATGAAAAGAATTTGAAAGCGATCTTAAGTCATATGACTGATGGAATCCATACTTACGTCACAATTTGAAAAGAATTTGAGTATAACTCCAGAAAAAGAAGAGTCAGGTAAGATCCTGGGAAAAGACCTGTGGGTTAGGGCCCACTCAAAGAAATCACCATTGAAAAAGATTGCTTAAGAGATATTGCACCGGTTTAATTAAATGGCTTGAATAAGAAGACAATGCTCAAAATAATTTGAACGGATTAAGAATGGAAACATGAATCTTCTGAGATACCTTGAACACTCCGGATACGAATAGCAAGAGGAGAATGATTAATTGGTGCACCGGAATAAGAAAGCATTGAAGGAAACGAATGAAGAAATATCGCATGAATAAAATGGATACTTCATCTGAGAATTTCTGGCTCCGAGAAGAAGAAGGGTGAGGGGGCGGGGAAAACAAAGACAACTTGGGATGAATGAAACAGACAAATCGTCATATTTCTCAATGGCGTCCGTATGGAATAATTTGAAGAGAAGGCACACTGGTTGGAAAGGATTAACCTAAAGATCTTGATGGTCAAGAAGAATTAGCACTCCCATAGAAATATGAGAACGCCGATTCGGAAAGGTATGGAATCAACATTGGACATCGAAGCAACTTGAATACCAGAATCAAATCAAAACAACGGATAGATATGTTGCAACATAGTCTTCACCATATCATTCGAACAGAGAATTGAACGAATGAATTCCGTAGATACCTCAGCTTGACGAGAAGCCACTTGGAAGAACAAAAGATAAATAAAAGCAACAAGGAGCAGATAGAACAAATACAAGATAGAAGCTTCGTTGGACATATTCGTGCTGAAAGCTCATGGAACGTGTTACAAAAGGGTTTTGCAATCCCCGGATCAGCATAGCCAAGGACCCTTTAAGATGCAACTCCCGATCGGAACAAGCCCATAAAACCACTTGTAATGCCCAGGATGGAGTTATACCTCCTACGTGTCGAGGCACGACTTAAAGGCATAAATCCATCCTAGAATGATCTCAAGTTCGGTAATCTTTGCACATCTCATGTAAAAGAGGGGATTGTAAACAGAAAATAGTTGGCTTACACTCGCCACGTCACAGAATTACAATTCAAGTCTCAATCATCATACATTAAGAACATCACAACCCTCTAAGGGCAAAATCCAAATGCAAGATACCAAACTTAGATAAATAAACCACAGACGGATCGAATCCTAGTAGGAGTCTCCACTACTGATCATCCGGGTATCGCACATAGTACCGACTACGCTCCTCGTCGTACTCCCAATCCAGCTCGGTGCCATCACCTGGATAGCTCACAACTGGACCTGCATCTGGTGTGGTGAAGTAACTATGAGCCACAGAGGACTCAGCAATCCCGTTACCGGGTAACAAGACTATTTAAGCCTTTGGGAAAAAGGATAAGGCTGAAGAAAGAATAAGTGTCTGCAGCAGCAACTAGCAACTAACTTACGTGAGTGAGAGCGAGAAGAGAAAGCCTCGGACGAGAAGTGATCACGAAGTGATCCTAACTACAAGCTCCACAATCATAACCCCTCCGTGTTCAACTCCCGAATCCCTATTCGGAAATTGACAGTCACGGAACACACGCTGGTAGTGTATTAGAAACATTGTGTCAAGTTATCTACAACCGGAATTAACAAGCTCCCATCTGCCACATAACCGCGGGCACGGCTTTCGAAAGTTCAAACCCTGCAGGGGTGTTCCAACTTGACCCATTACAAGCCCACGATCCGCGGAGTCGCAACTCCAAAGTGGGAAGACCCGAGTATCCTCGGAATCCCATGCTCAAGATATACCGAGCTAAGGTAAGGCTAATCCAGCAAATCCTCCCGGCGTGTCGACACCCTGATAGTAGCCGCGCGTATCTAAGTCTCAGGACACGACCGGATGGGCGATTCTACGGGTGTATACCAGATACCTCGGGTTGCCCCAAGGCGGCCCCGCAGACTCCCCGTTTCGGACCAACACTCATGTGGAGCACTGGCCCGGGGTTGTTGATTAAGAAAGAGGGTTAATTACTCCCTATGCAAGTTTAGTTTGTTATTAGGCAAATGGTACCAATGTTGGGACTTGCTGGAAAAGACTTAGCACTTAGCGGTTTATCGAGGGGGTCCCATACACCCCAACCGTGTTAGGAACGCATAATCAAGGAACATAACACCGGTTTATACGGTTCCTAACGGCATGAGTGGAACAAATCACCAAGCAAAAGGCTTAGCCTTCCACCCTTGCCAATATATAGACGATTTCATTTTAAGCATTTATATAGTGTGATATAACCCAACCAAACTTCATCATGAAGCAAGCATCTTCGATCTTCACCTGCAACTAGCAATGCTATAAGAAGGGCTGAGCGAAGCGTACTTAGCCAAGCAACGGTTTGCATAGGTAGGTTGGTTAAACATGGCAATTGGTTACAAGTAGGAGGCTGACAAGAAGATCATGGGCATCGAGGCAAAACTATAGATCGAGACTACTAGCAATAGGCAAAGATAGTAATGTTATCGGGGTTCGGTCATCTTGCCTGAAGAGAAGTCGTTCGGATCGTAAGAAGGGTCCTCATGCTCAACCTCGTTGGAAACCTCGTGCTCGTACTCAATCTCGGTCTCGGCTTCCGGCTCTAAACAAAACAATCACACCAAGCACCAATCAACAAGATGCAATGCGCACTCGAAAAAGATGAATGCATGATGGATGCACTAAGGATGCACACGGAGCACGGAAAATATCACTCAAGCAAAACACCTCAAAACAAGATAACAATCTGATATTATTAATATACACAGAAAATCAATCAAGTTTGATATAAGATTCGCTGAAATCGGAGTTACGGGCTAAAAGTTATGCCCGAAACAAGAAATGAGCGAAAGCTGAAAATTACAGCAACATAGCAACTTCGGAGCTCAAAATAATTAAGCTACAGCACTCAAATATCATGGCAAATGACATGAACACAAACTAGACATATACTACAGCAACTAAGTCCAAAGGTGCACCCCCAACGGAGCCACGGATCAATAGCAATGATCTTGGACATATTGAACTTGACAATAAAATTCTGGCAGCAGAATTTTATTGAAACTTTGGAGCAAAAGATAAACAAGCTACAGCCACTCAAATAGACATGTGAGGACATGAATGGAAAGACAACAATATATACTACAAGGAACAATCAAAATCCACTCCAAAACTATCATGCTTTGTCCTAGAACATCACACGAACGTGGCATCGGAACGTTACAGATTTCAGACTTAGTGAAAAACCACTAAGTCCTAAAACAGCAATATCATCATGGCATATAAAAGAGCATGTTTAAGTCACCTCGAAACTAAACATGGCAAGAGGTAAGCACCTCATCAAAGTACACATGACGGTGATCCCGAAACACACCAGCATGCTTCATGGAGATAAACACAACGATAGCAACGAGATCAACAAGATGGCATTACATAACAAGTGAAACAACATCACAGCCACATGTCACTTTGCAACGATGATAACAAGGCAATAATAAATCTATCATGCAACCTATCACATACAACATGTAGATCATGGCAAGACGAACACGTGGACATGTCATTTGCATCATTCGGACAAACGAGCTAAAAGATATCACATGGCAAAGATGACATAAAAACATCACATAGCAGCAGTTTATATCATGATGCACTCTTGCAACAGCAAAACAAGCACCTAGATGATCTCTAACATGCATGACAACAACAGATAAAACGTAGAGCAAGTCTCCACGAACGTCTGGACATACTACATGCGCGAATCGGAGCAACAGACAAAAAGTTATGACAGGTCAAACATTGCATCACAGATCAAATATAACAGGGACTTAGAGAAAATTGGGGCAACCTTAGGCAGATCTGGGAAAAAAGAAGATGGGCTCGGGGCAGACGGATCCGGCCCGAGAGGAGGCAGAGGCGGCGGCCTGCTGCTGCCGCCGGTCCGAAGCGGCGCTGGAGGTGGCCCGGTTGGAGCAGAAGTGGCGGCGGCCCACTGCGGGAGGGAGGCGGCCCGCGGTGGGCGGAGGCGGCCCGGCGCTGGACCGCGGAGGCCCGGTGGCGCGCGGCCGGCCTGGAGGGGCGGAGGCCCAGCGGGAGCGCGAGGCGGCTGGCGTGGCGTGGTGGCGCTTGGGCCGCGGGACGGAGAGGCGACGACCCGCAAAGGCGGCTGCGGTGGAGAGCGGTGGCCGGGCCTCCTGGCTCGGGCCCAGGAGGGCAGCGGCGACGCGGCGGTGCGATGAGGGCCTCCTGGCGCCTGGCGACGGGGATCTGGTCCCCCGGGCCCTGGCGAACGGCTCGGTGCGGAGGGACGAGCCCAGCAAAGCGGTCCCCGGTCGGGATCCAGGCGCTGACCTGGATCGATAGATCGATCCGGTCGGCTGCTGCTCGAGGCGATCGAGGAAACGGCGGCTGGTCGAGGGGTGGATCTGAATGGATCGGCCAAGAGGAGAAGGGGGCTGGCCAGATCCAGATTTTTAGGGGGGAAGTGAAGAAGAGCTAGGGGACATGCCAAAATAGACCTAGGTCTATTATATAGCAGTTTTTAGGGTTAGGAGGGATCTGAGGGTGCTAGGAGCCCTCCGATCGCGATCCGACGGATCCGATCGCGGGGATAATCTAGAAGGGCCTAGGAGAAGATAAAAGACTGCAGAGGGGGTGTTTCCGGGACACAAAGTGAAGGCACTTTGGACCCACACGAACAACGGATGGGATAGCCAACGGAGTCCAAACGAGACGAGATTTGAGAGGCGGGTTGCACACAACCAAACAACAACACAGACAACAACCTCGCGGCACACCGGTAACGTTACACGCCCAAACAACAAAGTAGGCCTACGGGACGTCACGGACACGTGAGGGAGCTCCGGAACGCGAAACGGACAACGGGAAGAAACGCGTGGAACCGGATGCAACCGACAACACAAATGCAATGCGATGCACATGTCTACATGATATGAATGAATGCCACACACTCACACAACAAAACGACGAAAACCCGAAAGACAAAGAACCCGGAATGGAATTAGATGAAGCCGGAGATATATTATATACCCAAAAGGGAAAGTATTACATCCGGGGCATTACACCACTTCACTCAATGTAAAACCCCGAACTTCATATCATGCACTCGTTGGAAGAATGCCTAGAACTACTAGATGAACCCACCTATTAATTTCCGAAAGTTTCCAGTTATGTAATCAGGTGTTGGGGATACAGGGGAAGCATCGCGCACTCAACTCTAATCCTGCATCCAGCTGTATCCATCCTTCAACACATAACCAGTTGTTTCCGGAAACCGTTTACCTCGGACCTTCGAAACGCATCTACTATACAAGCTATGGCAATACTCCCAAACTACCTCCCCAGTACTGGGTGATGTCGGGGTTATCTTGCCACTAACCGCATAGGAGAGTTTTCGATGTCGGCCGTCTTAAGTATTCTAGAACTGATGCGATGGATTTGTGACGACAACACCTCGGAGCTCAACTCCCCGGGACACTGCCACAACCCCTAATGACAGGAGGCATCGAGAACAATGTTCTCGTCACAAAGACATCGGAACAATCCAAACAATACTCGCGTGATCCTAAAAAAAAATTTGGTGCATTTTTTAGAGTAGAAGAGACAAGAGTAATCGTCAGGAGTCCTCACCAGAGTGAAAAGAGATGAGGAGCAAAGAAATCCTAATCTCCGATATAAATATAGGACTCAAAACATTTTCATGTGTGTGCCTAGACTCAACCGTCAACGATTCGAACAATCAGTGGGGGCTTCTAGGTCGGAGAAGGCTCTGAATACCAACTTGTAATGCCCAGGATGGGACTATACCTCCTACGTGTCGAGGCACGACTTAAAGGTATAAGCCCATTCTGGAATGATCTCAAGTTTGGTATCTTTGCACGACTCATGTAAAAGAGGGATTAAATTGCAAAAGGAGATAGTTGGCTTACACTCGCCACTTCACACAATTCATTACATAAGCATAACATCATTCAAAACATCACAACCCATCTAAGGGTAAGATCCAAAAGACAAGATACCAAACATAACGCCACAGATCTAGATCGAATCCTAGTAGAAACCACTACTGATCATCGAAAACGTCACAAACATACGGCCACTCTCTTCATCGAGCTCCCAGAAGTTCTGATCCTTCTCCTGCATCATTCATGGCTGAACCTGCATCTAGTGTTGTAGTATTTGTGAGCCACAAGGACTCAGCAATCCCATAACCATGGGTATCAAGACTAGCAAAGCTTTATGGGTAGGAGGAGGTAAAGTGGTGAGGTTGCAGCAGCGGCTAAGCAATATGGTGGCTAACTTACGAGTACAAGAATAAGATGAGCATCTACGCAAACGGTCGCAAACTAGTAGTGATCGCTAAAGATCCTGAACTACTTACGAGTCAAACATAACCCCACCGTGTTCTCTTCTCAAAGTGAAAATAGACAGTCACGGTTACTCACACAGTTGTGTGTTTTACTTCGGATCCTCTGTCAAGTTTTCTACAACCGGACATTAACAAATTCCAATCTGCCACATAACCGCGGGCACGGCTTTCGAAAGATCATAACCCCGCAGGGGTGTCCCAACTTAGCCCATCACAAGCTCTCACGATTAGCTGAAGTGATAAATATAATATCATCACCCCTTATCTTAGGGAAATCCGATCAGGCTCGGCATCCCGGTGCACAAGACATTTCGACAATGGTAAAACAAATCCACCAAGACCTCCCAGCGTGCCGACACCCTGATAGTAGCCGCGCGTATCTCGTCTCAGGCCACGACCGGATGGGTGATCCTACAGGTAAAACCAAACCTCGAGTTTCCCCGTGGTGGCCCCGCATAACCCCCGTTTGGGACCAACACCATCAGCACTGGCCCCCCTTGCTATGTAGAATTAAGAACCCGGGGACGCGACCCCCTATGCAAATTTAATTAATTAATTAAGTTGTTATTATGAGGCAAATTAAAAACCAATGTTGGGCCTTGCTGGAGGAGTTTTATTCAAAGTCGAACTGTCAAGGGGTCCCCATCCACCCATCGTGCAAGGAACGCAAAATCAAGGAACATAATGCCGGTTTATCGGCGCCTAAGGTGGAATGAGTGGAACAAAACACCGAGCAAAAGGCCAAGCCTTCCACCCATGCCCAGTATATAGGTGTGTTAATAATAATTATAGATATTGTGATATGCCAACAACAAGTTCCCTCCTGGAACGATCTTCATCTTCACCTGCAACTAACAACGCTATAAGAGGGGCTGAGCAAGCGGGTAACATAGCCAAACAGTGGTTTTGCTAGGAAGGTGTCAAAAGGTTAGAGGTTTCATGGCATCAAGGAGAGGCTGACATAAAAGATGTGTAGCGCGACATGTAACGATAGCATCGAGACACTAAGCATGGCAATGGTAGTAAAGGTATCCAAGGGTATGATCATCTTGCCTGGGATTCCGCAAGGGAGAAGAACAAGTCCATGAAGTAGACGGAGCCACATAGACGAGCGAATCCTCACAACTCCGGACGAATCCGAAGCTAACAAGAGAAGCAACCGGAAAGAAGCAAACAACACGGTAAACATACAAGCATAAACATGGCATACAATGCACAAGCAAGCATGATGCATGTCCGGTTTAAATAAGCATGGCAAGTGCACAAACAAATACTACAAGTTAAGTGGAGCTCAATATGCAACGAGTTGCATATTGACGAAACACCACATGTTATATTTAGTTGACTCTCGTTTATTTACAAGTCAAGATTAAATGTTTGTTAACATGGCAAGAGGTGAAGCAAAAACAAACTACCTATTTAGTCATTTTAAATGAGGCCAGAAATAACAACAACAATTCCGCGAAAAACCCCATATGCATGTTTAGCAATTTTAAGCAACTACAATTCACACATTTTAATGTTGTTAATATGATGCGGATGACATGATCAAGTTTTATGCAATTTTTATTAAAAGTTGACATGAAGAGATATGAAGTATTTTCACCGTGGTGGAAGGAAAGGGTGCCACGGCAACGATCCGAAAATGATGCAACGCAACATCTCGGTTGCGGTTTCTCGTTGAGAGACCGGCGCAAAAGATGAAGGGTGGCGTGAGCGAGAGAAACAAGATGAAAGGTGGGGTGATCCCGTCACCGGGTTCCCACGAGTCGGCGACGAGGCAACCGAGGAGCACAACAAAAGATGAAACGGCACAGTGCACACAAGGGAAACATTTCATACAACACAAGCATTCCCAAGCGTTCATCCACGGGGTCGTCTCGGTATACCTTCGAAGCGTGCGTTTCGGGGCGGTTCGAGATCATAGAGGAAGTAGTGGAAGTAGTGGAAGTAGACGTTCTCGGACGTCGGGGATGTAGACGTTCTCGTTCGTAGATGTTCGAGGCATCGTCTCGTGGTAGTTGGGGTCATCGGACTTGCCGGTCTCGTTTCTCGCGTCGGTAGTGGTACTTGACGTTTCTCCTTGTAGTCGAACTTGACATCGGGCGTCGAGGTACTTGGCGGTTCGTAGTGGTACTTGATGCTTCCGGCGACGGTAGTCGTACACGGGTCGTAGGTGTTCGGGTATCCGTAGATGTTCAAGTCATCGGTAGCGGTACTTGGCGCTTCAAAACGTTCGAAGATGAACTTGACGAATCCGAGAGGTACTTGGTGCTTCGTCGTGTAGTCGTACACGGGTCCTCTGTCAAAACAACAGCAACAAAACACCGAGCAAAGGTCTCGGTCACGGCAACATCCCGGAGCTGCAAGGAGGAGAAGCCGGGGCGTCGGGCTTGGGGCGGCCGGCAGTGATGCTTGAGGAGGAGAAGGCGCTGGTCGGAGGACGAATGGCGACGCAGAGCGAGGTCGGTGGGGTGCTGCAACGCTGGACGAGGGGAGGAACGGCGCTGGTCCGCGCGGATCCTGGCCGGCCCGCGGCTCGTGCGACGGGGAGGCCGGAGGGACGAGGTCCCCGATCGCGGCGCTGCGGCCTGGCTGGTCGCGCGGCTGAGGGAGGAGCGAGGAGGGACGACGCGACTGAAGGAGGAGGACGGTCTCAGGCGATGCGGGGCGATGCGGGCTGCTCCTGGGGGTCCATGGGGAGGCAGGGCGCGGGTCGCAGGGTGGCTGCACGAGGGGCTCCTCCCCTCGCGAGGTGGCGCAGGGGCCTGGCGGATCGAGGCCACCGAGGAGGCAGGGGCGGCCGGCTGCTGGTCCTGGCGAGTCTGGAGGGTCGGGCGCCATGGCGCGGGGAAGGAAAGGGGGCTGCAGGCCTCAGCTGCGAGGGAGAGATGGCTCGAGGGCTCGGGATCGAGGGGTGCGCTGCGAAGGGAGATGGGGACGAGGGGGTCGAGCGGGTGGAATCGGGATCGAGGCTGCGACGAGGGAGAAGGGGATCGGGCACGGGATTGGCCTGTCGGCGGCTCGGGAAAACAGGGATCGAGAGGGGAGATGGTGCGTGCGGGCTAGGGTTGGGGAAAGAAAAGGGCCTGATGGACAGATGTGCCGCTGGGGAAAAGAAAGGGACGGCTAAGAGGGGAAGGAGGCAGGCCGGCTGGGGTGGTACTTGGGCCTGGGAAGCTGAGAAGGGCAGGTGCGCTCTTCCTTTAACTGATTTTAGCAGAAACCAAAAACGAGAAGAAAAGAATGAGGAGGGAGGTTAGGGAAATAGTTAGCACATGGGACTATTTTTCTCGGGCTCATAAAAATGAGCGTAGTCCAAGAAAATATAAGTGGCAAGATAGAATGATGAAAATTCAAACTCATTGAATTTTAATCCAATGGGTTTGAACTAGGGCTAGGTTATTGGAGAGTCCAAAAATGCTCGGATTTTGAAGGAACCTCGATAAAAATGGATAAGAAATATAGGGAGGGTTTGACGGTGAAACTTGAATTAAGAGGCATGGGGAATATATGCAAGTGTGTTAGTTAATTCCAACAAATGGAATATTTAATATAGCTCCCTAATAATATTGAGAGGCTTTTATATGTTATAAAGAGAAGACACTCTTCCCTCGATTTAAATGGACCGAAGGTCCACACAATTTATTTAAGTTGAGATGCAAAAATTAATGACATGAAGGCATGATGACAAGATGCAATGCAAAAATAAATAACACAAGCACAAACGAAACACACGGGAGAACCCAGAACATCTGGAATCTTTTGGAATCTTCTGGGACGTCGGTCTTCGGGCGTCACATTGCCATACTGCAAGGGATGGTCGTTCCTGCTCCAAGCGATGACCCCGATGTTACGACCGATCAATGCTGCGACAAAGCCCACTATTGTTGTCTCAACCCTTGATGTGCAACACTAGAAGGGCAGACAAAATTGATGCAAAGCCCGACACGCCATGTTGCAAGGATGTGGAAATCCCTACAACAAAATAGGATGTGTGACTCTGCAAAGACCGGCCACGCCCGCTGCAAAGCTCACCGGCTGCTGCAATCCGGCAAAGTGTCACACTACAAGGGCTAGCCGTCTTTGCTACAACGCCCACCAATACTGTTACAGGGTATAAGCAAGTTTGTACTTCGTTTACAGTGCATGCATATGGAGTCCAGCATCCTGGCTACAAGGGCTAGCCGTTGTATGTATGTGTCAGTGAAAGGGCTTTTCTGTGTGGGCTGGCTTTGCCGTTGTACGTATATGAGTGTGAGCCAACAAAAATCACATGGTACTGCAGCGGCCGCGTAGACACCCAGGGCCAGACAATCTGAGGGTTAGCTTTGGTTTAATCGGACGGCGTGGCAGGCGGTTTAACTTTAGATGGAATCATCCGAATGATTCCTAGCAGCCGCAAATAAACCTAGTGGCTTCTAGGTTCTGTCCCAGCCTTTTTATTTTACCGGTTGACTCATTGCGGTCAAATGACCGAGAGACCCGCTAAAATCATTTTTTTAATGAAAATAATTTCATTTTGCAAGGACATATTCGATAATCGTAATAAAAATCCCATGCATCACATTGCGTTAAACCATGCTATTCTAAAAATATGTCTATCACATTACGAACTCCAAGTTTGAAAAAAAATGTATAACCCGTTGCACCAAAAAATTATATTCGTATAACATTGACCCGTTGCGCCAAATGGCGTACAGTCCCATTTGAAATCATGTATTTATTATAAATATTTGCATTTTTAGTAACTATGTCTGAGCAAATACATAGGGTAAGAACTTAGTTACAGTTTAATTGATTGTGTGTTTAAGTTCACATAAAGGCAAGATGGCAGCAACATAGTACAATTGCATCATGTGCAAGAACAACCAAAATTAGTTAGCTAATAAACAGTTTGAAGGGAACCAAAGATTCCAGAGTAGTTTATCCCACATCTCATTCTCCTCGAAAACGAGTCCAAGCTGCCATCAACGACTATACAATTGTTTTGATACAACGGTAAGAGAAATGAGTAATCATTAAAGAAACAAAACGTCTAAATTTGTTTTTCTAACCATGGAGGAGAGTTGCATGTAAAGTTTATAGAAGAACTCCAACGTGAAGGAACAACATGTTAACATACTCATCCTGCTCTCGGTTCTGGTCATCGGTTCGGATAATAAACTCCTGACCAACGCTTTCAGCGACAACCACAACATCATGCCCCTTATTCTTTATCGTTATGCGCCTGCACATGCTAATATTATATGTGTCTACATTATATGTTTCTCAAAAATAAATAGTTCCACTGTCCTTTCAATTATCGTATGTACTCCAAAGTAGCATGCTTTTTCTTACACTTATAGTTGCATTATATAAAGCCTTTACAAGTTCATAGTAAACACCTACTGTTTATTGCAAATTGTCAAACATACCAAAAGCTGGACTATATATATAGACTGTCCGACCATATGAACGGAACCATCACATCAAGATATCACAAAATTTAGGACATCCATATGGTCGTACTTGCAGCTATATGGCTTGGATTCGTGTTTCTCTAGGATCAATGAGAGGCCTTGAAAGGCGCCTCATAATATGTCACACTCAAGATGTGATTCTATCCCAATCACGTTATAACCTCGTGATTGGGACACAACTTCATTTCGGGCGCTTAGCAAGATGGATATCATTACATCTTACCATTACATAAATAGATGCGGATACATACAAAAGACATACAATTGCCACATGAATACATCAAGCATCATACACAAGAGAGACATCCGACTACGGATGAAAACACATGAAAAGCAAAAATGACTTCTGAAAGTGCAAGTTATCGACTAGAGGGGGTTGAATAGACGATTTTTATGAAAGTCCGCAAAACACGAGGGCTTTGAAGACAAACGATAGAAATGAACCTATAAGATAAGCAGCGGAAGATAAAGATATCCATGCACGCAATAGTCAAGCAAGCATCATGAAGATAATATGAAGACCATTGACAGCTGGATAACATGGATCGAGATGGAAGATATAACTAAAGCTAAACAGTGAACAATCTTCACACAGTGAAGTCAAATAGATCAGACAGACAAGCAAAGACTTCACGAAGACAAACTGAAAAGTAAAGAAAGATGGGGATAGAACCAGTAGCTTGATGGAGACAAGGATTTGGTACACCAGTTCCAATTGCTGTGTCAACTGTATATCTGGTTAGGGCGGCTAGGTATTCAAACTGAAAAGTAAAGAAAGATGGGGATAGAACCAATAGCTTGATGGAGACAAGGATGTTGAAGATAAACCAAGTAAGATGATAAAGCATTCATGACGCCAAATGAAAACTTCAGAAAAGTTTGGTGGTGGCGTTACCCACCGTATAGGAAGTATTAGACCACTACACGACGCACAATTATCGTGGTGCTCTAGAGTCGAATTCCATATTAATGTATTCACACTCAGAGTGTAGGTCTTCATGAATTGAAGACATACATTACTTAGTGTGTTGCACATCTAAGTCATCAAAATGCATAAGCGTTAGGATGTGTGTCCAATCACATGGCATTTGAGGATTCTAGGATATTTAGCTCACACCGCAGCTTGCAAAACCTTTTCTCATCCAAGGGCTTAGTGAAGATATCTGCCATTTGCTCTTCGGTGTTGACATGTATGATTTCAATGTCCTTCTTGATCACATGATCCCTGAGAAAGTGATGACGAATCTCAATGTGCTTTGTCTTCGAGTGCTGAACGGGATTGTGAGCAATCTTGATGGTGCTCTCGTTATCATAGAAGAGAGGCACCTTTTCCATGTTGATGCCATAATCCTTGAAAGTTTGCTTCATCCAGAGAAGCTGAGCGCAACAAGATCCAGCAACAATGTATTCAGCTTCAGCTGTGGAGAGAGATACCGAGTTCTGCTTCTTTGAAGACCAACATACAAGAGATCGTCCAAGAAAGTGACATGTGCCTGAGGTGGACTTGCGATAAACTTTGTCACCAGCATAATTAGCATCTGAGAATCCAACAAGATCAAACATAGAGCCCTTGGGATACCATAATCCTAGTGTTGGGGTGTGAGCCAAGTATCGAAGAATTCGCTTCACACCGAGGTGATGCGATTCCTTTGGTGCCGCTTGGAATCGGGCATGCATGCAAACGCTAAGCATTATATCAGGCCTAGATGCACATAAATAGAGTAAAGAACCAATCACGGAGCCGTATACCTTTAGATCAAACTCTTTACCATTGTCATTGGATCCCAATTGACCTTTGGTTGGCATTGGCGTCGTGTACCCTTTGCAATCTTGCATTCCAAACTTCTTCAGGAAATCTTTGAGGTATTTCTCTTGAGATATGAAGATGCCATTCTTCTGTTGGTGAATTTGAAGACCAAGGAAGAACTTCAGTTCACCCATCATGGACATCTGATATTGCTCTTGCATCATGTATCCAAACTCATCACTATATCTTTTGTCAGTGCATCCGAAGATAATGTCATCCACATAAATCTGACATACGAACAACTCTCCATCATATGTCTTCGTGAAGAGTGTGGGATCTAGTGATCTAGGTTTGAAGCCTTTGCTCTTTAAGAAGTCTTTGAGTGTGTCATACCATGCACGAGGAGCTTGTTTGAGGCCATACAGTGCCTTGTTGAGCTTGTAGACTATGTCAGGATGCTTTGGGTCTTCAAAGCCTGGAGGTTGTGCAACATACACTTCTTCTTCATTTTTTCCATTCAGAAAGGCACTCTACACATCCATTTGATACGGAAATATGTCATGATGGTTGGCGTATGCTAGCAGTATACGAATGGCTTCAAGTCTAGCAACATGAGCAAAGGTTTCATCGATGTCAATTCCTTCTACTTGAGTATAGCCTTGAGCAACGAGACGAGCCTTGTTTCTGACGACTTGACCATGCCCATCTTGTTTGTTGCGATAGATCCATTTGGTGCCAATGATGTTATGCTTACGTGGATCATGACACTTTACAAGTTCCCATACATTATTCAGCTCGAACTGTTGAAGCTCTCCTTGCATTGCTTGAATCCGTTCAGATTCCATAAAGGCTTCATCAACTTTCTTGGGTTCAGATATTGAGACAAATGCATAGTGACCACAAAAGTTGGCTAGCCGAGTTGCTTTTGAGCGAGTAAGTGGACCAGTTGCATTAAGTCCATCAATAATCTTTTCAATTTGGAGTTCATTAGCAATACGCGGATGAGCTGGGCGAAGACTTTGCTCAAGCTATTGATTATCTTCTTGTTCAGGATTGGCTTCAGGCTGAGCATTGTCTTCAGGATGACTAGGTGGAGAGATGGTGATTTCCTCTTCAGTTGGTTCCTCGGTGGGTATAATTTCTCCTGTACCCATTTGTTTGATAGATTCACTTGGAGAAGCTTCATCTAGCACATTTGATAGGTGCTCTTTTTCAAGCCGTTAGTTTCATCGAACCACACATCTACGGTTTCAACCACTTTATAGTGAAAGATATTGAAGACCTGGTAGGTGTGTGAATCCTTTCCGTAACCAAGCATAAAACCTTCATGTGCTTTCGTTGCAAATTTGGAAGTGTGATGCGGATCCTTGATCCAACACTTAGCACCAAAGACTTTGAAATAGCTGACGTTTGGCTTCTTACCAGGCATAAGTTTATATGATGTTTTCTTGAGGAACTTGTGAAGATAAACTCTGTTGATGATGTGATAAGTAGTATCAATGGCTTCAGGCCAGAACCTTCTTGGTGTCTTGTATTCATCAAGCATAGTACATGCCATCTCAATAAGAGTCCGTTCTTGTGCTCGACGATGCCATTCCGTTGAGGTGTGTATGGAGCGGAGAACTCATGCGTGATGCCCAATGTATCAAGATAGGTGTCAAGCCCAGCATTCTTGAATTCAGTTCCATTGTCACTTCTGATGTGCTTGATCTTGATGCCGTAGTTATTCATGGCTCGATTTTTGAAGCGTCTGAAGACATCCTACACTTCAGTCTTAAATAGGATTATATGCACCCAAGTGTATCTAGAGTAGTCACCAACAATCACGAAATCATATAAGCAAGCAGTGGTAGTAAGAGTAGAGTAGTGAGTAGGGTCAAATAAGTCCATGTGAAGCAGATCGAAAGGACAAGATGTAGTCATGATTGTCTTCGAGGGATGCTAGGCCCTAGTCATCTTTCCAGCTTCACAAGCACCACACAGATTATCTTTCTTGAACTTGACACCCTCGATGCCTATGACGTGCTTATTCTTGACGAGAGTGTGTAGGTTCCTCATGCAAGTGTGACCAAGTCTCCGATGCCAAAGCCAACACTCTAAAGCTTTTGCGAGAAGACAATAGCAAGATGTGGCCCTACAGAGAAATCTACCATATACAGATCACCTTTTCGATGTCCTTCGAAGACTAGAGATTTGTCAGATTCCATAAGCACAAGGCAACGAAATTTTCCAAAAATCACAATCATGTTTAGATCACATAGCATGGAGACTGACATTAAGTTGTATCCAAGGGATTCAACAAGCATTACTTTGTCCATGTGTTGATCCTTCGAGCTACCAACTCTGCCAAGTCCCAGTACCTTGCTTTTACCAGTGTTAGTGAATGTGATGTGACTTTTGGGAGAAGGACATAGAGTTGAGTCCATGAGAAGACGTCGATCACCAGTCATGTGGTTGGTACATCCACTGTCAATTATCCATTCACTGGCTTCCGAAGCAGTACCCTACATATCAGTTAGTGGCATAGTCTTCACAAAGAGAAGTGTGAAGCATAAACATTTGACGAACAAGCATGCTATTAAAGTTTAGGTCCTTGTTAGCCAAGATAGGAAGCTTGTCAAGAAACCATGGGACGAAATATATGGTTAGACCATTTTGACATTTGATCTTGCGTCCCACAAGATGTTTAAGGTCCCCAACATTGGCGTCAGAAAATGATTTTCGGTTGGAGACCCTTCCCTGCAAGAGAAGTTAATTCTTCTTAACCACCCACATCTTTAGGGGTGGCTTAGAATCAATAAGTCTAAGTGCAGCATCTCAGAATTTTGGCTTAGGATCCCTAGCAAATAGCCTTGCAGGAGGTGAATAGTACTCATATGAATAAGTAGAAAAGTTCTTAGTTTTATGAATGTAGCATTTTGAGGAAACACACTCATATTCATATGTTTGAGTATGATTTCCCTACAAACCATTGGCGTTAGGGTGACTCTGTTGAGTCCTCTGTCTGTATGAAGCCTTTGGACCATACGAAGCCTTTGATCTGGGGTTTTGCTTCTTCCCAGGTGGTGTCATGATGACATTCACATGAAGATTCTCAAGACAACTTTTGGGCACCCATATCTTCTTCATAGGTGGCCCATTCCTGTAGTTACTACCAATATACCTGGCAAACACTTCACGATTCTAATTCTTAAACATCTTATAGTTTGCATCAAAGGATTCATCAATGATAATCGGGTTAGCACAAGTGAAACCAGATAAAGTGGATGGATCTACTGGTGAACCCTTTGTAGAAGCCCATGTGGTTTTGGGATACTGCTCGGGCTTCCAGTAAGAACCATCAACATTCATTTTCCTTTTGAACCCAACACCCTCTTTCCTAGGGTTTCGGTTCAAAATTTGTTTCTTTAGGACATCACAAAGTGTGTGATGCCCTTTGAGACTTTTGAACATTCATGTTTCAAGCAATGTCTTCAACCTGGCATTCTCATCAGCAATAGTAGTGGTATCCTCACTAGAGGGGTTAGTTACCACATCAGCAGTTGAAGATATTGCAACATTAGCAGTAGTAGAACATTCAGCAACAGAGGTGGCGTTATAACGCTCAAGGAATTTTAGACATGGTTGTTCAAATCCATCCTCAGTGGGGCTGATCTGTTGAGCACGAAGTGACTCGTTCTCCTTTTGAAGATCTTCATCAGCCGCTCTCAATTTCTCAAGTTCTTGCTTCCTTTGAAGATAATCATAGGAAAGCTTTTCATGAGTTGTTGAGAGCGTTTCATGACGACTTTCAAGTTCCTCGTACTTAACATGAAGATTTTTTATGTCTTCAATTAAGGACCGAGATCGGGTCATTTCCGCGTCCAACAGATCATCTCTTTTGTCTAACAGTTTTTGAATATGTTCCATAGCTTTCTGTTGTTCAGTTGTAATTTTAGCAAGTGTTTTGTAGCTTGGTTTGGATTCACAATCAGAGTCATCTTCACTTGATGTTTGAAAGTAAGCATCATGTGAGTTTACCTTGGCACCACGTGCCATGAAGTAGTAGGTGGGAGCAGAGTCATCCTCATCCTTGGCATTTGTGTTGGTGACGAGGCCATGGTCTTCAGTGTTGAAGATGGACTTGGCGACATATGTTGAATCCAGAGCCAGGCTTGCTACGCCTGAATTGGAATCCTCCTCAAACTCCACCTCTGCCTCCTTAGAAGCAGACTCTTCCTCTGAATCCATCTCTTTGCCAACAAAGGCACGAGCCTTGCCAGATGAGCTCTTCTTGTGTGATGAAGACTTTGACGAAGACTTGGAAGAAGACTTTGAGGATTTCTTCTTCTTCTTGTCATCAGAATCATATTACTTGCTCTTCGTCTTCTTCTTCTTGTTCTCATTGTCCCACTGTGGACACTCAAAGATGTAGTGACCAGGTTTCTTGCAATTGTGACATGTTCTCTTCTTGTGGTCATAGGCTTCATCAATTCTTGAGCTGCATGAAGATTTCCTGAAGCCTTTCTTCTTAGTGAATTTGTGGAACTTCTTCACTACTATAGCAAGCTCCTTTCCAATGTCTTCGGGATCATCAGAACTGCAGTCAGATTCTTCTTCAGATGAGGAATCAGCCTTTGCCTTCAAGGCGCGAGATCGTCCATAGTTGGGTCCAAAGATGTCTCTTTTCTCAGATAGCTGAAACTCATGTGTGTTGAGCCTCTCAAGTATGTCAGATGGATTGAGAGTCTTGTAGTCAGGATGTTCTTGAATCGTCAGGGCCAGGGTGTCAAACGAGCTGTCAAGAGATCTCAGGAGTGTCTTGACGATTTCATGCTTGGTAATCTCAGTGGCGCTGAGTGCATGAAGCTCATTTGTGATGTTAGTGAGGCGATCAAATGTGAGCTGGATATTCTCATTGTTGTTTCTCTTGAAGCGGTTGAAGAGGTTGCAAAGAACACTGATCCTTGAGTCTCTCTGGGTTGAGACGCCTTCGTTGACCTTGGAGAGCCAGTCCCAGACTAGCTTCGACGTTTCCACAGCACTCACACGGCCATACTGTCCTATGATCAGATGACCATAGATGATATTCTTGGCAGTTGAATCCAGCTGAATGAACTTCTTGACATCAGCAGGAGTGACACCTTCACCGGCCTTGGGAACGCCGTTCTTGACGACATACCAGAGGTCGACATCAATTGCTTCAAGATGCATGCGCATCTTATTCTTCTAGTAAGGGTAATCAGTGCCATCGAAGACAGGACACACAACAGAGACTTTGATTATCCTTGCAGTCGACATAGCTAAAATTCCAGGTGGTTAAACCGAATCACACAGAACAAGGGAGCACCTTGCCCTGAGACCAATTGAAAGTGCAAGTTATCGACTAGAGGGGGGTGAATAGGCAATTTTTATGAAAGTCTTCAAAACACGAGGGCTTTGAAGACAAACGATAGAAATGAACCTATAAGATAAGCAGCGGAAGATAAAGGTATCCAGGCACGCAATAGTCAAGCAAGCATCATGAAGATAATACGAAGACTATTGACAGCTGGATAACATGGATCGAGATGGAAGATATAACTGAAGCTAAACAGTGAACAGTCTTCACACAGTGAAGTCGAACAGATCAGACAGACAAGCAAAGACTTCACGAAGACGAACGGAAAAGTAAAGGAAGATGGGGATAGAACCAGTAGCTTGATGGAGACAAGGATTTGGTAGACCAGTTCCAGTTGCTGTGTCAACTGTACATCTGGTTAGGGCGTCTAGGTATTCAAACCCGAGGACACACAATCCTCACCATATTCCCCTTGAGCTAAGGACACACAGTCCTCGCCCAATCACTCTAGTAAGTCCTCAAGGTAGACTTCCGAACCTTCACAGACTTTGTTCACTGGCAATCCAAAATCACTCTAGGACGCTCAGAACATGACGCCTAACCGGCTGGAGGAAGCACAGTCCTCAAGTATAACAAGTCTTCAGATCACACAGACAGAAAGACTTCAGTGATGCCTAACACTCTTTGGCTCTAGGTGCTTTGGGCTTTGTCCTCGCAAGGATCTTTTCTCTCAAAGTGTTTGGAGGTGGGTTGCTCTCAAACGACAAAAGCTGTGCACTAACTCGGAGCAGCCACCAATTTATGGTGTAGGGGGTGGGCTATTTATAGCCATGAGGCAACCCGACATGATATGTCTAAAATGACCCTTGGTCACTAAGGAACTGACACATGTCCAACGGTCGGATTGAGAACACACGCGACAACTTTACTTGAGCTCCAAGTAAAGCTGACTTATCCAGCTCTGGATAAGATTTGCTCTCATTTGTCTTCGCTTGAAGACATAGGTGTTTTGGTTTAGCATCACTTCAGTCATTCGACTATGTTCACTTGGACCCCACTTAACACTACGGTGCTTCCTATGACTCAAGAAAGAATAAAAAGAACTATGAAAGAAACTATGTCTTCGCATTCTGTAGTCTTCAATGAATGTCTTCATAGGTCATTAACTTCACGTGAATGTCTTCACGCACCACCATTGTCTTCAATGTCTTCACACATTTTTAGGGGTCATGTCTGGAAGTTAAACCGAATCAGTGTGGGACTATTACCCGTGTTATCCTGCAATTCTCACGAACACGTTAGTCCCTCAACCACGTTTGTCGTCAATACTCCAAAACCAACTAGGTGGCACTAGATGCACTTACAACATCCACCTTGCTAGCCCAGACTGCCGACCAGGAACCTATCCCAAGATCGACGACGAAGAAGAAGGAAGAACTCCAACACAAGTAAACATCGCTCTCACGTCATGTCATCACATTACTTGCAACTCTTGTTGTAGTCTCTGTGAGCCACAAGGACTCAGCAATCCCATTACCATGGGTATCAAGACTAACAAAGCTTAATGGGCATGGAAAGGATAAGTGGTGAGGTTGCAGCAAGCGACTAAGCATATGTATGGTGGCTAACTTACGATTTTAAGAGAAAGATGAGAAGCTACGCAAACAGTCGCCAGCTAGTAATGATCAATAAATGATCCTGGACTACCTACGAGTCAAACATAACCCCACCGTGTTCTCTTCCCAGACTTACTCGAAAAGAGACGATCATGGTTACTCACACGATTGGTGTATTTTATTTCGGATTTAGTGTCAAGTTCTCTACAACCGGATATTAACAAATTCCAATGTGCCACATAACCGCAAACACGGCTTTCGAAAGATCAAAACCCTATAGGGGTGTTCCAACTTAGCCCATCACAAGCTCTCAGGATCAGTAGAGATAAAACCTCCATCTTGGGGACAACCCGATCAGACTCGGAATCCCGGTGCACAAGACATTTCGACTATGGTAAAACAAATCCAACAAGATCCCTCGATGTGCCGACACCCTTATAGTAGCCGCGCGTATCTCATCTCAGGCTACGGTCAGATGGGTCAATCTACGAGTAAAACCAGACCTCGAGTTGCCCCGGGGTGGCCCCGCAGGCTGCCCGTTTGGGACCAACACCATCATCACTGGTCCCCTGTATTATGTTGAAAAAGAATCCTCGAGGTGATCAGCCCCTATGCCATTTAATTAATTAATTCAATGTTATTATGTTGTCAAATGTTAAAACCAATGTTGGGCCTTGCTGGAAGAGTTTATTCAAAGCGAACTATCGAGGGGGGGCCCATAAACCCCAATTGCGTTGGGAACGCAAAATCAAGGAACATAACACCGGTTTAGCGGAAACTAGGGCGACAAGACTGGAACAAAACACCAGGCAAAAGGCCGAGTCTTCCACCCTTTACCAAGTATATATGTATATTTATTAAATAAGACATATTGTGATATTCCAAGATATTCATGTTCCAACATGGAACATCCTGCAACTGCACCGCTATAAGAGGGGCTGAGCAAAGCGATAACATAGCCAAACAACGGTTTGCTGGGATGGTGAAAAAGGTTAGAGGTTGTTTCATGGCATATTGGGAGGCTTGATAAACAAGTGGTAGGAAGCGCGACATGGCGCTAGCATCAAGACAACTCGCATAGCAAAGATAGTAGTGAGATCCAAGGTGACGGTCATCTTGCCTGAGATCCCGCTAGGAAGAAGATCGAGTCCATGAAGTAGACGAAGCCACGTAGACGAACCAAAGCGTAGTTGAACGAATCCTCACGATCGCAACGAAATAGTAACTACCGAGAAGAAGCAGCACCAGAAAGAAGCAAACAACATGGTAAACACACAAGCATAAACATGGCATGATGCTCAACCAAGTATGATGCATGGCAAGATTAAATATGCATGTCATGGCAAAGTGCAACAAACAATACTACAAATTAAGTGGAGCTCAATATGCAACGAGTTGCATATTGACAAAACACCACATCCAAACATTTAGTTCACTCTCGTTTATGATCCCAAGAACTTTAAATGTTCTTAACATGGAAAGAGGTGCAACACAATTAAACTACACTACCTAAGCAATTTAAATGGGGTCGAAAACAACAAACAACAATTCCGGAAAATCCCATATGCATATTACGAATTTGGTACTTGTCGGCATCCTGCGAACCGGGGTACCCAGACTTGCCTACCTGTGGCCCACAGCGTGGCTCCTTCACCGGCCTGGTAGGACCCATCTTAGGCATCGACACACAAGACCCTCACGAGCGGCCAAGCCTCGCGAGGCGGACGACACCAAGGCCTCCAGAAGGAGCAGTCTCTCTAGGCTGGCTCCTGAGGAGCAGAGATCTCTATGCAAGCCCCCACCTCGTGAGGTTCAGATGATGCAAGTCATGACGATCAAGGCCAGACGGGAGCCAGCGGGCGCAGTGCAGCAGGTTTCCCCTTTGGTGCCAAAGAAGCAAGCGTAGGTGCGGAGTCCCGAGGAATCAGCCAAAGGTTTCCATTTCCGTGCAACAAGACCAAGATCGCCAGGACGACAGGACGGAGGTCATCACCGAGCCCACCATGATGTCACGACCAGAAGCTTTGCAGGCGAAGACCACCTTTCATCAAGATAAGATGTACTAGCTGTCTCGCTTCAAATTTGGCTGTTGTGAGATCCCTTCCCGCCTTCATTTTGGGAAGAGGACCAAGGCCACTATAAATATAGCTTAGCCACCACCGTAGCAAGGTACGGATCATTCAGACCACCCTCACCACCACAAGCAAGAACACACCTCCTGAGGTTGTTCCACCACTGTACTAGTTCATCGTGAGCGCACCTCGAGTCAATCCACCACAAAGCAGGAGTAGGGTATCACACCGCAAGGTGGTCTGAACCAGGGTAAACTGCCTTGTCCATTTCCTTCATGTTCATCGAGCTAGACCATGGGAACAACGAGTAGGCAGACAGGGGAAGTTGAGTCCTTCACACGCACCCCAGTGTTCGAATCTACCAAGGGCTTTGCGGAGCCCCGAATTCGACATTTGGCGCGCCAGGTAGGGGTGAGTCGGAGTCTCTCTTCTTCCGACCGGTTCGTCATCACCTCATCGTCCACATGGTAGGCGCTCCTCAGGCTTGCACCGAGCCATGGACTGCTCGGCCTGCCTGGGCAGCTCCTTCCGCCTAGGAGGACCTCCATTCCGCGCTCCTCGCGGCCCGCGCGCCATCCGGTGCAGTTGGCCGCGGGCAGCGCTGGCCGCCACCGCCTGTCTCCATGCTGCATCGCAATAGCGTCACCACGAGATCTTCAAGCTACGCCGCGACGGCGGCGGTGCACACTCGCCGGGAGCAGGCGAACACGCAAGCCCTGCTCATCGTGGCCCGGGAGCTGCTGCAATGCTGATTGACGGAAGGTGGCCATGACACTCTGCTGGAGCAGGCTACCGAGTTGCTTGATGCTGCATGGAGGGGCGCTGCGCCTTTCTGCATCCTTCCCACGTCGCAAGCGCTTTCGAGGACGCGTGCCCGTCCCCAGGGTACCCATGCACCTTCCCTGGAGGTGCCCCCGGGCGTGGCGAGCCCGGGTAGCCTCACTTGGGGCTGCATGGAGACACGACCCCACAGTCATCATGACCTGGTGCCGGGCCTGGCGAACAACGATGTTGGATGGTCAGGCAACGACTTAAGGATGGCGGCTCCAGGCACCCCCGGGCCTTCAGCGGCAGACCCACCGTACTCACTAGGGAGCCCCCACCCGTTTCCTTCGCTAGCCTGGGTGTTGGGGCCGCGTGAGCCCGAGGCCCTTCACGAGTCACCCTAGGGCTTCGCCGATGCCTTGAGCAACAACAGCCACCGGGTACAACCAATATCTCAGGGGCATGATTATGCTAACCATGGACCGCATGTGAATCTTGCCGCGGAAACGCCCGTGGTCCTCGGGACGATGGCCCCACTACAGGCGGACGCAGTGCACTGGGGGCTGCTCGGGGGAAGCCCGGTGCCAGGGTGCCCCCTGCGCCGCCTGGAGCAAGGCGCCTCCGTGACGGCAGCGCACGCTGCTCGGAGGTAGGTCCCCCGCCGGGGAAGGCGCCGGCGAGCCCTTCCCCCAGCAGAGGGCCTGCGGTCGCCAGGGCACCGCTAGCGTCACTCTTGTCCCTTGGCCTCGTCCTGGTTTCTGGACGCCCCAACGGTGGTTGTAGGAGGCGCAGGGAGGGGTCTAGGTGCCAAAGACGCTCATGAAGATCTCCACTCGTGACACTCTCATGTAATAATGAGTTGGGGTTGTACACGCCCCAGAGTCTCCTGAGTGCCGCCCTCGGGCCTCACGGGGGCTCCAACCCATGTACAAGTGGAAGCACCATGCTCCGTGCTGGCCGTCCACACTATCCCCCCATGACTATGCCCACGCCCAGTGGAAGCACTTAGCTCCGCGCTGGTGAGAAGACTAGCTAAGCGCCAGACGCGGCTGTTTGTTCTTGCCCTCTTTATGTAACCCGATTTGCATACTCTTGGAATAAGACTTGGAGTTTTGTGTGCTTGTCAAAAGAAAAAAAGGGGGGGGGTTCTCGATTTGCAGTGTCCTCTTGCCTTTTGGTTTTTTTGCAGAGTGGGGCTCAAGCCTGCTACCCTCCCCCGTGAGCACCTCGCAAGCGTGGGCTGGGCATGGTGTGCGCACTATGCGCATGCTTGGGTCAGCCTGAGCGGCACCGGGCCCTCCTCGAGGGCAGGAGCACGGCCACCGCAGGTCCCCTACGCGCGCACCCTACCAAATTCAATAGCTGGCTACTCATGAGGCACTCTCAAGTGGGTCCACACGCTCCTTAGGAGTCTTACGCCCTCATGAGCCTCGGAGGGCCGCCTCGGGGGAGGAATGCTCCCGCGGCACGAGAACTGTTGGGGAACATATATTTCAAAAAAAAATCCTACGATCATGCAAGATCTATCTAGGAGAGGCATAGCAACGAGCAGGAGAGTGTGTCCATGTACCCTCGTAGACCAAAAGCGGAAGTGTTTAGTAACACGGTTGATGTAGTCGAACGTCTTCACGATCCAACCGATCCAAGTACCGAACGTATGGCACCTCCGTGTTCAGCACACGTTCAACACGATGACATCCCTCGAGCTCTTGATCCAGTTGAGGACGAGGGAGAGTTTCGTCAGCACGACGGCGTGGTGACGGTGATGATGAAGTCACCGACACAGGGCTTTGCCTAAGAACTGTAACGATATGACCGAGGTGTGTAACTGTGGAGGGGGGCATCGCACACGGCTAAGAGATTGTCTGTTGTGCCTTTGGGGTGCCCCCCGCCCACGTATATAACAGAGGGAGGAGGAGGAGGCCGGCCTAGGAGGGGCACGCCTATAGGGGGAGTCCAACTAGGATGCCCAATCCTAGTTAGAGTCCCCTTCCTTTTCCAAGAGGTGAAGAGAGGGAAGGAGGAGGAGGTGGAGAAGGAAAGAGGGGGGCGCTGCCCCCTCCTAGTCCAATTCATACCAGCCCATGGGGGCGCGCTGCCTTCCCTTGTGGCCCTTCTCTCCTTTCCACTAAAGCCCAATAAGGCCCAATACTTCCCCCGGTGAATTCCCGTAACTCCCCGGTACTCCGAAAAATACCCGAATCACTCGGAACATTTCCGATGTCCGAATATAGCCTTCCAACATATGAATCTTTACCTCTCGACCATTTCGAGACTCCTCATCATGTCGGTGATATCACCCGGGACTCCGAACAAACTTCGGTCATCAAAATCACATAACGCATAATACTAATCGTCATCGAACGTTAAGCGTGCGGACCCTACGGGTTCGAGAACTATGTAGACATGACAGAGACACATCTCCGGTCAATAACTAATAGAGGAACCTGGATGCTCATATTGGCTCCTACATATTCTACGAAGATCTTTATCGGTCAAACCGCATAACAACATATGTTGTTCCCTTTGTCATCGGTCTGTTACTTGCTTGCGATTCGATCGTCGGTATCATCATACCTAGTTCAATCTCGTTACCAGTAAGTCTCTTTATTTGTTCCGTAATACATAATCTCGTGACTAACTCATTAGTCATTTTCTTGCAAGGCTTATTATGATGTGTATTACTGAGAGGGCCCAGAGATACATCTCCGACAATCGGAGTGACAAATCCTATTCTTCATCTATGATAACACCACAAACACCTTCGGAGACACCTGTAGAGCATCTTTATAATCACCCAGTTACGTTGTGACGTTTGATAGCACACAAGGTGTTCCTCCGGTATTCGAGTGTTGCATAATCTCATAGTCAGAGGAACATGTATAAGTCATGAAGAAAGCAATATCAATAAAACTAAACGATCATTGTGCTAAGCTAACGGATGGGTCTTGTCCATCACGTCATTCTCCTAATGATGTGATCCCATTGATCAAATGACAACACATGTCTATGGTTAGGAAACACAACCATCTTTGATTAACGAGCTAGTCTAGTAGAGGCATACTAGGGACACTCTGTTTTGTCGATGGATTCACAAATGTATCAAGTTTCCAGTTAATACAATTCTAGCATAAATAAAAGACATTTATCATGATATATAAGGAAATATAAATAACAATTTTATTATTGCCCCTAGGGCATATTTCCTTCAGTCTCCCACTTGCACTAGAGTCAATAACCTAGTTCACATCGCCATGTGATTTAACATCGATAGTTTACATCGAGATGTCATTAATACCCATAGCTCACATCGCCATGTAACCAACACCCAAAGGGTTTTACCAGAGTCAATAATCTAGTTCACATCGCCATTTGATTTAACACCCAAAGAGTACTAAGGTGTGATCATGTTTTGCTTTGTGAGAGAAGTTTAGTCAACGGATCTGTCACATTCAGATACTTATGTATTTCACAAATTTCTATGTCTACAATGCTCTGCATGGAGCTACTCTAGCTAATTGATCCCACTTTCAATACGCATCCAGATTGATACTTAGTCATCTGGATTAGTGTCAAGCTTGCACTGGCATAACCCTTTACGACGAACTCTTTACCACCTCCATAATCGAGAAACATTTCCTTAGTCCTCCAGTTACTAAGGATAATTTTGACCGCTGTCCGGTGATCTACTCTTGGATCACTATTGTACCTCCTTGCCAAACTCATGGCAATGTACATAACATGTTTGTTACACAGCATGACATACTTTGTAGAACCTATGGCCGAGGCATAAGGAATGACTTTCATTCTCTCTATATGTTTCTGTCGTGGTCGGGCTTTGAGTCTTACTCAACTTCACACCTTACAAATCAGGCAAGAACTCCTTCTTTGACTGATCCATTTTGAACTACTTTGAAATCTCATCAAGGTATGTATTAACCGAAAGTCTTATCAAGCGTCATGATCTATCTCTATATATCTTGGTGCCTAATATGTAAGTAGCTTCACCGAGGTTTTTTATTGAAAAATTCCTTTTAAACAATCCTTTATGCTTTCCAAAAAATTCTACATCGTTTCCGAGCATCAATATGTCATTCACATATACTTATAAAAAATGTTGTAGTGCTCCCACTCACTTGTAAATACATGCTTCTCCGTAAGTCTGTATAAACCATATCCGTTGATCATCTTATCAAAGCGTATATTCCAAATCCAAGATGCTTGCACCAGTCCATACATGGATCGCTGGAGCTTGCACACTTTGTTAGCACTTTTAGGATCAACAAAAACATTTTGGTTGTATCATATAGAACTCTTCTTTGAGAAATCCATTAAGGAATGCAGTTTTGACATCCATTTGCCAGATCTCATAATCACAAAATGCGGCAATTGCTAACATGATTCAGACAGACTTAAGCATCGCTACGGGTGAGAAAGTCTCATCGTAGTTAACTGTGATAGTCTGTCTTATTAGGGATGATAGACTACTCATATCAATAAGGAATTCCTTCTTTTCCGGGAGCCCATTCGGATAGAACTCCAAAGTTAAGCGTGCTCAACTTGGAGTAGTTTCAGGATGGGTGACCGACCGGGAAGTTGCTCCCGGGTGCGCATGAGTGAGGACAAAGTGCGCAGAAAAGACTAGTATTGATATGTGAGGCCAATCTAGACCGCGCCAGGAGTAACGACCACCGACGGGTGTGTCCGGGACGTTACAAGTTGGTATCAGAGCCAACCCTCGCGGTTACACGGATGTTTGCAGACAGGTGCTCAGTCATGTTGTTCATGACGTTTGTGACCTGTCGTGGCACACGGCATGGCACATGTATCGGACTGGATGCATAGATGGTTGTGCCAAGAGGGAACGTTCCTGTGGCCCGACAAGGACGTCGATTCCTCTGAGTGGGGGTGTATGTGATAGTCTGGCTTATTAGGGATGATAGACTACTCATATCAATAAGGAATTCCTTCTTTTCCGGGAGCCGATTCGGATAGAACTCCAAAGTTAAGCGTGCTCAGCTCGGAGTAGTTTCAGGATGGGTGACCGATCGGGAAGTTGCTCCCGGGTGCGCACGAGTGAGGACAAAGTGCGCAGAAAAGACTAGTATTGATATGTGAGGTCAGTCTAGATCCCGCCAGGAGTAATGACCACCGGCAGGTGTGTCCGGGGCGTTACATTAACTTCTTGAACTTGTCGAAAACCTTTCGCGACAAGTCGAGCTTTGTAGATAGTAACATTACCATCGGCGTCGGTCTTCCTCTTAAAGATCCATTTATTTTCAATTTCTTGCCGATCATCGGGCAAGTCAACCAAAGTCCACACTTTGTTCTCATACATGGATCCCATCTCAGATTTCATGGCCTCAAGCCATTTTGCGGAATCTAGGCTCATCATCACTTCCTCATTGTTCGCAGGTTCATCATGGTCTAGTAACATGACTTCTAGAACAGGGTTACCATACCACTCTAGGGCGAAACGTACTTTGCTTGACCTACGAGGTTCAGTAGTAACTAGATCAGAAGTTTCATCATCATCATCATTAGCTTCTTCACTAATTGGTGTAGGAATCACTGGAACTGATTTCTGTGATGAACTACTTTGCAATTCGGGAGAAGGTACAATTACCTCATCAAGTTCAACTTTCCTCCCACTCACTTCTTTCGAGAGAAACTCCTTCCCTAGAAAGGATCCATTCTTAGCGACGAATATCTTGCCTCCAGATCTGTGATAGAATGTAATGCCCAAGATGCGACTATATCTCCTACGTGTCGGCTGATGCGGAGCATCCTATGGTCATCCCCATGTACACTACGACTACTCCCCAAACCCCAAGATGACATACGATGCGACCTCAAGCATACGTCAATGGACACAAGGTGAACTCGCTCCTCTCCGAACCTTCAGTTTCCACATGTGAGACATGGCTACTACCTCAAACATATGTGCTATGCATGACCAGGAACCAAGAGGAAGACCATGGAGCAACCAAGGAGCAAGTACGGTCGAAGGAGAGAAGCATACATGAAGACGGAGAATAAGAAGGGCAAGACAGAAGATGCCCGGATGATTCAGACCACCGTCTGGACGATCCGGCCCTAGCCCGGACGATCCGGTCCCCGACCCGGATGATCCGGGAAATGCACCCGAAGGCACCCGAAGCAACCTCACGAAGCCGGACGATCCGGACGGTCGCCTGGATCATCCGGACCTCTGACATCCGGATCATCCGGGCCACCATTCGGATCATCCGGACCCCTCCTGTGCGCGTGACTTGGGCCGAGCCCGTGTACCCCTTTGCCCCTCACTTACCCCTTCGTGGCTTAGACTATATATACTCCTCCCCCTCCTCCATTTGAGGGTTAGCTTAGGTTTAGCTCATTTGAGATAGAGCTATTGTAATGCCCAGGATGGGACTATATCTCCTACGTATCGAGGCACGACTTTAAGACATAATCCCATGCTGGAGTGATCGCAAGTTTGGTATGTTTGCACAACTCATGTAAAAAAATGGGGATGGAAAACATAAAATAGTTGGCTTACACTCGCCACGTCACACAAATACATTACATGTCCAAGTCATCATTCAATAAAACATCACAGGCCATCTAAGGGTAAAATCCAAATGTCAAGATACCAAACATAACATTAATCCACAGGTCGAGATCGAATCCTAGTAGAAGAACCACTACTGATCAGTCGGATAGTTCACGTAGTAACGGCTACGCTCCTCGTCGTACTCCCAGTCTAGCTCAGTGCCATCACCAGTGTAACTCACCATCGTACCTACATCTGGTGTGTTGAAGTAACTGTGAGCCACAGAGGACTCAGCAATCCCGTTCCTGGGTAACATGACTATTTAAGCCTTGGGTGTGGAACAAGGCTGAAGAAAGAATAAGAATAAGTGGTTGCAGCAGCACTAGCCTAGCCTACGTAAAAGAGAGCGAGAAGAGAGGGTGCCTCGGTCGAGAGATGATCACTAAGTGATCCTAAACTAATCAAGTCAAACATAACCCCACCGTGTTCATCTCCCGAAACCCCTTTCGGAAAATGACAGTCACGGTACTCACGCTGGTAGTGTATTGGAACAATGTGTCAAGTTCTCTACAACCGGATATTAACAAGCTCCCATCTGCCACATAACCGCGGGCACGGCTTTCGAAAGTTCAAACCCTGCAGGGGTGTTCCAACTTGGCCCATGACAAGCCCACTATCGGCAGAGTCGCAACTCCAAAGGTGGGAAGACCCGAGTATTCTCGGAATCCCGTGCTCAAGATACTCCAAACTAAGGTAAGGCTAATCCAGCAAGTCCTCCCGGCGTGCCGACACCCTGACAGTAGGCGCGCGTATCTAGTCTCAGGCCACGACCGGATGGGACAAGCTACGGGTTTATATCAATCCTCGAGTTTCCTCGTGGTGACCCCGCAGGTTGCCCAGTTCGGACCAACACTCATGAGGAGCACTGGCCCGGGGGTTTTTGATTAAGAACTCGGGTTTGCAAGACCCTATGCATGTTTTATTAGTTATTAGGCGAATAGTACCAATGTTGGGACTTGCTGGAAAAGACTTAGCACTTAGCGGTTTATCAAGGGGGCCCCATAACCCCAACCGTGTGAGGAACGCATAATCAAGGAACATAACACCGGTTTATACCATTCCTAACGGCATGAGTGGAACAAATCACCAAGCAAAAGGCTTAGCCTTCCACCCATTGCCAATATATAGATGATTTCATTTAAGCATTTATATGGTGTGATATAACCCAACAAACTTCAACATGAAGCAAGCATCTTCGACTTCACCTGCAACTAGCAACGCTATAAGAGGGGCTGAGCGAAGCCTACGTATAGACAAACAATGGTTTGCATAGGTAGGGTGGTTAGACATGATCATGGTTACAAGTAGGAGGCTGACATGAAAGACATGGGCATCGAGGCAAAACTATAGATCGAGACTTCTAGCAATAGGCAAAAATAGTAATGGTATCCGGGTTCGGTCATCTTGCCTGAAGAGTTGTCGATGGGATCGTAAGAAAGCTCCTCGTTCTCAACCTCGGTAGTAACCTCGTGCTCCTACTCGTACTCAGCTTCTGGCTCTAATCAACACAACCACACAAGGCACGAATCAACAAGATGCAATGCGCACACGAAAATATGCAGGATGCATGACTGATGCACTATGGGAGCACAAGGAGCATGGAAAATTACACTCAAGCAAAATGCTTCAAAACATGATAACAATAGGATATTATGAATCTACACGAAAAATCAATCAAGTTTCATATAAGACTTGCTCAAAACGGAGCTACGGGCTAAAAGTTATGCCCGAAACAATAATCATGCACAAGCTGAAAAATACAGCCACATAGCAACTTCGGAGCACTAGATAAATAAGCTACAGCACTCAAACATCATGGCAAAGAGCATTAACATAAACTAGATATATCCTACAGCAAATAAGTCCATTGGTGCACCCCCAAAGGAGCCACGGATCAATAGCAACAAGCTATCACATATTGAACTTGACAATAAAATCCTGACAGCAGTATTTTATTGCAACTTTGGAGCAAAAGTTAAATATGCTACAACCACTCAAATAAGCATGTGAGAGCATGAATGGATAGCCAACAATATGTACAACAAGGAATCATCAAGAGCCACCCCAAAACTATCATGGATTGTCCTAGAACAACAAGCAAACATGGCATCTGGAAATTACAGATTCCAGACTTAGTGAAACTTCACTAAGTGTTGAAACAACAGTTTCATCATGGCATCTTTGAGAGCAAGTTTAAGTCACCTCAAAACTAAACTTGGCAAGTGGTAAGCACCACATCAAAGTACACATGATAGTGAATCCAAAACACCTAAGCATGCATCATGGAGATAAACACAACAATAGCAATGAGCTCAACAAGTTGGCATCTCATAACAAGCTAAACAACATAACAGCCACATAGCACCTTGCGACGGAGATAAACATGGCAAGATTAATTCTATCATGCAAGTCTAAGCAATCATCATGTAGAGCATGACAAGACGAACACGTGGACATCTTATTTGCATCATTTGGATAAACATGCAAAAAGTTATCACATTGCAAAGATGGCATGAAAATAACAACTAACATCAGTTTTTATCAAGATGCACTCTTCCAACAGATATTTAAGCACCTAGATGACTTCAAACATGCATGGCACAATGGAATGAAATGTAGTACATGTCTCCACGAACAATTTGACATGTCATTCACTCAAATCGGAGCTATGCACACAAAGTTATCACTATTTGAAAATAGCATCAGACATCACAATATCATAGGGACTTGGTGGATTTAGAGGGCAACCTTCTCAGATCTGAAAGAAAAAGGTCAAATGGGCTTCAGCGGTGTGCATCGGGCGCGCGGGGCGCGGATCCGGGCGCTAACGGGCCCGCGGCCCGCTAGGAATCGCGGCGGTGCGGTCAACGGCCCAGGGGGACCGAGGCGGCGAACGGTCTGGCCAGCCCACCTGGCACCGCCCGCGGCAGGAGGCGGTGGCGCTGGGACGAAGTGGCGGCTGGGCCGCGGCTGAACGAGGGGAGGCCCACGGCGCTGGCGGATCGGGCCCAGGCGGCTGGCGGATCGGGCCCAGGCGCCGGATCTGGCCCAGGCGGCGGTCGGCGGATCGGGAGGGGAGGCCGCTCGATCGGATCGGGCTCGGGGACCTCGCTCCCCCGAGCGACCGAGGCGGCGGCGATCTGATTCGTGGGAGGCGGCGGTCGGCACCGACGGGAGGTGGCGGCCCGGCGGCGCTCTGGCCTGAGGTCGCGGCGGCGGGAGGTGAGTGGCGCGGTGGAGGTGAGGTGGCTGTGAGGAGAAAGGCGGCGGGGCGGATTCCGACGAGATGGTGAGGTGGCCGGCGGGAGCTCCGGCGAGGTGGCGTGGTGCTCCGGCGAGCTCCTCCGGCGAGCTCCGCCGGAGTGGAGGAAGAAGCTAGAGGAAGGGGATAGGGGCTAGGGTTTCCTATTTTTGGGGCAAAAATTGAGGAAGGTGGACAAATATATAGGCACAAGGAGCTAGGGTTGTCCAAAAGGGGTGTGGCTTTCGGCCACGCGATCAGAATTGGATGGCCTAGATGAAGGGAGTGGTTTGGAGTGGTTTGGTGGGCTGTTGGAGGGCTGTCTTGGGCCTCAAAGTGGAGGCACTTTGAGCCCACGAGAATAACTGTTGGAGCACCAAACGAGCTCCAAACGCGACGAGATTTAACAGGCGGGTTACACACACCAAAACAACAACACACGACAAGTCTCGCGCCAAACCGGTAACGTTACACGGCCAAACACCAAAGTAGGCCTCGGGGACGCCACAGACACGTGAGGGAGCTCCGGAACGCGAAACGGACAACGAGAAGGAACGCGTGGAACCAGATGCAAACGACAACACAAATGCAATGCGATGCACATGACTACATGATATGAATGAATGCCACACACGCACACAACAAAACGACGAAAACCCGAAAGACGAAGAACCCGGAAATGGAATAGATGAAGCCAGAGATATATTATATGCCCAAAAGGGAAAGTATTACATCCGGGGCATTACAACTCTCCTCCACTACAAAAAGATCTCGTCCCGAGATCTAGGACTGGAAAAAGGAAGGGTACTTGGAACGAAGATGATCTTCTCGTTCCCACGTAGCTTCTCGGTCGGTATGGTGTGACCACTTGACTTTCAAGAATTTGATGGACTTGTTGTGGGTCTTGCGCTCGGTTTCTTCGAGAATAGCAACGGGATGCTCTCGGTAAGACAAGTCTTGTTGAAGATCAATCTCTTCAAACGGAATCATGCATTCAGGAGTCTTGAAGCACTTGCGGAGTTGAGACACATGAAACACATCATGAACATTGGCTAAGTTGGAAGGGAGCTCAAGTTGATAGGCTAGGTCGCCTCTTTTGCCAAGGATCTTGAAAGGCCCGACGTATCTAGGAGCAAGCTTTCCTTTGATACCGAATCTTTGGGTTCCTTTCATAGGAGAAACACGGAGATAGACATGATCACCAATGTTGAAAGCCAAATCACGATGCTTGCCGTCATAGTAGCTCTTCTGACGCGACTGAGCGGCCTTGAGATTCTCACGTATGACTTTGCACATATCTTCGGCTTCTGAGATCAAGTCATTGCCAAGAAGTTGACGCTCGCCTGTCTCGGACCAGTTGAGAGGGGTACGGCACTTTCTGCCATAGAGGATTTCAAACGGAGCTTTGCCGGCACTTGCTTGAAAGCTGTTGTTGTAAGAGAATTCGGCAAATGGAAGTCAATCTTCCCATTTCATGCCAAAAGATATGACACAGGCTCTAAGCATGTCTTCTAGAATCTGATTCACTCGCTCGACTTGACCACTAGTCTGAGGGTGAAAAGCAGTGCTGAACCTGATCTTAGTGCCAATGGCGGACTGAAAGGAGTCCCAGAACTTTGAAGTGGACAAACTTCCACGGTCTGAGGAGATGACTTGAGGAATGCCATGTAAGGACACAATTCTGGAAGTGTACAACTCTGCCAATTGAGCTGCATTGATTGATTCTTTGACTGGAAGGAAGTGAGCGACTTTGGTAAGCTTGTCAATCACCACGAAGATAGAATCATTCCCTCTCTTGGACTTAGGAAATCCAGTGACGAAATCCATTTCAATGTGGTCGAATTTCCACTCGGGAATAGGAAGAGGTTGGAGAAGATCGGCTGGACGTTGATGCTCTGCCTTCACTCTTCTGCAGACATCACATTCATTCACGAATTGGGCAATCTCCCTTTTCATGCATGTCCACCAGTAAGACTGCTTGAGGTCCTGGTACATCTTGGAACTATCAGGATGAATGGAAAGGAGAGAATCATGTGCTTCTTCCATTATGAGCTTCCTGAGATCACCTTTGGGAACGACGAGTCTGTCCTCAAAGAACAAGGTATCTCTCTCATCAATGCGATAGCACTTGTATTTAGGAGTTCCCTTTGCAATACCATGTTTCACCTTCTGCACCATGGCATCACTGAGTTGGGCCTCACGGACCTGATCTTCCAAGGTAGGAGCAACTTGAAGATTTGCAAGAAAACCCTGCGGAACAACTTGGAGGTTGAGTTTCCTGAACACTTCACAAATCTCAGGCTGGAACGGCTTGATAAGAAGGCTGTTGCAATATGCCTTTCTGCTCAAAGCATCTGCAATCACATTCTCCTTGCCAGGAGTGTATTCAATGCTGGGATCATACTCTTGGATCATTTCAACCCAACGAGTCTGGCGGAGGTTCAGATTCGGCTGTGTGAAGATGTACTTCAAGCTCTTGTGATCAGTGAAGATGTCGACTTTTCTGCCCAACAACAGATGTTTCCACGTAATCAAAGCATGTACCACAGCTGCTAGCTCGAGATCATGTGTGGGATAGTTCTTCTCACTTGGCTTCAGCTGACGAGAAGTGTATGCCACAATTCTCTTGTCTTGCATAACCACACCACCAAGACCTTGAAGAGAAGCATCACAGAATACTTCGTAGGGCTTGGATTCATCTGGAGGAGTAAGAATTGGAGCAGAGACGAGCTTTTCTTTGAGAGTTCTGAATGCCACTTCACACTCTGGAGACCAAAAGTATTTGACATTCTTCTGCAGCAAGTTGGAAAGAGGCTTGGCAATCTTGGAGAAGTTCTCAACGAACCTTCTGCAATAGCTGGCAAGACCCAGAAAACTTCGGAGTTGCTTGACGTTCTGAGGAGCTTCCCAGTTGACAATTGCTTCAACTTTCTCGGGGTTTACCGCAATACCGTCAGCAGAGATGATATGGCCCAAATACAAGACCTTATCGAGCCAAAATTCGCACTTGGAGAACTTGGCATAGAACTTATGTTCACGGAGTCGGTCGAGAACAAGACGAAGGTGCTTTTCGTGATCTTCTTCATTCTTGGAAAATACCAAAATGTCGTCCAGATACACAAGCACAAACTCGCCGGTGTAGGGGTTGAAAATGTAGTGCATCATTCTCGAGAAGGTAGGTGGAGCGTTGGCGAGACCAAAGGACATGACTGTATACTCATAGGAACCGTAGCTCGTTCTGAAAGCAGTCATGGGGATGTCTTCCTCGCGAATGTGAATTTGGTGATAGCCCATTCGGAGATCGAGCTTAGAGAACACTTTAGCTCCTTTGAGCTGCTCGAACAGTTCGTTGATGTTGGGGAGCGGATACTTGTTCTTAATTGTCTTCTTGTTCAATGGCCGGTAATCTACGCAAAGGCGCTCCGTGCCATCCTTCTTCTTGACAAATAAGACACCACAGCCCCAAGGAGACGTACTAGGCCTGATGAGACCCATACGCTCCTGTTCATCAAGCTGCTTCTTCAATTCCTTCAACTCTTCAGGAGAGAGCTTGTACGGACGACGGCATGCTGGCTCAGTGCCCGGCCCGAGTTCAATGACGAATTCCACTTGACGGTGTGGAGGCATGCCTGGAAGTTCTTCAGGAAAGACGTCTTGGTATTCGTTAACCACCGGAATTTGAGAGATGGCATTCATCTCGCCCTTGTCATTGAGAGAGAAAAGCCTGATAGTGTTATCCCTGGAGGCGAAGATAATCACATCATCATCAAAATGAGTAATCTTGACTTCCTTCTGTGCACAATCAATTTGAGCATCATGCTGAGAAAGCCAGTCCATTCCGAGGATAAGGTCGATGTCAGAATTGCCGAGAATAACCGGATTAGCCAGAAAGCGATAATCACCCATGCGAATAAATACATTCGGAGCCACCATACTAGAACTCAATCTCTTGCCAGGTGATATAACACTCAAAGGTCTTGGTAAAGCTTCAGAGCGAACATTATTCTTGGATGCAAATGGATATGACATGAATGAACATGAAGCACCCGAATCAAACAAAACTTTAGCAGGTATAGAGTTAACTGGAAGGTTACCCAAAATGACATCAGAAGAATTCTCCGCTTGCGCTGCATTCATCAGATTCACCCTTGCTGCCTTTGGATCATGCTTGACCATAGCGGTACCGATAGGAGGAGGAGGCGGAAGGCGCCTCGGGTTGTTGCACTTGTTGGAATAATGACCCTTCTGGCCACACTTGTAGCAAGTCACCTCAGAAAGTGGACGAGTAGGAGGAGCACTTAGTCTTGGAGCTTGTAACTGCTGCTTGGACTGCTTGTTGGAGTTGGGTGGGTGGGAGAAACCACGACCACTAGAGTTCTTGTTGTTGTTGGAGTTGTTGTAAGGAGCTCGAATCACTGGAGGAGGAGGAAGCCAAAATTTCTGTTGTTTCGCGGCCACTTGAGAAGATGAGGAGGAGTGAACGGAATCTCGAATCCTCTTTTTGGAAGCCTCCATCTTGAGCTGGGCTGCCTCTTGCTTAAGCGCCATGTTATAGAATTTGTCGAACTCATCGGGCTCGAACAAGGTGAGAGCAAGTTGAAGTTCATCCTTGAGACCTCCACGGAACTGATAGATCTTGCTCTTGGCATCTGGTATGTCTTGCTTAGCATATCGGGCGAGATTTTGGAACTTGACATTATACTGGTAGACAGTCATAGAGCCTTGCTTCAGGTTGCGGAATTGCTCACGCATACCCTTGATGACACTTGTTGGAATGTGGTGAGAGCGAAAATCCTTGCAGAAATCCTCCCAAGAGATCACACGACCTGGCCTGGAGTCTTTGTACTGCTGCCACCAGTCAGCTACTTGGTCCTTGAGTTGGAAGGCTGCAAACTTCACATAGTCCTCTTCCCTTACGTTACTGCACTCAAAGTGCTTCTTGATATCGGTTAACCAATCTTCAGCATCAAGAGGGTCGACACAGTAACTAAAAGCCTTTGGATTATTGGCCAAGAACTGGTTGAGAGTAGCATGGTGCTGTTGGTTGAAGAAATTGCCTTGATTCCCTGAAACACCCTGATTAGCCTGATTAGCTTGCATCTGCTGCATCATCTGCATAAACATCTGGGTGTTCTGATTTGTAGTATGCATAATCGCTCTCCAAGCCTCAGACGGAGGAGGAGGGGAAGGAGGACGTTCTGGGACCTCTTCACCCTCTGGGTTAGCGTTGGGAACTTGTTTCGGAGCCATCCTGAAAGAGATGACAACGAATCAGCAATTGATTGAAAGAAGGTATAAGCTGAATCAACGGATTGAAATGCAACAAGTCTTCACAATAATCATTCGAACAAGAGGAATGAATGAAATTCTCAGTTAAATGATAACAACAATCTTCACGAGAAGCCACTGGGAGACAAAAGGTAAATAAGAAAACAACAAGGTACAGACGGAAACAAACACAAGATAGGAGCTTCGTTCTAACAACTTTGTGCTGAAAGCTTATGAACGCGTTACGAAAGTGTTTTGCAATCCCCGGATCAGCATAGCCAAGGACCCTTTAAGATGCAACTCCCGATCGGAACATCGGTCATAAAACCACTTCACTCAATGTAGAACCCCGAACTTGCTAACCTATATTCGTTGGAAGAATGCCTACGATCTACTGGATAAACCCACCTATTAATTTCCGAAAGTTTCCAGTTATGCAATCAGGTGTTGGGGATACAGGGGAAGCACCGCGCAATCAACTCTAAACCTACATCCAGCTGTATCCATCCTTCAACACATAACCAGTCTTTCTCGGAAACCGTCTACCTCGGACCTTCGAAAAGCATCCACTATACCAAGCTATGGCGATACTCCCGAACTACCTCCCCAGTACTGGGTGGTGTCGGGGTTATCTTGCCACTAACCGTATAGGAGAGATTTTCGATGTCGGCCGTCTTAAGTATTTAGTACTGTCGCGATATGCTTGTGACGACAATACCCCGAAGCTCAACTCCCCGGGACATTGCCACAACTCCTAATGTCAGGAGGCATCGAGAACAATAATCTCGTCACAAGAACATCGAAACAATCCCACAATACTCGCGAGATTCCTAAAAAAAATTGGTGCAATTTTTGAAAATAGAAGAGGCAAGAGTAGTCGTCAGGAGTCCTCACCAGAGAGAAAGGGGATGAGAAGCAAAGAATTCCTACTCTCCGATATAAATATATGACTCAAAATATTTTCAGTGTGTGCCTAGACTCGACCGTCAACGATTCGATCAATCAGTGGGGGCTTCTAGGTCGGAGAAGGCTCTGAATACCAACTTGTAATGCCCAGGATGGGACTATATCTCCTACGTGTCGAGGCACGACTTAAAGACATAATCCCAGGCTGGAGTGATCGCAAGTTTGGTATCTTTGCACAACTCATGTAAAAAAACGGGGATGGAAAACATAAAATAGTTGGCTTACACTCGCCACGTCACACAAATACATTACATGTCCAAGTCATCATTCAATAAAACATCACAGCCCATCTAAGGGTAAAATCCAAATGTCAAGATACCAAACATAACATTAATCCACAGGTCTAGATCGAATCCTAGTAGAAGAACCACTACTGATCAGTCGGATAGTTCACGTAGTAACGGCTACGCTCCTCGTTGTACTCCCAGTCTAGCTCAGTGCCATCACCAGTGTAACTCACCATCGTACCTGCATCTGGTGTGTTGAAGTAACTGTGAGCCACAGAGGACTCAGCAATCCCGTTCCCGGGTAACATGACTATTTAAGCCTTGGGTGTGGAACAAGGCTGAAGAAAGAATAAGAATAAGTGGTTGCAGCAGCACTAGCCTAGCCTACGTAAAAGAGAGCGAGAAGAGAGGGTGCCTCGGTCGAGAGATGATCACTAAGTGATCCTAAACTAATCAAGTCAAACATAACCCCACCGTGTTCATCTCCCGAAACCCCTTTCGGAAAATGACAGTCACGGTACTCACGCTGGTAGTGTATTGGAACAATGTGTCAAGTTCTCTACAACCGGATATTAACAAGCTCCCATCTGCCACATAACCGCGGGCACGGCTTTCGAAAGTTCAAACCCTGCAGGGGTGTTCCAACTTGGCCCATGACAAGCCCACTATCGGCAGAGTCGCAACTCCAAAGGTGGGAAGACCCGAGTATTCTCGGAATCCCGTGCTCAAGATACTCCAAACTAAGGTAAGGCTAATCCAGCAAGTCCTCCCGGCGTGCCGACACCCTGACAGTAGGCGCGCGTATCTAGTCTCAGGCCACGACCGGATGGGACAAGCTACGGGTTTATATCAATCCTCGAGTTTCCTCGTGGTGACCCCGCAGGTTGCCCAGTTCGGACCAACACTCATGAGGAGCACTGGCCCGGGGGTTGTTGATTAAGAACTCGGGTTTGCAAGACCCTATGCATGTTTTATTAGTTATTAGGCGAATAGTACCAATGTTGGGACTTGCTGGAAAAGACTTAGCACTTAGCGGTTTATCAAGGGGGCCCCATAACCCCAACCGTGTGAGGAACGCATAATCAAGGAACATAACACCGGTTTATACCGTTCCTAACGGCATGAGTGGAACAAATCACCAAGCAAAAGGCTTAGCCTTCCACCCATTGCCAATATATAGATGATTTCATTTAAGCATTTATATGGTGTGATATAACCCCACAAACTTCAACATGAAGCAAGCATCTTCGACTTCACCTGCAACTAGCAACGCTATAAGAGGGGCTGAGCGAAGCCTACGTATAGCCAAACAATGGTTTGCATAGGTAGGGTGGTTAGACATGATCATGGTTACAAGTAGGAGGCTGACATGAAAGACATGGGCATCGAGGCAAAACTATAGATCGAGACTTCTAGCAATAGGCAAAAATAGTAATGGTATCCGGGTTCGGTCATCTTGCCTGAAGAGTTGTCGATGGGATCGTAAGAAAGCTCCTCGTTCTCAACCTCGGTAGTAACCTCGTGCTCGTACTCGTACTCAGCTTCCGGCTCTAATCAACACAACCACACAAGGCACGAATCAACAATATGTAATGCACACACGAAAATATGCAGGATGCATGACTGATGCACTATGGGAGCACAAGGAGCATGGAAAATTACACTCAAGCAAAATGCTTCAAAACATGATAACAATAGGATATTATGAATCTACACGAAAAATCAATCAAGTTTCATATAAGACTTGCTCAAAACGGAGCTACGGGCTAAAAGTTATGCCCGAAACAATAATCATGCACAAGCTGAAAAATACAGCCACATAACAACTTCGGAGCACTAGATAAATAAGCTACAACACTCAAACATCATGGCAAAGAGCATGAACATAAACTAGATATATCCTACAGCAAATAAGTTCATTGGTGCACCCCCAAAGGAGCCACGGATAAATAGCAACAAGCTATGACATATTGAACTTGACAATAAAATCCTGACAGCAGTATTTTATTGCAACTTTGGAGCAAAAGTTAAATATGCTACAACCACTCAAATAAGCATGTGAGAGCATGAATGGATAGCCAACAATATGTAAAACAAGGAATCATCAATAGCCACCCCAAAACTATCATGGATTGTCCTAGAACAACAAGCAAACATGGCATCTGGAAATTACAGATTCCAGACTTAGTGAAACTTCACTAAGTGTTGAAACAGCAGTTTCATCATGGCATCTTTGAGAGCAAGTTTAAGTCACCTCAAAACTAATCTTGGCAAGTGGTAAGCACCACATCAAAGTACACATGATAGTGAATCCAAAACACCTAAGCATGCATCATGGAGATAAACACAACAATAGCAATGAGCTCAACAAGTTGGCATCTCATAACAAGCTAAACAACATAACAGCCACATAGCACCTTGCAACGGAGATAAACATGGCAAGATTAATTCTATCATGCAAGTCTAAGCAATCATCATGTAGAGCATGGCAAGACGAACACGTGGACATCTTATTTGCATCATTTGGATAAACATGCAAAAAGTTATCACATTGCAAAGATGGCATGAAAATAACAACTAACAGCAGTTTTTATTAAGATGCACTCTTCCAACAGATATTTAAGCACCTAGATGACTTCAAACATGCATGGCACAATGGAATGAAATGTAGTACATGTCTCCACGAACAATTTGACATGTCATTCACTCAAATCGGAGCTATGCACACAAAGTTATCACTATTTGAAAATAGCATCAGACATCACAATATCATAGGGACTTAGTGGATTTAGAGGGCAACCTTCTCAGATCTGAAAGAAAAAGGTCAAATGGGCTTCAGCGGTGTGCATCGGGCGCGCGGGGCGCGGATCCGGGCGCTAACGGGCCCGCGGCCCGCTAGGAATCGCGGCGGTGCGGTCAACGACCCAGGGGGACCGAGGCGGCGGACGGTCTGGCCGGCCCACCTGGCACGGCCCGCGGCAGGAGGCGGTGGCGCTGGGACGAAGTGGCGGCTGGGCCGCGGCTGAACGAGGGGAGGCCCACGGCGCTGGCGGATCGGGCCTAGGCGGCTGGCGGATCGGGCCCAGGCGCCGGATCTGGCCCAGGCGGCGGTCGGCGGATCGGGAGGGGAGGCCGCTCGATCGGATCGGGCTCAGGGACCTCGCTCCCCCGAGCGACCGAGGCGGCGGCGATCTGATTCGTGGGAGGCGGCGGTCGGCGCCGACGGGAGGTGGCGGCCCGGCGGCGCTCTGGCCTGAGGTCGCGGCGGCGGGAGGTGAGTGGCGCGGTGGAGGTGAGGTGGCTGTGAGGAGAAAGGCGGTGGGGCGGATTCCGACGAGATGGTGAGGTGGCCGGCGGGAGCTCCGGCGAGGTGGCGTGGTGCTCCGGCGAGCTCCTCCGGCGAGCTCCGCCGGAGTGGAGGAAGAAGCTAGAGGAAGGGGATAGGGGTTAGGGTTTCCTATTTTTGGGGCAAAAATTGAGGAAGGTGGACAAATATATAGGCACAAGGAGCTAGGGTTGTCCAAAAGGGGTGTGGTTTTCGGCCACGCGATCAGAATTGGATGGCCTAGATGAAGGGAGTGGTTTGGAGTGGTTTGGTGGGCTGTTGGAGGGCTGTCTTGGGCCTCAAAGTGGAGGCACTTTGAGCCCACGAGAATAACTGTTGGAGCACCAAACGAGCTCCAAACGCGACGAGATTTAACAGGCGGGTTACACACACCAAAACAACAACACACGACAAGTCTCGCGCCAAACCGGTAACGTTACACGGCCAAACACCAAAGTAGGCCTCGGGGACGCCACAGACACGTGAGGGAGCTCCGGAACGCGAAACGGGCAACGAGAAGGAACGCGTGGAACCGTATGCAAACGACAACACAAATGCAATGCGATGCACATGACTACATGATATGAATGAATGCCACACACGCACACAACAAAACGACGAAAACCCGAAAGACGAAGAACCCGGAAATGGAATAGATGAAGCCAGAGATATATTATATGCCCAAAAGGGAAAGTATTACATCCGGGGCATTACAACTCTCCTCCACTACAAAAAGATCTCGTCCCGAGATCTAGGACTGGAAAAAGGAAGGGTACTCGGAACAAAGATGATCTTCTCGTTCCCACGTAGCTTCTCGGTCGGTATGGTGTGACCACTTGACTTTCAAGAATTTGATGGACTTGTTGCGGGTCTTGCGCTCGGTTTCTTCGAGAATAGCAACGGGATGCTCTCGGTAAGACAAGTCTTGTTGAAGATCAATCTCTTCAAACGGAATCATGCATTCAGGAGTCTTGAAGCACTTGCGGAGTTGAGACACATGAAACACATCATGAACATTGGCTAAGTTGGAAGGGAGCTCAAGTTGATAGGCTAGGTCGCCTCTTTTGCCAAGGATCTTGAAAGGCCCGACGTATCTAGGAGCAAGCTTTCCTTTGATACCGAATCTTTGGGTTCCTTTCATAGGAGAAACACAGAGATAGACATGATCACCAATGTTGAAAGCCAAATCACGATGCTTGCCGTCATAGTAGCTCTTCTGACGCGACTGAGCGGCCTTGAGATTCTCACGTATGACTTTGCACATATCTTCGGCTTCTGAGATCAAGTCATTGCCAAGAAGTTGACGCTCGCCTGTCTCGGACCAGTTGAGAGGGGTACGGCACTTTCTGCCATAGAGGATTTCAAACGGAGCTTTGCTGGCACTTGCTTGAAAGCTGTTGTTGTAAGAGAATTCGGAAAATGGAAGTCAATCTTCCCATTTCATGCCAAAAGATATGACACAGGCTCTGAGCATGTCTTCTAGAATCTGATTCACTCGCTCGACTTGACCACTAGTCTGAGGGTGAAAAGCAGTGCTGAACCTGATCTTAGTGCCCATGGCGGACTGAAAGGAGTCCCAAAACTTTGAAGTGGACAAACTTCCACGGTCTGAGGAGATGACTTGAGGAATGCCATGTAAGGACACAATTCTGGAAGTGTACAACTCTGCCAATTGAGCTGCATTGATTGATTCTTTGACTGGAAGGAAGTGAGCGACTTTGGTAAGCTTGTCAATCACCACGAAGATAGAATCATTCCCTCTCTTGGACTTAGGAAAGCCAGTGACGAAATCCATTTCAATGTGGTCGAATTTCCACTCGGTAATAGGAAGAGGTTGGAGAAGATCGGCTGGACGTTGATGCTCTGCCTTCACTCTTCTGCAGACATCACATTCATTCACGAATTGGGCAATCTCCCTTTTCATGCGTGTCCACCAGTAAGACTGCTTGAGGTCTTGGTACATCTTGGAATTATCAGGATGAATGGAAAGGAGAGAATCATGTGCTTCTTCCATTATGAGCTTCCTGAGATCACCTTTGGGAACGACGAGTCTGTCCTCAAAGAACAAGGTATCTCTCTCATCAATGCGATAGCACTTCTATTTAGGAGTTCCCTTTGCAATACCATGTTTCACCTTCTGCACCATGGCATCACTGAGTTGGGCCTCACGGACCTGATCTTCCAAGGTAGGAGCAACTTGAAGATTTGCAAGAAAACCCTGCGGAACAACTTGGAGGTTGAGTTTCCTGAACACTTCACAAATCTCAGGCTGGAACGGCTTGATAAGAAGGCTGTTGCAATATGCCTTTCTGCTCAAAGCATCTGCAATCACATTCGCCTTGCCAGGAGTGTATTCAATGCTGGGATCATACTCTTGGATCATTTCAACCCAACGAGTCTGGCGGAGGTTCAGATTCGGCTGTGTGAAGATGTACTTCAAGCTCTTGTGATCAGTGAAGATGTCGACTTTTCTGCCCAACAACAGATGTTTCCACGTAATCAAAGCATGTACCACAGCTGCTAGCTCGAGATCATGTGTGGGATAGTTCTTCTCACTTGGCTTCAGCTGACGAGAAGTGTATGCCACAATTCTCTTGTCTTGCATAACCACACCACCAAGACCTTGAAGAGAAGCATCACAGAATACTTCGTAGGGCTTGGATTCATCTGGAGGAGTAAGAATTGGAGCAGAGACGAGCTTTTCTTTGAGAGTTCTGAATGCCACTTCACACTCTGGAGACCAAAAGTATTTGACATTCTTCTGCAGCAAGTTGGAAAGAGGCTTGGCAATCTTGGAGAAGTTCTCAACGAACCTTCTGCAATAGCTGGCAAGACCCAGAAAACTTCGGAGTTGCTTGACGTTCTGAGGAGCTTCCCAGTTGACAATTGCTTCAACTTTCTCGGGGTTTACCGCAATACCGTCAGCAGAGATGATATGGCCCAAATACAAGACCTTATCGAGCCAAAATTCGCACTTGGAGAACTTGGCATAGAACTTATGTTCACGGAGTCGGTCGAGAACAAGACGAAGGTGCTTTTCGTGATCTTCTTCATTCTTGGAAAATACCAAAATGTCGTCCAGATACACAAGCACAAACTCGCCGGTGTAGGGGTTGAAAATGTAGTGCATCATTCTCGAGAAGGTAGGTGGAGCGTTGGCGAGACCAAAGGACATGACTGTATACTCATAGGAACCGTAGCTCGTTCTGAAAGCAGTCATGGGGATGTCTTCCTCGCGAATGTGAATTTGGTGATAGCCCATTCGGAGATCGAGCTTAGAGAACACTTTAGCTCCTTTGAGCTGCTCGAACAGTTCGTTGATGTTGGGGAGCGGATACTTGTTCTTAATTGTCTTCTTGTTCAATGGCCGGTAATCTACGCAAAGGCGCTCCGTGCCATCCTTCTTCTTGACAAATAAGACACCACAGCCCCAAGGAGACGTACTAGGCCTGATGAGACCCATACGCTCCTGTTCATCAAGCTGCTTCTTCAATTCCTTCAACTCTTCAGGAGAGAGCTTGTACGGACGACGGCATGCTGGCTCAGTGCCCGGCCCGAGTTCAATGACGAATTCCACTTGACGGTGTGGAGGCATGCCTGGAAGTTCTTCAGGAAAGACGTCTTGGTATTCGTTAACCACCGGAATTTGAGAGATGGCATTCATCTCGCCCTTGTCATTGAGAGAGAAAAGCCTGATAGTGTTATCCCTGGAGGCGAAGATAATCACATCATCATCGAAATGAGTAATCTTGACTTCCTTCTGTGCACAATCAATTTGAGCATCATGCTGAGAAAGCCAGTCCATTCCGAGGATAAGGTCGATGTCAGAATTGCCGAGAATAACCGGATTAGCCAGAAAGCGATAATCACCCATGCGAATAAATACATTCGGAGCCACCATACTAGAACTCAATCTCTTGCCAGGTGATATAACACTCAAAGGTCTTGGTAAAGCTTCAGAGCGAACATTATTCTTGGATGCAAATGGATATGACATGAATGAACATGAAGCACCCGAATCAAACAAAACTTTAGCAGGTATAGAGTTAACTGGAAGGTTACCCAAAATGACATCAGAAGAATTCTCCGCTTGCGCTGCATTCATCAGATTCACCCTTGCTGCCTTTGGATCATGCTTGACCATAGCGGTACCGATAGGAGGAGGAGGCGGAAGGCGCCTCGGGTTGTTGCACTTGTTGGAATAATGACCCTTCTGGCCACACTTGTAGCAAGTCACCTCAGAAAGTGGATGAGTAGGAGGAGCACTTAGTCTTGGAGCTTGGAACTGCTGCTTGGACTGCTTGTTGGAGTTGGGTGGGTGGGAGAAACCACGACCACTAGAGTTCTTGTTGTTGTTGGAGTTGTTGTAAGGAGCTCGAATCACTGGAGGAGGAGGAAGCCAAAATTTCTGTTGTTTCGCGGCCACTTGAGAAGATGAGGAGGAGTGAACGGCATCTCGATTCCTCTTTTTGGAAGCCTCCATCTTGAGCTGGGCTGCCTCTTGCTTAAGCGCCATGTTATAGAATTTGTCGAACTCATCGGGCTCGAACAAGGTGAGAGCAAGTTGAAGTTCATCCTTGAGACCTCCGCGGAACTGATAGATCTTGCTCTTGGCATCTGGTATGTCTTGCTTAGCATATCGGGCAAGATTTTGGAACTTGACATTATACTGGTAGACAGTCATAGAGCCTTGCTTCAGGTTGCGGAATTGCTCACGCATACCCTCGATGACACTTGTTGGAATGTGGTGAGAGCGAAAATCCTTGCAGAAATCCTCCCAAGAGATCACACGGCCTGGCCTGGAGTCTTTGTACTGCTGCCACCAGTCAGCTGCTTGGTCCTTGAGTTGAAAGGCTGCAAACTTTACATAGTCCTCTTCCCTTACGTTACTGCACTCAAAGTGCTTCTTGATATCGGTTAACCAATCTTCAGCATCAAGAGGGTCGACACAGTAACTGAAAGCCTTTGGATTATTGGCCAAGAACTGGTTGAGAGTAGCATGGTGCTGTTGGTTGAAGAAATTGCCTTGATTCCCTGAAACACCCTGATTAGCTTGATTAGCTTGCATCTGCTGCATCATCTGCATAAACATCTGGGTGTTCTGATTTGTAGTATGCATAATCGCTCTCCAAGCCTCAGACGGAGGAGGAGGGGAAGGAGGACGTTCTGGGACCTCTTCACCCTCTGGGTTAGCGTTGGGAACTTGTTTCGGAGCCATCCTGAAAGAGATGACCACGAATCAGCAATTGATTGAAAGAAGGTATAAGCTGAATCAACGGATTGAAATGCAACAAGTCTTCACAATAATCATTCGAACAAGAGGAACGAATGAAATTCTCAGTTAAATGATAACAACAATCTTCACGAGAAGCCACTGGGAGACAAAAGGTAAATAAGAAAACAACAAGGTACAGACGGAAACAAACACAAGATAGGAGCTTCGTTCTAACATCTTTGTGCTGAAAGCTTATGAACGCGTTACGGAAGGGTTTTGCAATCCCCGGATCAGCATAGCCAAGGACCCTTTAAGATGCAACTCCCGATCGGAACATCGGTCATAAAACCACTTCACTCAATGTAGAACCCCGAACTCGCTAACCTATATTCGTTGGAAGAATGCCTACGATCTACTGGATAAACCCACCTATTAATTTCCGAAAGTTTCCAGTTATGCAATCAGGTGTTGGGGATACAGGGGAAGCACCGCGCAATCAACTCTAAACCTACATCCAGCTGTATCCATCCTTCAACACATAACCAGTCTTTCTCGGAAACCGTCTACCTCGGACCTTCGAAAAGCATCCACTATACCAAGCTATGGCGATACTCCCGAACTACCTCCCCAGTACTGGGTGGTGTCGGGGTTATCTTGCCACTAACCGTATAGGAGAGATTTTCGATGTCGGCCGTCTTAAGTATTTAGTACTGTCGCGATATGCTTGTGACGACAATACCTCGAAGCTCAACTCCCCGGGACATTGCCACAACTCCTAATGTCAGGAGGCATCGAAAACAATAATCTCGTCACAAGAACATCGAAACAATCCCACAATACTCGCGAGATTCCTAAAAAAAATTGGTGCAATTTTTGAAAATAGAAGAGGCAAGAGTAGTCGTCAGGAGTCCTCACCAGAGAGAAAGGGGATGAGAAGCAAAGAATTCCTACTCTCCGATATAAATATATGACTCAAAATATTTTCAGTGTGTGCCTAGACTCGACCATCAACGATTCGATCAATCAGTGGGGGCATCTAGGTCGGAGAAGGCTCTGAATACCAACTTGTAATGCCCAGGATGGGACTATATCTCCTACGTGTCGAGGCACGACTTAAAGACATAATCCCAGGCTGGATATCTCCTACGTGTCGAGGCACGACTTAAAGACATAATCCCAGGCTGGAGTGATCGCAAGTTTGGTATCTTTTCACAACTCATGTAAAAAAACGGGGATGGAAAACATAAAATAGTTGGCTTACACTCGCCACGTCACACAAATACATTACATGTCCAAGTCATCATTCAATAAAACATCACAGCCCATCTAAGGGTAAAATCCAAATGTCAAGATACCAAACATAACATTAATCCACAGGTCTAGATCGAATCCTAGTAGAAGAACCACTACTGATCAGTCGTATAGTTCACGTAGTAACGGCTACGCTCCTCGTCGTACTCCCAGTCTAGCTTAGTGCCATCACCAGTGTAACTCACCATCGTACCTGCATCTGGTGTGTTGAAGTAACTGTGAGCCACAGAGGACTCAGCAATCCCGTTCCCGGGTAACATGACTATTTAAGCCTTGGGTGTGGAACAAGGCTGAAGAAAGAATAAGAATAAGTGGTTGCAGCAGCACTAGCCTAGCCTACGTAAAAGAGAGCGAGAAGAGAGGGTGCCTCGGTCGAGAGATGATCACTAAGTGATCCTAAACTAATCAAGTCAAACATAACCCCACCGTGTTCATCTCCCGAAACCCCTTTCGGAAAATGACAGTCACAGTACTCACGCTGGTAGTGTATTGGAACAATGTGTCAAGTTCTCTACAACCGAATATTAACAAGCTCCCATCTGCCACATAACCGTGGGCACGGCTTTCGAAAGTTCAAACCCTGCAGGGGTGTTCCAACTTGGCCCATGACAAGCCCACTATCGGCAGAGTCGCAACTCCAAAGGTGGGAAGACCCGAGTATTCTCGGAATCCCGTGCTCAAGATACTCCAAACTAAGGTAAGGCTAATCCAGCAAGTCCTCCCGGCGTGCCGACACCCTGACAGTAGGCGCGCGTATCTAGTCTCAGGCCACGACCGGATGGGACAAGCTACGGGTTTATATCAATCCTCGAGTTTCCTCGTGGTGACCCCGCAGGTTGCCCAGTTCGGACCAACACTCATGAGGAGCACTGGCCCGGGGGTTGTTGATTAAGAACTCGGGTTTGCAAGACCCTATGCATGTTTTATTAGTTATTAGGCGAATAGTACCAATGTTGGGACTTGCTGGAAAAGACTTAGCACTTAGCGGTTTATCAAGGGGGCCCCATAACCCCAACCGTGTGAGGAACGCATAATCAAGGAACATAACACCGGTTTATACCGTTCCTAACGGCATGAGTGGAACAAATCACCAAGCAAAAGGCTTAGCCTTCCACCCATTGCCAATATATAGATGATTTCATTTAAGCATTTATATGGTGTGATATAACCCCACAAACTTCAACATGAAGCAAGCATCTTCGACTTCACCTGCAACTAGCAACGCTATAAGAGGGGCTGAGCGAAGCCTACGTATAGCCAAACAATGGTTTGCATAGGTAGGGTGGTTAGACATGATCATGGTTACAAGTAGGAGGCTGACATGAAAGACATGGGCATCGAGGCAAAACTCTAGATCGAGACTTCTAGCAATAGGCAAAAATAGTAATGGTATCCGGGTTCGGTCATCTTGCCTGAAGAGTTGTCGATGGGATCGTAAGAAAGCTCCTCGTTCTCAACCTCGGTAGTAACCTCGTGCTCGTACTCGTACTCAGCTTCCGGCTCTAATCAACACAACCACACAAGGCACGAATCAACAAGATGCAATGCGCACATGAAAATATGCAGGATGCATGACTGATGCACTATGGGAGCACAAGGAGCATGGAAAATTACACTCAAGCAAAATGCTTCAAAACATGATAACAATAGGATATTATGAATCTACACGAAAAATCAATCAAGTTTCATATAAGGCTTGCTCAAAACGGAGCTACGGGCTAAAAGTTATGCCCGAAACAATAATCATGCACAAGCTGAAAAATACAGCCACATAGCAACTTCGGAGCACTAGATAAATAAGCTACAGCACTCAAACATCATGGCAAAGAGCATGAACATAAACTAGATATATCCTACAGCAAATAAGTCCATTGGTGCACCCCCAAAGGAGCCACGGATCAATAGCAACAAGCTATGACATATTGAACTTGACAATAAAATCCTGACAGCAATATTTTATTGCAACTTTGGAGCAAAAGTTAAATATGCTACAACCACTCAAATAAGCATGTGAGAGCATGAATGGATAGCCAACAATATGTACAGCAAGGAATCATCAAGAGCTACCCCAAAACTATCATGGATTGTCCTAGAACAACAAGCAAACATGGCATCTGGAAATTACAGATTCCAGACTTAGTGAAACTTCACTAAGTGTTGAAACAGCAGTTTCATCATGGCATCTTTGAGAGCAAGTTTAAGTCACCTCAAAACTAAACTTGGCAAGTGGTAAGCACCACATCAAAGTACACATGATAGTGAATCCAAAACACCTAAGCATGCATCATGGAGATAAACACAACAATAGCAATGAGCTCAACAAGTTGGCATCTCATAACAAGCTAAACAACATAACAGCCACATAGCACCTTGCGACGGAGATAAACATGGCAAGATTAATTCTATCATACAAGTCTAAGCAATCATCATGTAGAGCATGACAAGACGAACACGTGGACATCTTATTTGCATCATTTGGATAAACATGCAAAAAGTTATCACATTGCAAAGATGGCATGAAAATAACAACTAACAGCAGTTTTTATCAAGATGAACTCTTCCAACAGATATTTAAGCACCTAGATGACTTCAAACATGCATGGCACAATGGAATGAAATGTAGTACATGTCTCCACGAACAATTTGACATGTCATTCACTCAAATCGGAGCTATGCACACAAAGTTATCACTATTTGAAAATAGCATCAGACATCACAATATCACAGGGACTTGGTGGATTTAGAGGGCCCGCGGCCCGCTAGGAATCGCGACGGTGCAGTCAACGGCCCAGGGGGACCGAGGCGGCGGACGATCGGGCCGGCCCACCTGGCGCGGCCCGCGGCAGGAGGCGGTGGCGCTGGGACGAAGTGGCGGCTGGGCCGCGGCTGAACGAGGGGAGGCCCACGGCGCCGGCGGATCGGGCCCAGGCGGCCGGCGGATCGGGCCCAGGCGCCGTATCTGGCCCAGGCGGCGGTCGGCGGATCGGGAGGGGCGGCCGCTCGATCGGATCGGGCTCGGGGACCTCGCTCCCCCGAGCGACCGAGGCGGCGGCGATCTGATTCGTGGGAGGCGGCGGTCGGCGCCGGCGGGAGGTGGCGGCCCGGTGTACGTGTACAGTGATCACCGAATGCACCTGTACAGTGATCCCAGAGATCAATGCTCACTGAACACACATAAGCTGAATAACAAGAGTCTTACATCCTTACATTCCGTGTTACACAAATAGGACCATAATGGTCAAGTCTTGAATATATCATCGCAGCGGAAAATCTTCAAAGACAACTGGGACCCATGCCATCTGCCTTAACCCTACAGGCATTCTGACTGGGAAGCTTCCTAGCTCCCATGCTCGTCGCCAAGAAATCTTCATCATAACCTGTTCTCTCATGCCTGGCCAGTAAAATAACCAGTGGCAAGCCAATGAGTACATTGAATGTACTCGCAAGCAACCCAAGTGTGATAACAGAATAATTATGCAAGGCTCTACTGCTAGGTTGGCAGTTTTGCGGAAAGGTAGTTTTTCATATGCAAGTATGATCATCATGTAACATGGATATGCATGTGTCTGTAACAAGTATCAGGAGGTCACAGACGTCAATGTCGAGAAAGAGTTGTAATCAACTCATGTTCAAGCTCATTGAGACTTTCTCACAATCACATCAACAATATCTCTGAATCGTGTTGTTTCTAAGAAACTTATGGACATAGTCTAAGTAGCACCACCCAACTGTCCTTGACCGCGGACACGGCTATTCGAATAGTTTGACACTCTGCAGAGGTTGCACACTTTACCCACAAGATCCGGGGAACTTCCGTGTCATCCACGACCCGCGATACCTCAAGTACCCGGGGTAAGCACCCGATCACTACCTTTCCCTAGACGACACTAATATGGAGTCCACTCGATTGGTAACAGCCCCGTGCCAAACATTTCACATCTCAAGGTTTGTGGAGACTCGCTCCGATATTCATCACATACCACTGACACGGGGTACCAACGGTGTGTCCGGTGCCCTGTAAAGACAGTCATGGCCGCCTATCCAAGCGCGACCCCGTCCCGAGAGTGACCTCATGTCACCCCCGTCACTAGTAATGCGGGCACCATGCTAGTATCGACCTAGGTAATCAATAATGCCCTTTTCCCATATAAGGGTAGAGTGGTTGCGCATGTTTGGTTGGGACGGTAGTCACACATATATCTAATCCATCTCTGTAAACAACACTTTCGTCAAGCCTCGGCACACTACTTCTCACCAAGTAGTGCCCTAGCTCCTCATCAACTCCCAGGGGCATTAGTGGCACCCACTGGGTCTTTTGCAAGTATGTCAGACCACACTTGTTTCACTCAATGCATAACCCCGACCCACTTTGCGTAGCCAACTACTATAGCGTACATCTATCTACTCCCACCCACATAACCCTCATAGGAAGGTAGGGTCATGTTAGATGCAAGTTTCAACAGTAAAGTAACAGGGGTAGCAACCAAAGTGGTTTCTACCTCAACATGATTCCGATGCATTGAAAAATAAGGTGCTATGAGACATGCATAAAAAGGTTTCTTGAACATGGTCAAAGGGCTGCTTGCCTTATTCTTCAGAGTCTTCAAATCTTCTGGTCCATCTCCGATTACTCCGTTTATTACGTTAACTAACGATGGAAACAATCATAATAAGCAACACAATCAAAGCAAAAATAAAAGTGCTCTAAAAATAGGAGTTGGACTTTTCTAGGATACCTCTGGTCATATTAGAAATGACCAAGGTGGTTTCATAGGTGTTGGATCAATAGGTAGTTTGGAACATTTCAATATGATGGAATCAAGGGTTTTATGGATTTGGAAGAAGTATACAGAAATATTTTCTTGAATGATGAGCAAAGGCACCCATCAACAAGTCATGATTTTAGAAGCATTTAGGAGTTGGTTTCACTGGATTTGGAATCCAGATGAATTTCCTAGGATTTTGCAAAGCTGATAAATATGAAGAAATGGCTCAATATTTGGTGGGGTACAGAAACTATTATTAATAATGTTCCAAAACTAAGTTTGGACATGACAAGCATCTAGGAATTTGAATCACTGTATTTGGATCAATTTTGAGCTCTGTGTGATTTTCTAAAGTTAATCACAGAAATGAAAGAAAGGCATTTGATATATATTTGTGTAGGGAAAGTTTCTGGAATAATGTGCATGCTGCACCATGTGATAGAGCATGATTTATGGAGTCATAGGAAATTTGAATCATCAAGTTTGGAGTTCAAATGGATATTTGGGAGATATTTGAAGTTGACTGGATAAAGAAAAGGAAAAGGAAAAAGGGGCTTTACCCTTGCGCACAGGGCGAGGAATAGCAGCACCGTGACTGGGCCGGCCCATCAGCTCGGCCGCGTGCACAGGAGCCTGGCCACGTCGAAGGCGCCCGCCTGGAAGGGCGCCACCGCGCGGGGGAGGCGGGCTGGCCGAAGCCGCCTCCACTTAAACGGGTGGGCCTGGCCCCCGGGGTCGCTGACGTGCGGGCCCCCCGTGGCAGGTTCATCTCCTTCCTCCCGCGCAACGCGGCGGGGAGGAACGGAGGCGATGCCCGCCGGCGGCTTGCCGGCGCTGCAGGGCTTCTCCGGCGACGCTCCGGCCACCGGAGTGACCAGCGCGGAGAGGCGCATCCAACCGTGGGTAGCATGCCTGCCGGGGAGGACCAAGGCGAGCAGGCGTCCAACCGCGGAGGAGGAGGGCTCTGACCACTTTGGGCTTCGAGCGCACGGCCACCTCGGGGAGGAAAGACGGAGGTGGTTGAGCTCCCTGGAGGTCGTGTGACGGCACCAGGGTGCCCAAGGAGGAGAGAGGGGCTCGGGGTCGCCTGGATTTGAGCGGCGGCCGGCGGCTCTGCTCCGGCCAGGGAGGAGGCTGGAGGGCACGCGAGAGAGAGGGAGCGGGTCCAGGAGGATCAGGAGAGGGAGTGGAGGCCATCGGAGCCGCGAGGGGGCTCGGGGGCGGCCTATAAATAGGTGAGCGCCGGTCCACCGAACACGCGTGCGCCGGCGAGGTCGTTGCTGTCGTTGCAGGCCACAGGGGCAGCAGTGGGCGTGTCCAGGGCGTTCCTGGAGCTGGTCCACGCCTGGAGGAAGAGAAAGGAGGAGCGGGGAGGCGTCAGAGGGCCGCGCGTGTGAGCTTGCTCACTGGAGCGCTCGGGCGGCCACGGCGCACGTGCGAGCAGAGGTGAGAGAGGGGGAGAGAGGAGGGGGCCGACCGTCCGGCGTGTTGCGGACGTCGAGGCCTCCTCGGGGGACACGAGGGGGAGGCCCTAGGTGGTCGGCGTTGGCGATTGGAGGGCGGCTGCAGTGCTCCAGAGCACTGTAGCGCGCTCCAGAGCGGGCTTTTGGCTGCCAGTGGCGTGGCCTGGCGCCCAGGGCGTGTCCAACGGTGTCAAAAGGGTAGAGGAAGTAGTAAAGAAAGGGGGAGGCAGTCTTGGATGCTCTGGGAGCCTCTGGAGTGAGGAGAGAGGTGAAGGAGGAGAAGAAGGTGAAAGTGCAACTAATCCCCGGGTGGTTTTGGTAATTAATAACAACATATATATCATTGAACTAATATTATCTTGAGAATCATTTCAGAAAAGTTCGATGATGTGGGTATGGAAATGTCTGAAGAAGTGGACCCCTCAAAATGCTAAGACAAGCATTGGCAAAAGCTCAAGACTCCTTTTTGGTTTAGTGATCAAAGATCACATTGAGTCCATAGGAAAGCCAATACTATTAAAAGGGGATGAGGTTGTGTTAATGTTCTTGTTGCTCAAGTGCTTGGTGATCTAACTCCCTCAACTATCAGCACTATTCACTACTTAACACACACCCATAAGTAATCTCGGTCACACCGATTTCTCCAACTCAGTCCCACCGAGATGAACCACTTCAGTTGTTTCTCCAAACCCTAGCTTCTCGGTCAAACCGATTCTGAGTTTCGGTCTCACCGAAAAAGGGCTGCCAACCTTCTGTGATCAGTTGACATCAATTCGGAATATCCGAGTTTATATTTTCGGTCTCACCAAAATGGCAAACCCTAACCTTTGACTCACTTCGGTCTCACCGAGATGGTATTTTCGGTCCCACCGAAAATCCCAACGTTCACTATATTTGAACTTTCGGTCTGACCGAGTTTTCACTTCGGTCTGACCGAGATTGGTCAAATGTGTGTGTAACGGTTGGATTTTGTGTGGAGGCTATATATACCCCTCCACCCCCTCCTCATTCGTGAGGAGAGCCATCAGAAAGTACTACCATTCCTACCATACACTTTCTGAGAAGTGAACCACCTACCCTTGTGTTGAGATCAAGCCATTCCATTCCTACCATATGAAACTTGATCTCTAGCCTTCCCAAGTTGCTTTCCACTCAAACTTTTCTTCCACCACAGCCATATCAGTGAGGAGAGTTGAGTGTTGGGGAGTTTATCATCTGAAGCACAAGAGCAAGGAGTTCATCACCATCAACACCGTCTATTACCTTTTGGGGGGTGGTGCCTCCTAGATTGGTTAGGTGTCGCTTGGGAGCCTCCGTCTTGATGATGTGGAGTTGAACCAAGAAGTTTGTAAGGGCAAGGAGATCGCCTACTTCGTGAAGATCTACCCCGAGTAAGGCTAGTCCTCCGTGGGCGTAGGCCGTGATGGAATAGACAAGGTTGCTTCTTCGTGGACCCTTCGTGGGTGGAGCCCTCCGTGGACTCGCGCAGCCGTTACCCTCCGTGGGTTGAAGTCTCCATCAACGTGGATGTACGATAGCACCACCTATCGGAACCACGACGAAAATCTCCGTGTCACCAAACTGCGTTTGATCTTCTCCACCTCTCTTTTACATGTGCAATTTACTTTCCGCTGCATATACTCTAGAATTGCATGTGTAGGGTGTTACTTGAATTGATCTTAATTGTGAAACTGCCAAAAACATTGCATGATCTAAAGGCAGATTTTTTATTTTGTCAAGTAGTCTAATCACCCCCCCTCTAGACTTACTTTCGATCCTACAAGTGGTATCAGAGCTTTGGTCTCCATTGCCTTGGTTTCCATTGCATTGGACTCCATAAGCTTGGTTTCACAACCTAGGAGAGTATGGCGTCTAGTGAGGGTAATTATCGTAGAGGTCCTTACTTTGATGGTACAAATTTTGCTAGTTGGAAGCATAAAATGAAAATGCATATTCTTGGTCATAACCCAGCCGCATGGGGCATTATTTGTGTTGGTATGCAAGGTGACTTCTTTGAAGATGGAAAAGTTCCGGATCGCGAAGCTACACCCGAAGAATTGAAGATGTTGCAAAACAATGCTCAAGCTTGTGACATTCTCTTCAATGCCTTGTGTCCCGAAGAGTTCAACAAAATCAGCCGTCTTGAGAATGCTAAAGAGATTTGGGATACTTTGGTTGAAATGCACGAGGGTACTGAATCTGTTAAGGAATCAAAGCTAGATATTCTTCAAGGTCAACTTGACAAGTTCAAGATGAAGGATGGTGAAGGAGTCGCTGAAATGTACTCTAGGCTTGCTCTCATCACAAATGAGATTGCAGGTTTAGGAAGCGAAGAAATGACCGACCGATTCATCATTAAGAAGATTCTCAGAGCTTTGGATGGAAAGTATGACACCGTGTGCACTTTGATCCAAATGATGCCAAACTACAAGACTCTCAAGCCAACTGAAGTCATTGGAAGGATTGTTGCTCATGAGATGACACTTAAGGATAAGGAAGAGCTTCACAACAAGTCAAGTGGTGCTTACAAAGCTACAAGTGATGCTCCCACTACCTCAAGTGACAAGCAAATTTCCAATGAAGACATAAGCCTAATGGTCAAGAACTTCAACAAGTTCTACAAGAATAGAGGCAAAGAAAGAAGCTCAAAGTCTAGATCATATGATGGAAAGAGATCTTCTAGTCGTGATCGAAACTGCTACAATTGTGGACGACCCGGACACTTCTCAAATGAGTGTACGGCTCCCCACAAGAGAAGAGAAGAATCTCCAAGAAGAAGAGCAAGAGATGAGTCACCTCGGAGAGAGAGAAGGAGTAGAGATGATCGTTATGAACGAAGACCTTCTCGGAGAAGCAAGGATTCGGAGAGGAAAGACAAGTCATCAAGGAGCTACACAAGAAGAAGACATCAAGCTCATGTTGGTGAATGGGTCTCCGGCTCCGACTCTGACAGTCAATCCGATGGAAGCTATCACTCCGACTCCGACTATAGTCAAGATGAAGGTGTTGCCGGACTTGCACTCGTATCCTCCAACTCCAACTCCTACGACTTATTTGATTCACCAAATGAAGGAATTGGAAGATGCTTCATGGCTAAAGGCCCCAAGGTAACACACCCTGAATTCATTGACTTTGATAGTGATGAGGATGACTTACTTGGTGAAGATGAGCTCTTGCATGATAAATCTAGTGAGCTTAGTAATGATGAAAATGCTAGTAGTCTTTATAGTCGAGAAGAGTCGAATGACAATGCTATGAAGGAGATTGAGCGTCTAACTAAAGAACTAAACACTCTTAAGTTAGCTCATGAAACAACTCAAGAAGATCATAGAGAGCTCCTAAGATCTCATGAGAAGCTACGCTTCGAGAAGCTCACTCTAGAGCAAGAACATGAGTTTCTAAAAGCGATCAATGACGATCTTCGAAAGAAGAGTTCTTCATATCTTGCCAAACGACTTCTCTTGTCTAATTTCTTGCCACCTATTAAGACTAAGCATGACAAGCATAAGAAAAATTCTTCCTCTAGTAGTAACAATAACAATGTTAAATCCAATATTGTTGCTTCTAGTAGTTCTCTTGATTCCACTAACAATGTTTCAAGCCAAGTTACACTTGAACAAGAAAATAGCTTATTGAAGGAAATCATAGAGAAAGGTGTCTACAAGAGTCTTGCCGGAAGCAAGAACTTTGAGGAGATTGTTCGCAAACAAGGAAGACACCGGAAGAATCAAGGGATTGGTTTTGAGCGAAAGTTCAACGCCAAAGGTGTTGAGTGGGAAGAAGGTCAATACCCTACTCCACAGTTTGTCTCACAAAAGGAGAAGTATGATCCTACTTCTTCCAATGTGGAACAAGCTCAAGATGACCTTCCACCACAAGACCACAAGCTAAAGGCCAAGGACAAGCTTCAAGAGGAGATTGATGCATTCATTGAAGCACCTCAAGCCGTGGTCAAGTGGGTTCCCAAGGACACATCAAGTTCTACTTCGTCAAGCTCAACTACAACACCAAGGATTCCCATCAAGATGATGTGGATCCCAAAGAAGAAGAACTAGTAGGTTCTTGAGGGTGACTCCGCCAACAAACTTCACTCATATTCATTTTGGCAAGAACTTGTGCAATCAACTTCCACATCATGCACTTGTTCATGGAGTCACAAACCCTCTTGTTGGTAAGTCAAGGGACAAGGTAATCATTGCTTTCATGGACATCATCTTTTGTGTACTTCACTCTATGTCCATGGATATTCTTGTTTGTTCCTTGTGGGACTAACCCATGTAGGTATTGAAAGTGCCCTAATCCAAAGGACTGCTCCTAACTCATGATGATCTACATCAACTTTGAGCATCCACATCTTCAACATCTACATGAAGTCTTCTACGACAACCCAAGGTTAGTTTGACCCTTTAAAAGGGGTTCTCACATCTAGGGGGAGCTTTGCTCTAAAAATTGAGCTAAAAGCATCTCCAAATGATGTGAACACATAAATGCTTTATGTAAAAGTGGTAACCCCACTTGTGCTTAAACGATGAGTATGACCTATGATCAAATGTTCTCATTTGACTCCTAAGTCAATATACTCATATATAGATGACCTAGTCATCGACAAATTGTGTGCTAGTAGCTAGAGTTTTGGTTGTGCATGTTTGACACATATTTCAGTTGCTATCTTATTGTGTGAGCATGTTGGATGCATGATTTTATCCATTCAAGGACATCCATTTGTTGTTTTGATTGTTTTGGTTTCCTTTTCTGGCCAAATGGATGGACAAGAATGCCTAAGCACTTTCCCTAGCTATCTATGCTATCTTGTCTCAAAATTCTATTCATGCTTATATCACAACTTTGAACAAGTCTTTTTCGGACAGTCCGAGTGAGGAGCACTTGGAACCACCGATTCATCTAAGGCTGACTTCCAAAACCTTCTAAGTCTATTTCGGTCTGACCGGCTTCTCAATCTCTGTCCAACCGAAACACTTAGATTGATCTAGGTTTCATCTCGGTGAAACCGAGTTCAAAATCTCGGTCTGACCGATATGTGTAACTGCACAGCAGAAATACATCTCGGTGACACCGAGTTTTTCAACTCGGTCCCACCGACAGTACGGGGTTATATATACTGAGGGCTGCGCGCGATCTATTCCTTTCAAACCGTTCGCCCTCCAAGACCCCTGCTGCCGCCGCCCTGATCTAAGGATCGTCGCCTTCGTCGCCTGTGTGCCCTTGCCGCAGGTCTCCGCCGCCGTCAACGGTAATCTTCTCCTCCGTTGCCGCCGTAGAGGGACACCACCAAGTTAGGGTGTGTCCCGATCCCTATTCATGCTCCACTTCTGATTCTTGCATGATAGGACTGCCCTGATTCAATCCACGTTTTATATGTTCCCAATACATTGTTCAGATCGTTTAGTTTCGAGGAAAATTCTTAGGTTTAGGTTTCCACGGAATGCATCTCGGTGAAGCCGATTCCTGAAACTCGGACTGACCGATTTGGTCTCTGACCATTGCACTACATAGCTCGGTCTGACCGAGTTGTGAAAATCGGAATGTCCGAATTGAAGTTTCTGTGAAACCCTAAGTTTTCGGTAGGACCGAAACCCATTTCGGTCTGACCGAAAGTGGTGTGTAGGTTCTGTTGAACACTTCGGTTACACCGAAACTTGAAATCGGTTTGACCGAAATACATTCTGTGAAAACTCAAAACTAAGTTTTTAACTCATTTTTTAAAAAAAAAACTTCTGTAGTTGTGATAACTCTTCTACTCTGCCTATACCTTATCTATTCACAGGTTTTTTCAGCCATGTCAGATGTCAGTGACAGCCAGAACAGGTCTGAGTCACCGTTTGCTGAGATTCCAGAGGCAGGTACAAGTCCTGAGGCTAGCAGCTCCAGTGATGATGGTGAGAGGAGCACCCCTAGTGGTCTACCTCCTGCTGCTACGAGAACCAGGAAGAAGAGAACTTCTGATTCTGAGGATTCCGACTTTGTTGCTGAGGAAGTTACCTCCAAGCCAAAGAGGCAAGTGGTTGCCAAAGAGCTCCAAGGGCAGCAGCCAAAGAAAGGCACGAGCAAAGTGAAGCAGTCTGCAGTTGCCAAGAAGCTCAACTTGGAAGAGCCTGCTCCAAGCAAGGTGAAGAAGACTTCCAAGAGGAAGAGAGTTGTTTATGCTGAACCTCAAGTTGATGCTGCTGAAGAAGAAGAAGAAGAAGATGCACCCCAGCCTCCTCCTCAGAAAGCTAAGTTCATGGGTGATGCTATTCGGGCTCAAGCCTCCTCCAAGCCCAAGAAGCCTGCTCCAGCTAAGGCAGCTCCAGCCAAGCCCAAGAGGACAACCAGAAGCATTCCAGCTTCTGAGAAGAACAAAGGTGAGATGCCACCTTCTGAGTCAGATGAAGAGCATGTGTTGCTCAAGCTCCGTCCCAAGTTGCCACTCCACAATGATGCTCATCCTCAAGCTGAGGATATGAAGGCAAGAAAGGACAAAGGTCTCAGGCTATGGAGACAGTCTGATCCATATGCCGTAAGAAGAAGGACTGCTGTGGACCCCAGATTCCACACCAGAGAGCAGCAGGATTTCTATGAGATCGTGCTAATGGATAAGAAGCCCATTGTTGCTGACACCAGGTATGTTGACTGGAAGTACATTGACAGCAGAGAGCATCGGGACTTCTTTCCCCATGTGCATGAGAGCTTTACTGCATGTGGAGTTGCTGATTTTGTGGGTCAAGAACTGACAGCCTGGAATGACGAGATGATCATGCAGTTCTATGCCACAGCCCATTTCTATCCTGATGGAAAGATCACCTGGATGACTGAAGGTCAAAGGTTTTCTTCAACTGTTGCAGAATGGGCAGAAATTCTGAACGCTCCAGTGCAGAGAGAGGACGACATTGATGTCTATGGGATTCCTAAGAAGAGTCATGATTCCATGAAGAATATGTACAAGGAGATCCCAGCTGCTGATTTGGAAGGATGGAAGCTCGGCTCAGTGTATTATCTCCAGGCAGGTCTGACCACCACCAACACTATTCTGAGGCATACTTTGATGCCTAAGTCAGGTGACCACCGGATGATACGAGGCTATTCTATCAACATGCTGCACATTCTCGATGAGAAGGCACCTTTTAAGGTGATGGACTTAATGGTTGAGACCATTAAGAGGACTGCAGCTGACCAGAAGAGGTCATGTGGGTTTGCTCCGCAGATACAGATGCTCATCAACGCCAAGTTTGGCACGGGCAAATTCATGTTGGATAGGAAGCACTTGCCACTGCAGCCAGAGCATGAGGACAACGTAGTTGTGATGGATGAAGAGGATCCCACCTCAGTTGAAGGGCAAGCCAAGATCGAAGCTGCAAAGAAAGCCAAAGCTGACAGAGAGGCAGCAGCAGCAGCTAAGCCAAAGAGCTTTGGAGAGCAAATCCTTGAAGCAACCCAGAGAATTGAACAACGCCTGGCCAGCATTGAGCAATCTCAGGAGAGCCTTGAGAGGATTGTCGAGGACAAGATCCACGCTCTAGACGTGAAGCTGACTGAGATTCAGGTGTCTGTCAACAAGCTTGAGGCAGACATGGAGGAGACTAGGCAGGAGAGAGCAGAGCTTATGCAGGATGATATAGTCCAGGACTCTCATCGCCAGACTGCTCCGGTTCCCAGAGGATCCAGGTCTGCAGCTATCCCAGTTACTTCAGCTCCAGCCACAGCTCCAGCTCCAGCATCCACTCCTCCAGCGCAGACATCAGCAGAAGTCTTCGCCGACGCAGCTATCTCTACACCGACATCTACCCAGACGGGAGCAGCCAGCCGAGCCCGCAGTGACGCTTAGCTCTATACCTTTTCGAACTTTTTGGTAACTTGTTGCCAAAGGGGGAGAAATTGCTATAGATCATAGGGCTTCGAGAGAGAGAGTGCTCTTTCGTCTTTTCGTTCTTTTGCCGGTTTTCCCTGTGATACATTGGTTTGATGCTACCTTAATGAGTGCTTAGTCATACTATGCCTTAATGTGTGCTTATTGCTTATCATATGCTATTTCTTATTGTATGGCTATTTACTCTTGTCTTGGTGATTGAGTGCATGTTATTCATTCTTATCATTTTGTGCGCTCCACCAAGATGTATGTGACATGGAAGAGTGACCCATAATCCTAATCGATTGTGCATTTGCATTCAAACGCAAATTTTAAATAATGCACAAATTTAGGGGGAGCTCTTGTTTATCACATACTTCTCAAAGCGACGATATTATTCTTTGATTATATCTCTTGTCGAAGCTTTGATCTATATGTTGTCATCAATTACCAAAAAGGGGGAGATTGAAAGTGCAACTAATCCCCGGGTGGTTTTGGTAATTAATAACAACATATATATCATTGAACTAATATTATCTTGAGAATCATTTCAGAAAAGTTCGATGATGTGGGTATGGAAATGTCTGAAGAAGTGGACCCCTCAAAATGCTAAGACAAGCATTGGCAAAAGCTCAAGACTCCTTTTTGGTTTAGTGATCAAAGATCACATTGAGTCCATAGGAAAGCCAATACTATTAAAAGGGGATGAGGTTGTGTTAATGTTCTTGTTGCTCAAGTGCTTGGTGATCTAACTCCCTCAACTATCAGCACTATTCACTACTTAACACACACCCATAAGTAATCTCGGTCACACCGACTTCTTCCAACTCAGTCCCACCGAGATGAACCACTTCTGCCATATTCCAAACCCTAGCTTCTCGGTCAAACCGATTCTGAGTTTCGGTCTCACCGAAAAAGGGCTGCCAACCTTCTGTGATCAGTTGACATCAATTCGGAATATCCGAGTTTATATTTTCGGTCTCACCGAAATGGCAAACCCTAACCTTTGACTCACTTCGGTCTCACCGAGATGGTATTTTCGGTCCCACCGAAAATCCCAACGTTCACTATATTTGAACTTTCGGTCTGACCGAGTTTTCACTTCGGTCTCACCGAGATTGGTCAAATGTGTGTGTAACGGTTGGATTTTGTGTGGAGGCTATATATACCCCTCCACCCCCTCCTCATTCGTGAGGAGAGCCATCAGAAAGTACCACCACTTCTACCATACACTTTCTGAGAAGTGAACCACCTACCCTTGTGTTGAGATCAAGCCATTCCATTCCTACCATATGAAACTTGATCTCTAGCCTTCCCAAGTTGCTTTCCACTCAAATCTTTCTTCCACCACAGCCATATCAGTGAGGAGAGTTGAGTGTTGGGGAGTTTATCACTTGAAGCACAAGAGCAAGGAGTTCATCATCATCAACACCGTCTATTACCTTTTGGGGGGTGGTGCCTCCTAGATTGGTTAGGTGTCGCTTGGGAGCCTCCGTCTTGATGATGTGGTGTTGAACCAAGATGTTTGTAAGGGCAAGGAGATCGCCTACTTCGTGAAGATCTACCCCGAGTAAGGCTAGTCCTCCGTGGGCGTAGGCCGTGATGGAATAGACAAGGTTGCTTCTTCGTGGACCCTTCGTGGGTGGAGCCCTCCGTGGACTCGCGCAGCCGTTACCCTCCGTGGGTTGAAGTCTCCATCAACGTGGATGTACGATAGCACCACCTATCGGAACCACGACAAAAATCTCCGTGTCACCAAACTGCGTTTGATCTTCTCCACCTCTCTTTTACATGTGCAATTTACTTTCCGCTGCATAAACTCTAGAATTGCATGTGTAGGGTGTTACTTGAACTGATCTTGTTTGTGAAACTGCCAAAAACATTGCATGATCTAAAGGCAGATTTTTTATATTGTCAAGTAGTCTAATCACCCCCCCTCTAGACCTACTTTCGATCCTACAGAAGGTGGCTGTCCACAAGAGTAAAAATGGGGTTTTTACCCTCCAATAATTGAGCTGAGGCCATGGGAAGGTTACTGGGGGTAGATGATGATCAGAATAGGCTGTGGTAAGAATTTGAGGTAAGGAGAAAAAGTAAAAGAGGTTCAACCACTTGTTTTGGTAATTGGACAGAAGGTGTTTGATCAGGGTTTGGTCAAGCAGATGACATCCACTTGACATGGGACTTAACAGGATCAAATGTCACATATAATTAGGCCCCTACACCAAATTTGAGCTCATTTGGGCAAAGTGGCCAATGTAACTTTGGTGAACCTCAGAAATCAACAGAAATGGGTTCACCTTGTTTGAGTCAAGCAATTCATCTCCCCTTGATGCACCACTTGGTGTAGCATCATCATTTGGGGTTATGAACATGCCCACAAAGTTTGAGGCTCCAGATAAAAAGTTGACAATGTAAAGTTGTTCAAATTTGCATTTGAACAAAATTGGTTTTGGGGTGATCTGATCAAGTTGCTCTTTTCCAAATCTTGTGCCATTTGGTCTAGATGCCTTATTAGGCCATTATAGCATGTGCACCAAGTTTGAGAGCATTTGGAAAAGTTTGGCAATGTAAAGTTGCTCAAACTTCAAATATGGACAGAATGGTTATGAAGGGGTTTGAGGATGTTTCCTTGATCTTCAAGGCATGAGGCTTTGCAAGATCATCAAATATGTCATATATGACATGATAGAATTTCCCTGGAATTTTTGGAGAATATTTCCTTTGTAAATATTTCAAAAGCTTGAAATATCCAGAAAGGGTTTTGGTAGGATTAGTCCAATATTTTGAACATGACCATGTGCTGAAACTCTTATATATGGACAATATATGTCCTATGAGTCTCCCTGAAGTTTGGCAAATATTTTTGAAATGATTAAATAATTTTTCCCTATTAAAGACCATTTCTGGCCTTAAGAAAAAGCTTTTAAATAAAATATAAAAATAACTTTTAAAATTATACTTTTGTGGTTTCTGGGAGTCCTATACCTAATAGGATTCAAATAAACTGTTTGAAAGATTTTTCACACCCTAAATAGGGTACTTGCAGTGCAAACCTCAATTCAGGGGTTTTTGGAAAACTAATTTTTGAAAATACCATTTGGCCAAAATATTTTTATAAGAAAATTCTATACTGGTCTATACACATGGCATGATCATTGGGAAAAGGTTTTGGGTCAAGGAGATGAAGTATAAGAGTTGGAGGATTTAATTGATTTTTAGAGCACCAGCAAACAGCAGACAAAAGTCAAATCAAGCAAGGTCAAAAACACTCAAAAGTTTTTGCAAATCCACATTTTAACATGAAAATTAGCTTAAGCAATGTGATATGAAAATCAGGGTGTGACAGACCTACCCCCCTTACAAGAATCTCGTCCCCGAGATTCCCAGACTAGGCGTGGAAAGAAAGGCGGAGTCTTGGATACGGGGTAGTCTTCACTTCTTCTTGTTGGTTCTGCTTCCGAGCGGTGCTCCTTGGAATCTTGAAGTGCTTGATGGTATGGCTTCTTGCTTGATGTCGTCCTTGATGGAGGTTGCTGAGGGGTCTCTTGCATAGGTTAGGTTGGGTTAGCTGCCAAAGGCTCGGTGATCGATGTCCTTGCGGGCATCGAGCTAGCTAGGAGGTAAGAAGTACTTCCAGAGTGGGGCTCGTGGAAGATTTGGTGCACGGAGAGTATCTCAGGTGGTAGATCTAGCTGGGAAGCCGTCTACCACATGTCTTACAGTGATCTCAAAGGGTCCAATGAACGTTAGTGCGAGCTTCCCCTTGACGTGGAAACGCTTGGTTCCCTTCAGAGGGGTTACCCGCAGGTACACGTGGTCCCCGACATGGAAACTCATGTTCCGACGGCGAGTGTCAGCATAGCTCCTTTGCCTTGACTTGGCTGCCTTCAAACGTTCTCTGACTAGTTGGACTTGCTCTTCCGCTGCGCGGAGAATATCCGGTCCAAGGACTAGCCCTTCTCCAGTCTCTGACCAGTTGAGGGGTGTGCGACATCTGTGTCCGTAAAACACCTCAAATGGTGCCATCTGAAGGCTCGACTAGTAACTGTTGTTATAGGAGAACTCGGCAAAAGGGAGACAATCCTCCCACTTGGCTCCATATGCCAAGACATAGGCTCAGAGTCATGGCTTCGAGAATCTGATTGACTCGCTCAGTCTGACCTCCGGTCTGTGGGTGGAAAGCCGTGCTGAAAGATACTTGGTTCCCAAGGCTTCTCGGAACTTCTTCCAGAACCTTGAGGTGAACTGGGTTCCTCGATCTGGCACAATCTCCTTGGGAAGTGCCGTGAAGACTTTCGATTCGGTCGATGTAGAGAGCTGCCAGCCGGTTGCCATCATAAGTGGTCTTGACAGGAATGAAATGGGCCACCTTGGTCAAATGATCGTCTATGACCCAGATAGAGTCATGTCCTCTATTTGACCTTGGTAATCCAGTGACGAAGTTCATTCCGACTTTATCCCACTTCCACTCAGAAACCTTGAGTGGTTGAAGCAATCCAACGGGTCGCTGATATTCAGCTTGACCCTTTGGCACACATCACACTTTGCAACGTAGGTTGCAAATCTCTCTTTCCATCTCGTGCCACCAGAATCGTGCCTTCAAGTCTTGATACATCTTGGTGTGAGCGTTCCTTCGACGCGGAGATGCTCGGTTCCTTTGGGAGGAGTGGTTAGCAGATACGCCCGGTCTTCAACGCGGAAGTTTACTTCTTGATGACGGTGGTCGGTGTAGATCTTCCTTCTTGACAGGGCGGTCTTCAAATGTCTTCTATCCAGCTGTCTGTCGCTTCTTCGTCTTCGGGCAGACAAGTAGGCCATCAAATAATGATGTTACCTAACTTGTCCAATCACTCCATGAGGTCTATGGGGTACGCCAGGTAGGCTGGGGTATTGGTGGTGGTCTCGGTTGGGTATTTGTAGAGGCCTTCCTGACTCTGAGTCAAGGCCCGTGGTCAGAATCTGACCAGGTGGTGGCTTGGTGGGACTTAAGGGTTTCAAGGATTCTAGTGAGTGAATGAACTTATATCATCTTATCCTTAAGCACAGTTTCTGAGATGCCAATAGCTCTATCTAGTACTCCAAATGGGAAAAGCATCTTCTCGCATATACCAACTTCGATCACCACTCATGCCATACATATCCTCATGATTCTCAAGAGACGGTCTAACAAAACTATACTTGTCTAAGATCTCCAAATCTATATGTATGCCTACCTCTAAAATCCAAAGGTAGATCATACAGGCTGCTGAGCTTAAAATAACTCCACAATCCAAGCACTCAACCTAGTCTTGCAAGGCTCAAGATAATGCATCTCTATTCTAAGGAAACACGTCATATGCCACTCCAAGATTTGTTTCCTTCCTATAGATCAACTCCAATAGCCCGGTAATTACCGTCAATCACCATATAATCCAACAATCCTACAAATCCGAGGTCTACGGTGTTCCGCAAGATCTCAAGTCCCTATAATCCCCAAATACTTGGAAGGACTATGCATCACGATAGTATGTCCACCAAATTCCCGTCATCCGGGTCAAGTAAACTCCAAGATCACGACTAAATAGATCCCTAAATCAACTCCGACAAATAATCCAATCTCCTAGGTTATCGACCGCCGAGAAGCATGATATCATAATCAGGATCATAGGTCTAAATCCAATCTTACTCCGAACCAATGTAGATATATCAACCAGAATCACCTACATAAATCCAAATCTCATGGCCAACGGGTACTTCCACATGCTTCCCCAAAGTCATGATCTCACCAATATGAAAACCTCACAATCCATCAAGGTCTCAGATAATTCCTCGAAGTCTCTGATATAAACCACCAAGTCATCTGTCCAATATCCTCGAACTGGTCTATCTATGGCATCGTCAGACCTCGTGCTATGTCAGGATGAAAATGTGCTCACTCATCGTGTCCACTAGCTCCTTTACGAACCCAGTGTTGTGCATGGTTACAAAGGCTTAACGGGTTCTCTCGCCTTACCATGGGTTAGGCACATGGTTAAGGATTCGTGCTGGAGTGTCTCGGGAAGTCTCAAAGGGTCTAGGAATGGGGTTACTGGTCTGGAGGGTTAAACATAACTCTACGGGGTCGCAATAGATCGTGGAGGTTGTAGCAGAAGTCTTCGGTGCCAGTTGGTTGCCGAGGTAGAATCCTTGGTGCATCTTGTCTTGCGGGTCTTCAATTGGGGAGAGAGAGAATAGAGGGAAGAAGCAGCGTAGAGGAGGGAAATGCCTAAAGGGGGTTCTATAGTGCAGGTGCAACAAACAGGTGCAAAAAGGAAGAAACAAAAGAAACAGGGCAAGGAAGGTGATATAGCCATGCACTTGTTGCCTGGGGCAAAAGTGCGACTTATATCAAAACACAAACGAATAAAAGCAAACAACACACAATCATGGTTCTATTCGAACCATTATATGGACTCGACTGCGCATAGGGGGTACACGACTCATCCTACCCTAGGGGTTCTCGGACTCAGTGTCGTGACTTGTGCCTCGTGCAGTCTTCTGAGCTTCCTCGGGTGTTGCTATGTCCCTTGTAGTTGCTTGATGAATGATCCGGGTTGATCCTGAAGAATCTTCAACATCTTCTCGCCTGATGAGGTGATGGGGTGAAGGTGCCTCCTTGTAGCTGGCGTTGACTTGGTCTTCTCTTGTCTCTTTAATCATGACAATCCCCTTGTGCCTCCTGGGACGTCGAGGGTACCAGGTAGGCAATCCATATGTAATAACAAGGCATAATAGAGGTCCAACATGTCGGTTCCGTTGATGAAAACATCGACACCAAGAGCGGGGGACAAAGAGAATCGTTTTCCTGCTCACTATGTTGAGGCGGACCAAATGGCAAGGTTCTCATCCATCGGTGGTTGTCGATACAACAACGGTAGTGACATGATTACACTATTAGCGATGCATATCATGATTTTGCATAACCTATACCCTGGTCATCGTAGGCTAGGGTTGCACCATCTTCTGGGTCTTCATGTCCTCACTCATCGAGGGTGTAGTTTCTGTCGATATCATCTTGTCGTGGTGTCACCAATCTTGCGTGCAAAAGTGGTGGGTGAGTATTCGGCAAGGTGCACTCCACGAGGATTACGGAAAATCCAGTGGTCAGGGGCATAAGGGTTTTAGCGACCAAGGTTTTAAAGGGGAAGAGATCAAGTATAGCCTAGTTTTCGAAAAACTGAGAAGGGAAGAGAAGTATAGATAGTCTTGAAAACTAGTAGTAGTTTTGAAAATAGCTTTACCCTAACTAACGACCATGCTAACTAAGGCTTCCTACAGTCAGGATGGCTCTGATACCAGCTCTGTGGGGACCCCGACTCATAAGTCGTGATCACCGAATGCACGTGTACAGTGATCCCAGAGATCAATGCTCACTGAACACACAGAAGCTGAATAACAAGAGTCTTACATCCTTACATTCCGTGTTACACAAATAGGACCATAATGGTCAAGTCTTGAATATATCATCGCAACGGAAAATCTTCAAAGACAACTGGGACCCATGCCATCTGCCTTAACCCTACAGGCATTCTGACTGGGAAGCGTCCTAGCTCGCATGCTCGTCGCCAAGAAATCTTCATCATAACCTGTTCTCTCATGCCTGGCCAATAAAATAACCAGTGGCAAGCCAATGAGTACATTGAATGTACTCGCAAGCAACCCAAGTGTGATAACAGAATAATTATGCAAGGCTCTACTGCTAGGTTGGCAGTTTTGCGGAAAGCTAGTTTTTCATATGCAAGTATGATCATCATGTAACATGGATATGCATGTCTCTGTAACAAGTATCAGGAGGTCACATACGTCAATATCGAGAAAGAGTTGTAATCAACTCATGTTCAAGCTCATTGAGACTTTCTCACAATCACATCAACAGTATCTCTGAATCGTGTTGTTTCTCAGAAACTTATGGACATAGTCTAAGTAGCACCACCCAACTGTCCTTGACCGCGGACACGGCTATTCGAATAGTTTGACACTCTGCAGAGGTTGCACACTTTACCCACAAGATCCGGGGAACTTCCGTGTCATCCACGACCCGCGATACCTCAAGTACCCGGGGTAAGCACCCGATCACTACCTTTCCCTAGACGACACTAATATGGAGTCCACTCGATTGGTAACAGCCCCGTGCCAAACATTTCACATCTCAAGGTTTGTGGAGACTCGCTCCGATATTCATCACATACCACTGACACGGGGTACCAACGGTGTGTCCGGTGCCCTGTAAAGACAGTCATGGCCACCTATCCAAGCGCGTCCCCGTCCCGAGAGTGACCTCATGTCACCCCCGTCACTAGTAATGCGGGCACCATGCTAGTATCGACCTAGGTAATCAATAATGCCCTTTTCCCATATAAGGGTAGAGTGGTTGCGCATGTTTGATTGGGACGGTAGTCACGCATAAATATAATCCATCTCTGTAAACAACACTTTCGTCAATCCTCAGCACACTACTTCTCACCAAGTAGTGCCCTAGCTCCTCATCAACTCCCAGGGGCATTAGTGGCACCCACTGGGTCTTTTGCAAGTATGTCAGACCACACTTGTTTCACTCAATGCATAACCCCGACCCACTTTGCGTAGCCAACTACTATAGCATACATCTATCTACTCCCACCCACATAACCCTCATAGGAAGGTAGGGTCATGTTAGATGCAAGTTTCAACAGTAAAGTAACAGGGGTAGCAACCAAAGTGGTTTCTACCTCAACATGATTCCGATGCATTGAAAAATAAGGTGCTATGAGACATGCATAAAAAGGTTTCTTGAACATGGTCAAAGGGCTGCTTGCCTTATTCTTCAGAGTCTTCAAATCTTCTGGTCCATCTCCGATTACTCCATTTATTACGTTAACTAACGATGGAAACAATCATAATAAGCAACACAATCAAAGCAAAAATAAAAGTGCTCTAAAAATAGGAGTTGGACTTTTCTAGGATACCTCTGGTCATATTAGAAATGACCAAGGTGGTTTCATAGGTGTTGGATCAATAGGTAGTTTGGAACATTTCAATATGATGGAATCAAGGGTTTTATGGATTTGGAAGAAGTATACAGAAATATTTTCTTGAATGATGAGCAAAGGCACCCATCAACAAGTCATGATTTTAGAAGCATTTAGGAGTTGGTTTCACTGGATTTGGAATCCAGATGAATTTCCAAGGATTTTACAAAGCTGATAAATATGAAGAAATGGCTCAATATTTGGTGGGGTACAGAAACTATTATTAAAAATGTTCCAAAACTAAGTTTGGACATGACAAGCATCTAGGAATTTGAATCACTGTATTTGGATCAATTTTGAGCTCTCTGTGATTTTCTAAAGTTAATCACAGAAATGAAAGAAAGGCATTTGATATATATTTGTGTAGGGAAAGTTTCTGGAATAATGTGCATGCTGCACCATGTGATAGAGCATGATTTATGGAGTCATAGGGAATTTGAATCATCAAGTTTGGAGTTCAAATGGATATTTGGGAGATATTTGAAGTTGACTGGATAAAGAAAAGGAAAAGGAAAAAGGGGCTTTACCCTTGCGCACAGGGCGAGGAATAGCAGCACCATGACTGGGCTGGCCCATCAGCTCGGCCGCGTGCACAGGAGCCTGGCCACGTCGAAGGCGCCCGCCTGGAAGGGCGCCACCGCGCGGGGGAGGCGGGCTGGCCGAAGCCGCCTCCACTTAAACGGGTGGGCCTGGCCCCCGGGGTCGCTGACGTGCGGGCCCCCCGTGGCAGGTTCATCTCCTTCCTCCCGCGCAACGCGGCGGGGAGGAACGGAGGCGATGCCCGCCGGCAGCTTGCCGGCGCTGCAGGGCTTCTCCGGCGACGCTCCGACCACCGGAGTGACCAGCGCGGAGAGGCGCATCCAACCGTGGGTAGCATGCCTTCCGGGGAGGACCAAGGCGAGCAGGCGTCCAACCGCGGCGGAGGAGGGCTCCGGCCACTTTGGGCTTCGAGCGCACGGCCACCTCGCGGAGGAAAGACGGAGGTGGGGGAGCTCCCTGGAGGTCGTGTGACGGCACCAGGGTGCCCAAGGAGGAGAGAGGGGCTCGGGTCGCCTGGATTTGAGCGGCGGCCGGCGGCTCTGCTCCGGCCAGGGAGGAGGCTGGAGGGCACGCGAGAGAGAGGGAGCGGGTCCAGGAGGATCCGGAGAGGGAGTGGAGGCCATCGGAGCCGCGAGGGGGCTCGGGGGCGGCCTATAAATAGGTGAGCGCCGGTCCACCGAACACGCGTGCGCCGGCGAGGTCGTTGCTGTCGTTGCAGGCCACAGGGGCAGCAGTGGGCGTGTCCAGGGCGTTCCTGGAGCTGGTCCATGCCTGGAGGAAGAGAAAGGAGGAGCGGGGAGGCGTCAGAGGGCCGCGCGTGTGAGATTGCTCACTGGAGCGCTCGGGCGGCCACGGCGCGCGTGCGAGCAGAGGTGAGAGAGGGGGAGAGAGGAGGGGGCCGACCGCCCGGCGTGTTGCGGACATCGAGGCCTCCTCGGGGGACACGAGGGGGAGGCCCTAGGTGGTAGGCGCTGGCGATTGGAGGGCGGCTGCAGTGCTCCAGAGCACTGTAGCGTGCTCCAGAGCGGGCTTTTGGCTGCCAGTGGCGTGGCCTGGCGCCCAGGGCGTGTCCAACGGTGTCAAAAGGGTAGAGGAAGTAGTAAAGAAAGGGGGAGGCAGTCTTGGATGCTCTGGGAGCCTCTGGAGTGAGGAGAGAGGTGAAGGAGGAGAAGAAGGTGGCTGTCCACAAGAGTAAAAATGGGGTTTTTACCCTCCAATAATTGAGCTGAGGCCATGGGAAGGTTACTGGGGGTAGATGATGATCAGAATAGGCTGTGGTAAGAATTTGAGGTAAGGAGAAAAAGTAAAAGAGGTTCAACCACTTGTTTTGGTAATTGGACAGAAGGTGTTTGATCAGGGTTTGGTCAAGCAAATGACATCCACTTGACATGGGACTTAACAGGATCAAATGTCACATATAATTAGGCCCCTACACCAAATTTGAGCTCATTTGGGCAAAGTGGCCAATGTAACTTTGGTGAACCCCAGAAATCAACAGAAATGGGTTCACCTTGTTTGAGTCAAGCAATTCATCTCCCCTTGATGCACCACTTGGTGCAGCATCATCATTTGGGGTTATGAACATGCCCATAGAGTTTGAGGCTCCAGATAAAAAGTTGACAATGTAAAGTTGTTCAAATTTGCATTTGAACAAAATTGGTTTTGGGGTGATCTGATCAAGTTGCTCTTTTCCAAATCTTGTGCCATTTGGTATAGATGCCTTATTAGGCCATTCTAGCATGTGCACCAAGTTTGAGAGCATTTGCAAAAGTTTGGCAATGTAAAGTTGCTCAAACTTCAAATATGGACATAATGGTTATGAAGGGGTTTGAGGATGTTTCCTTGATCTTCAAGGCATGAGGCTTTGCAAGATCATCAAATATGTCATATATGACATGATAGAATTTCCCTGCAATTTTTGGAGAATATTTCCTTTGTAAATATTTCAAAAGCTTGAAATATCCAGAAAGGGTTTTGGTAGGATTAGTCCAATATTTTGAACATGACCATGTGCTGAAACTCTTATATATGGACAATATATGTCCTATGAGTCTCCCTGAATTTTGGCAAATATTTTTGAAATGATTAAATAATTTTTCCCTATTAAAGACCATTTCTGGCCTTAAGAAAAAGCTTTTAAATAAAATATAAAAATAACTTTTAAAATTATACTTTTGTGGTTTCTGGGAGTCCTATACCTAATAGGATCCAAATAAACTTTTTGAAAGATTTTTCACACCCTAAATAGGGTACTTGCAGTGCAAACCTCAATTCAAGGGTTTTTGGAAAACTAATTTTTGAAAATACCATTTGGCCAAAATATTTTTATAAGAAAATTCTATACTGGTCTATACACATGGCATGATCATTGGGAAAAGGTTTTGGGTCATGGAGATGAAGTATAAGAGTTGGAGGATTTAATTGATTTTTAGAGCACCAGCAAACAGCAGACAAAAGTCAAATCAAGCAAGGTCAAAAACACTCAAAAGTTTTTGCAAATCCACATTTTTAACATGAAAATTAGCTTAAGCAATGTGATATGGAAATCAGGGTGTGACACCCGGCGGCGCTCCGGCCTGAGGTCGCGGCGGCGGGAGGTGAGCGGCGCGGTGGAGGTGAGGTGGCTGTGAGGAGAAAGGCGGCAGGGCGGATTCCGGCGAGATGGTGAGGTGGCCGGCGGGAGCTCCGGCGAGGTGGCGTGGTGCTCCGGTGAGCTCCGCCGGAGTGGAGGAAGAAGCTCGAGGAAGGGGATGGGGGCTAGGGTTTCCTATTTTTGGGGCAAAAATTGAGGAAGGTGGACAAATATATAGGCACAAGGAGCTAGGGTTGTCCAAAAGGGGTGTGGTTTTCGGCCACGCGATCAGAATTGGATGGCCTAGATGAAGGCAGTGGTTTGGAGTGGTTTGGTGGGATGTTGGAGGGGTGTCGTGGGCCTCAAAGTGGAGGCACTTTGAGCCCACGAGAATAACTGTTGGAGGACCAAACGAGCTTCAAACGCGACGAGATTTAACAGGCGGGTTACACACACCAAAACAACAACACACGACAAGTCTCGCGCCAAACCGGTAACGTTACATGGCCAAACACCAAAGTAGGCCTCGGGGACGCCACGAACACGTGAGGGAGCTCCGGAACGCGAAACGGACAACAGGAAGGAACGCGTGGAACCGGATGCAAACGACAACACAAATGCAATGCGATGCACATGACTACATGATATGAATGAATGCCACACACGCACACAACAAAACGGCGAAAACCCGAAAGACGAAGAACCCGGAAATGGAATAGATGAAGCCAGAGATATATTATATGCCCAAAAGGGAAAGTATTACATCCGGGGCATTACAGCTTTGCTCATCCTCTAGTGGTTCACCTCCTTGTGAGTGACTGCGGCCCCTCCACGGAGAAGATCCACACGGATTCAAGACCCCTCACGGGAAGATCCTTCATGGATTCAAGACCTCCTCATGGAGATGAACTAGTTACCTTTGTATCTTTCCTTTGTTGGTTTTGGACCGTGTATCTCGTTGTGTTGAGGATCTAGCACATGTGTGACCATCTCTTGTTGATTTGAGTGTTTTCTCCCGTTTCCCCCTCGTGATTCCCCTTTGTGTTCTTCGTGTTCATCGTGGGTTTCCCTCCTCTTCGTGAAAGATCGGCCTAGAACGGGTTGACGCCGCATCATATGGTATTATGAGCCACGGTTTCTCATGAATTTGGAGCCTCCCCACCGTTTTCTAGCCTAGTTTTGTTGTGTTCTTCCCCAAATTCGAAAATTCCCCACCAAAATAGCCCCAAATTTTTTTTGTGATCTATTGGTTTGATGAGATTTTGTTGATTTTGATCCATGGATTCACTTGGTTTCAAGTGGATCTAGCATCTCCACAAGTTTCCCCACTTTCCATCCACGAAATCCTCTCAATTTTGAGCCCAAAATCATCCATTTCTGCCCCCAAATTCATCCCCGAGAGGAAATCCTGAGCGAAGTTGACCCGCCCGGATCATCCGGACAAAGTCCCGGATCATCCGGACACCTCCCGGATGAGCTGGACAATCTCCGGGACGTCCGTGTAATTTGCGCACCCGAAAAACAGAACCGGCGTTGACGAACCCGGATCATCCGGACATAGCCCGGATGAGCTGGACTTTCTCCCGGATGTCCGGGTAACCCTGAAACTGACACGGCTGAAATTTTGTTTTGGCCATAACTAATTCATCCGGAGTCCGTTTTTGACGTTCTTTAGCTCGTTTTGAAGCTCTTGATATCCCCCATATAAAAAAATACTACCATCATCATTTGACTCCATCAAAATTTGTTAAATTTGGCAAGTTTGCCTAGGCCTTCCACCATATCATCCGCATAGCCACCATAGCCTTCCGCAACCTAACCCATTTTGTCCACCATAGCATTTGTGGTTGCTTGAGTAGTGATTTGAGTTTCCTAAGGTGTTTAGGCTACTTAGGGACGATTGCTTCTTCATCAACCACCACCACCACTTCCGCATAACATTGCCCACCATACATTTCCGCCACCCAAACCTAATCCAATTTTGTTTGAGGTTGTTTGAGTTGTGGCTTGTGTCTCCTAAGATGTTTCGGCTACTTAGGGACGGTCACGATAACTCCGACATGCATAACCCATCTTTCCACTTCCATTTTGCCGAGTGCATAACCACCACCGCTTTCCCACTACCACCATTTGACATTTGTCCTTGAGATTTGAGTTGTGGTTTTTCGTTTCCTAAGGTGTTTCGGCTAATTAGGAACGGGTCTACATCAAGAACACTGCCTCTCATCATCGACTCGGACGGTAACCTCGACGACATCATTTTATATCCCCGTTGCAATTGCATTGTTAACCCCTAGCCCATTTTGCGTCACTTGCCTATCGAGACTAGCCTTTGAGTATTGCCGGCAACGTTACTTGTGCACATTAGCGATCATCAACCCGCGCTTCCATTGTATACATACCATATCATCTTGGTATCATCATATCATCCCTTGTGTCACAAGATTGTCCCCGCATATACACAATTGCTATCTTGGTTTGTGCATTTCGCATTGTGGCCATATAAAAGAAAAGAGAGTAAGCTTTTAAGCAAAAAGATAAAAGCAAAGATGCTTGTAAGCAAGAGCCATAGCATCATACCACATTGCATATAAGATTGCCATATCTGATCATCTTGGATCATCTTGTGCTAAAAGCACCGGAACATCATACACATATCATACTTGTGATAGGAAGTCGCTACATTTTGTCTCATATAGGTAGTGCACAAGTTCGTATCCGCCTATTGAGCAATCGGCTAGCGTCTCTCTAGTGTTGTGCGACAAGAGCATTTTCCGTGGATTCCACATTTTCAGCTGAATCCTTGGTTGCACAACCACATTTATCTATCCGTGCGTGTGTTTCCGTGTGCCACCCCTTGCTATTGGTCTACTTGTTTCACTTGCGAATTTGTGAATCTTTTTCAACTTTATTGACTCTTGCTAACATTTTGCATCAAATTTTTGTGCCACTATCCTCACCAAGCTCCACCAAAATCTTTACTTGTGTAGGTGTGAGAATTGACAAGAATCAGTACCAATTGTGCTATTTCCTTGATACATTATTGAGTGATCATTGATCCATTTTCAACATCGGGTAAGGTACATTGGTATAGTTCTTCTCTTTCTCCCACTCACCACGACTTGAGTCTTGTGATGGATAGGCAAAGCATTTCATATTCGGTCTTCGACATCGACGGCGCGAACAACTACATCCACGAGCAAACCATCAGACTACAATGAGCAATGCAAGAGCGCTTGGGCAACATAGCCATCGAACTACGACACTCCGAGACAAGGAGAATGGCTTCCTTCGACGACATGTGCGACTCCTTCAACAAACAAATGGCGGAGCTCAAACACTTGGTGGTCGATTACAAGTCTTCTTCCCCTTCGTCATCTTCTCGGCGGTGACGTTCAAGTCACAAGTCTTCAGATCACAAACATGACGCAAGCGCAAGTCGTCCACGAGCTCACGCACGACATCGACATCATCATCATAAATATGCTCCACATGCGCAAGCCTACAAGTCCGATCAAGCTCTACTTCACGCCAAGGCCAAGCTTCAAGAGCAAGAGAGAAGACCGCGAGACAACCACCACCAAAAAGAAGCTACGACTACAACCACCACTTCAGCATCTTCGCCAAGTGCTATCAAGGCATCTTCGCCTTCGGACGTACGGCATCTTCGCCTTCGGACGTACGGCATCTTCGCCTACTTCCCATGAGTTCGCCTACATCGACGTCTTCATCATCAAGGCGATCATCTACGAGCGACGGCGACAAGACGGTTGAGCATGGGCCATCCCCTTAGACCAAGGCGACGAGCATGAACCTCTTCGACACCATGAAGACGGCGCCCATATTGGACTCCTACTCCGGGTCAAGCTACGCGAGCAAGCATGAGACCTTCTCTTTGACCTCGGAGGAGCGTGATGGTTTGCCACACCCTACGACATTCATCTTTAGAGGCGTTACAGATGAGGAAGTTGAGCATGGAGACTATTGCACCTACACCTCTTCGACATCCACATATGACGAGATGCCCCAATTCCCATGTGAGGAGAGACACCACCACATGAGTGATACGAGTGACTCCACCATATGTGACATTGAGAGTATTTCCTTTGAGAGGATGAGAGTGACCACTACTAGCCCCATACATGAGAGCATGCCACTTCTCCTATGTAAGGTTGAGAGCCATTTGAGTGACTCCACCAACTATACGAGTGAAAGCATCCAAGAGGGAGTGAGTGAGCCACAACACTTAGTGAATGAGGTAGTTGATAGGGCATGTGAGGCCACTATGATTTCTAACGACTTAACCTATACTCCGAGTGTGTTTTCTTTGGTGCTAGGTCTCCTACATGAGGACATGACTACCCTCGATGAGTCCATCCTTCCAATGGAAAAACCGATGGCCATGGTGGAAGAAGATGCACCACCCACATGGTTCCATCAAGATGAAGATGAGAATGATTGGATCTTGAACACCTCACCTACAACACATGAGCGACGCTCCAAAGGTAACATAGGTCATGGTGCTTCTCTCGTCCCACTATTGGACTATCTTGAGAATGATTGCTTGCATGATGTTGACACACCTATTCCCATGCTTCATGCTAGTGCGAATTTATCATGTCTTGACTTACCTATTTATGATGAATATGACGATGAGCATGTTGAGTTGCCTAGTTGTGATGCTATGCTCCATAGGATATCATGTGAAAATTCTTTTGGTCACATCATGTTCGACAACCCTCTAAACTTGTCATATGCTATGAGTGAGATCTCCCATATTGCATCATTTTAATCTCAACATAGTAAATATGCATGCCCCATTAAAGTAAATCCTATTTGCACTTGTGGCATAGATGACAAGATGATGGTCATTGGCTTTTGGTTTTCATGCGATCATATTGCCATGCTTCATTTACATGATTTGCGCAATTCATCCACTATGCCATGCCATGAACACATTGTTCCAAATATGCATTGTTTTGGATGTTATCAATATTCTCCATGTGATCTTTCCATTGATGCTCATGAGGAGACCCCCATAGTTTCCTCATACATACTAGGAGATCTTGATGCATTCCATACCTTGCATGATTGTCATGATTGTGTGCACCATATGCATTCCTTGAATAACAACGCTCTACATACTTCTAATGATGCATTAAACATTTTGAGTCTCCATTATGCCATACATAACAACAAACCTCTCATGATGGATGACATGTTTCTATATCACGCATCTCATTTATTCGAGCATTGGCTAATTTGTGCTAACGAACACATGCATGTGTGCATCATGATGGATGATGTGTACATATACCACACACACACAATTTTTCCTTTGTCTTTGTTTTGTGTAGGTACTCATGAACATTCGTCAACCTCACAATCCCATGAGTTGACAAAACGAGCTCTTGAGAGAAACGATGATTTGGGATCCCGTGGATTGTCCCTACCACCATTCTCTTTGTGTAACGACTACGCGCATCTCTTTTACTTGGCTCTCACACGACTATGGGCTATTTACCATTTGTCATCTTATGCCCATTTTATCGTGTTCACTTTGCATGCTATACCTCTTGATATGACTTTGCCATGCAATTGTGACCCTTGCTTGCCTTTACACATGATTAACCATTATGCTACTTATATGTGTATTTGCATGCTTGGTGGAGATACTTGTAGCTACTACCATGATTTCTTTGTGCCCCACGCTATTGATGCTTGTTGTGTTGGGAGAGTCATGATGCCCTATTGCTATTTACATATGGTCTCTCGCCAATACATTGATCCAATTTTGCTCATATCTTGCTTTCATTCTTATGCTATGTCATGTGCATTATTCATGCCTACTATTTGCACACATGACATGCTTGCCATGATTACCTCTAGTACGTTGTATCTTCGCACTACTAGCTTGTTTGACTCGATTGCTATGATTGCTTGCTATGTTGCATCACCCATGTTCCACTCTTACTTGCTTTCTTGGGTTGATGGCATATATGTTCATGCCACTCACATAATATATCTTGATCATTGTCACTTGTCTCCATTAGTTGCATCTCTCATCACTTGTATTGAGTGCAACAATGCTATATTTGTTGATCTTGGAGACTTGGACACCTTACTTGTGATGCATGCTTGCTTGTTTGAGCCTATTGTATTTGGTTGTTATCGCATCATATGCTTACATACCATGCCAATTTCCCTTGTACTTTCTTATGATAAGAATGATGCAAGCACTTGTTGGGTATTTTCCCGCAGAAATGCTAGGTTTTGTATTATGGCTAACTTCATTTGTTTTTCCGAGTGTTTGTCATGTTCTTTGATTTTGAAGGATTCACCAGGCGGTACCGTCACGAGGCATCTTGGGCATGTGAAGGCATACACGTTGCGCGACACCAACACCTTCGAGAACATACATAAGGTGAATTCCTTCTTTGTGAGCCATCCTCACATATGCATATTGGATGGGCCATACTTTCATTGTTGTTTCCTTCTTGTTGTCTACATGATACATCTATGGGATGGAGGACCGACATTGAAGATGGATCCTATGGATACACCATCGGCCAACCACTCATGCCACGACATTGATCATTGGTATATCAACACTCCTTTGGCATTGCACCAAAACCTCCATATTTGTTGATTGTGTGCCCACATGCCATGCTCCATGGACATATCATAACCATGACAAATTTGCATCTTATACATGGATTGACTCCCATTATGATTGCCTTGTTGCATATTGTATCCCCATGTCATCCATGATATATGAGCTTGTGCATTTCCTTAGCAAATTTGTTGTGATATTTCTTGACGGCATATTCACACATCATGATCATATTGCCCAACATCAATTGCATGATCACATAGTCATATTGAGCACCCATTGCCATGTTCATGCTCTTGATAAACCATCACACTATGACATCATTTTGCACAATGGTAGAAATTATAGCTTTATGCACCATGCCAATTACCCTACCTTTGTGTGCACAACAAATGAATTTGCTCCCATGTATGCTTTACATATCATTCTACATCTTTTGGATAAGCATCATGTGCCTTGTCACACAGACTCATTCTTACATGATGGACACTTTGTGTGTACTAACCATTGTATTTCCGATTGTCGTTTGTGTTTGCTCTTCTTGCATGTATACCACTCTGAAAACACCTTGGAGTACTTGGATTGCGCCATGTCTTCAACTTTGTCCAACTACAAGTACACCCAAGACCACCGTTTCCATGGTGATGAGGTTTTCGATCCGAGGTCGGATCTTTCCCAAGGGGGGGGGGGGAGATGATGCGGAGCATCCTATGGTCATCCCCATGTACACTACGATTACTCCCCAAGCCCCAAGAGGATATACGATGCAACCTCAAGCATACGTCAATGGACACAAGGTGAACTCGTTCCTCTCCGAACCTTCACTTTCCACATGTGAGACATGGCTACTACCTCAAACATGTGTGCTATGCATGACCAGGAACCAAGAGCTAGACCATGGAGCAACTAAGGAGCAAGTACGGTCGAAGGAGAGAAGCATACGTGAAGACGGAGAAGAAGAAGGGCAAGACATAAGATGCCCGGATGATCCAAACCACCGTCCGGACGATCCGGCCCTAGCCCGGACGATCGGACCCCGACCCGGATGATCCGGGAAATGCACCCGAAGGCACCCGAAGAAACCTCACGAAGCCGGAAAATCCGGACGGTCGCCCGGATCATCCGGACCCCTAACACCCGGATCATCCGGGCCACCATCTGGATTATCCGGACCCCGCCTGTGCGCGTGACTTGGGCCGAGCCCGGGTACCCCTTTGCCCCTCACTTACCCCTTCGTGGCTTAGACTATATATACTCCTCCCCCTCTTCCATTTGAGAGTTAGCTTAGGTTTAGCTCATTTGAGATAGAGCTTTGCTCATCCTCTAGTGGTTCATCTCCTTGTGAGTGACTGCGGCCCCTCCACGGAGAAGATCCACACGGATTCAAGACCCCTCACGGGAAGATCCTTCACGGATTCAAGACCTCCTCACGGAGATGAACTAGTTACCTTTGTATCTTTCCTTTGTTGGTTTTGGACCGTGTATCTCGTTGTGTTGAGGATCTAGCACATGTGTGACCATCTCTTGTTGATTTGAGTGTTTTCTCCCGTTTCCCCTCGTGATTCCCCTTTGTGTTCTTCGTGTTCATCGTGGGTTTCCCTCCTCTTCGTGAAAGATCGGCCTAGAACGGGTTGACCCCGCATCATCGAGGCATGACTTAGAGACATAAGCACATTCTGGAATGATCACAAGCGTGGTATCTTTGCACAACTCATGTAAAAGTTCAGGGATGAAAGAAGAAAATAGTTGGCTTACACTCGCCACGTCACACAATGAATACAATAACATACATTCATCCAAATAACACATGATCCGACTACGGACGAAATCCAAACGGGACAAGATACCACGAACACAAGACCAGATCAATCCTAGTAGAAACCACTACTGATCGTCGGGATACGTAACATAGAAATGACCACACTCTTCATCGAACTCCAGTGAAGTTCCGATCCATCTCCTGCATTGTTCTCGGCTGTACCTGCATCCGGTGTGTGTAGTAATCTGTGAGCCACAAGGACTCAACAATCCCATTCCCGGGTATCATAACTAACAAAGCGTTTAGGTGTGGAAAGTTATTAAGTGTTTGCAACAAGCACTAAGAAACTAGCTTACGATTCATAGCGAGATGAGAATATGTGCCAACGGTCGCCAAGATGATCAAGAAGTGATCCTAGCTACTCACGTTCATACATGACCTCACCGTGTTCACTTCCCGAAGCCCTTCGGAAAGAGACCATCACAGTTACTCACACAGGTAGTGTATTCTTAAGGATATGGTGTCAAGTTATCTACAACCGGATATTAACAAATTCCCATCTGCCACATAACCGCGGACATGGCTTTCGAAAGTTCAAAACCCTGCAGGGGTGTTCCAACTTAGCCCATCACAAGCTCATGATCTGCGGAGTCGCAACTCCAAATTGGGAAGACCCGAGTATTCTCGGAATCCCATGCTCAAGATATTTCGACAAAGGTAAAACTAATCTAGCAAGACCTCCCAGCGTGCCGACACCCTGATAGTAGCTGCGCGCATCTCGTCTTAGGCCATGACCGGATGAGCACTATGCACACCAACCAAAGACCCCGGAGAACTGGGTGGCACCACAAGTGGCTCTAGTTTGGACCAACACTCATGAGGAGCACTGGACCGGGGTTGTTAATTAAGTCCTCGGGGCAGCTAGTCCCTATGCAAATTTTTAGTTGTTAGGCAAAGGTAGTACCAATGTTGGGCCTTGCTGGAAAAGCTTTAAGCAGTGCGAATTATCAAGGGGGGCCCATAAACCCCAATCGTGTTAGGAACGCAAAATCAAGGAACATAACACCGGTTTATCGGGTCCTAAGGTGGCATGAGTGGAACAAAACACCAAGCAGAAGGCCAAGCCTTCCACCCATTACCAATATATATGTGCATTAATTTAATTAAGATATATATTGTGTTATCCCAATAACAAGTCCGAACGTGGAGCGATCTTCGAATAACTTCACCTGCAACTAACAACGCTATAAGAGGGGCTGAGCAAAAGCGTACTTAGCCAAACAACGGTTTGCTAGGAGGGTGGTTAGAGTGTTTCATGGCAACATAGGAGGCTCACAAAACAGGAATATGCATCGAGGCATAGCTAAAGAGCGAGACAACTAGCATAGGCAAAGGTAGAGGTGATATCGGGGAATGGTCATCTTGCCTGTTAAGTCCACGGAGGGATCGTAACCTTGCTCCTCAAACTCAGTCTAGATAGGAACCTCGAACTCCGAATCGTCACCGGGCTCTAACCAACACAACAATACAAACATCGGAACAACAATCAATCACCATGCAACGCTCAAACACATGATGCAAGATATGATGCGTATGTGCATGGACATGATATGATGCATCTCAAAGGAACATGATGAGTGCACATGTGAGATGGCAATACGCAAGAACACAAAACATGTAGGGGACACCACATGCAAAGAGAAAACAAGAACAAACATAGTCACATATGTAGTTATTTAGTTAAACCATCCAAGCCCCTAACAAGTTTTAAAAGTTGCTTAGCATGGCAAGGGGTGCAACTAAGAACAACACCATCATGCAAGCATTTTAAATGGGCCGGAAGGAACAAACAACAATTCCGGGAACTCCCATGTACATAAGAATGAAAATAGGACAGATCTGTGACAACCATATTTTAGAGTTGTTAAACATGTAAGGTAACAACTCCATCCTAATCTACACATTTTTCCACCCCAAATACATATAAAGTTTGTCAAATTTGGAGCTACAGTTATTTAGTTATGAATTAAACAAGTTTGAACATGGTTTTAACACAAATATATTCAAACAACATTTTAAATGTTTTAACATGGCAGCAAGTTGCATATAAATAATCTACACTAAAAACTAAGAGATTTTCATGTATAAAGTATGTCAAATAGAGGTATATTTTAAAAGATATGAAATATGCAAAAGAAATGCAAAAACTGAATTTAAAATCAAAGCTGAAAAAGAAAACACTGCACAGACTCGTTTTGGACTAGCCACAGTCCCTGACCTGTGGGTCCAGGCGTGGCTGAGGTGGCAGCGTGGGTGCGGGAGTGGGTGTGAGTGCGCAGAGAGGCTGCGAGGTGGGGGCCATCTGTCAGTGGGACAGCAAAATGCAAAAAGGGTTATAATCCTCTGGCCCTGCGGGGAATTGAACCCACATCTGCGAGTTAACTGAACGAGAGACACACCACTAGGCTACGCTACGGCGACTCATAGAGAAGGAGCGCTACGCCTGATGTACAAAGTACATCAAGCAGACAGAGGAGGAAAACAAGGGCGGTCAGAGAGCTCGTCGGAGCTGCTCCGGCGACCAATTCGAACGGCGGAGGCATGTGATGCGTTCCTGGATGAAACCTGCACACGCGACAAGTGCTGGCTGCACCTAACATACACTACAGTGACGCCGGTGACCTCGAACAGAAGCGGCGGCGACGAACTGCGGCGAGGCCTAAACAAAGCCTAGCGGCACGACGAGGACCTGCAACAACTCCTACGCGACACAGCGGAGACGCGGACCAAGCCAGGATGGGCTATGGAGGTCGAAACTCTTGTCGGAGACGAGGTCCGACGACGGTGAGCTCAGGCGCACGATGACCTAGTAGCTAGAGCTCGAAATCGAGGGGGAAAAGGTGATGGGGAGAAGCGCAAGCTCATCATGAACACGCTCGCGTGATCGGGATGATATGAGGAGGACGGAGTCGAGCAGGGCGGCGGTCGAATAGAAGCAGTTGCCAGAGACGAAGACGAAGCCGTAGGGGAAGCAGATAGACCCTCAGCTCCGTGTAGTCGATGTCGGGGACGTAGACGACGTCGGGGAAGCAGGCGGACAAGCTTGGCGAGGTGGAGGTCGTCGAGGTTCACGCCAGCGACGAGCTCGTGCTCCTGGATGCGTTCGGGACGGCAGTGGAGCGACGGATCTGGTGGCCCTGAGCTCACCTGGCGGCGGGGAGGAGGAAGAGGAACTCTAGGGGAGCTGGTGGACACCAGGGTGGCTTAAGAGGCGGGACGAGGCGACAGGACGGACGGCGACGTGCTCGTGCTCGTGGTCCCCATGGCGACGACGCAAGGTGGACGAAAAGGTGGGTGCAGGAGCTGTTCACGGTCGCTGATGCATGGGCCCGGCTCGTCCACGTGGAGGCGAAGCAGAGGGAGCGAGTGAGTGCACGGGTGAGAAAAGGGGAGAGGGACTCAGCGGGCTGCTGCGCTGGCTAGCTGGGCCGTCCTGGTGGCCGAGGCCCAGGCTGCTGTGTGGGCTGCGGCTGGTGCACTGCTACTGCTGCTGCTTTTCTTTTTCCCATTTCTTCAGGCAGAAAAGAAAACAGAAAATCATAGAGGGCTAGGGAAGGAGATAAAATGAGAGAAAAATATCTCCATGCTCCTGGAATCATGCTCTATTTTATAAAGAATGGGTTGGACATTTTTAGAGGTTGAAAAATAAAACAAGTATGAATTACCTTCAAACTTGAGATATTTTTGAACCAAACCAAATCATCTTTAAACAAAGTGAAATTTGGCATGGGTGTTCAAGACAAGGTGAAAGAAAAGTTGGGGGAAGACGAACATTAAAGGAATAGGCTAGGTGCCACTTGCAAAATTTAAAGAAAGGGAAAAGAGAGAAAGGGAGTGGTGAGAGTTGGAGGGGTTTAAGGTTTGGGCATGTCCTTGACTCAACCACCACAACATGAGCAAGGAAAACTCACTTAACATAAAGGAAGAGAAATGCACAATGACAATATGAACTGCCATATGATGATCATGATGCAATGATGGTGATGAAGCAAATGCATGAACGCATAATGAAAGAAAACATGACAATGCAATGAGAATACGAGGCATAAATGAAAAAGAAACCCCAAGGAAAGGATAATGACCTAATGGTAATTGTATATATATAGTCAAAAAGGAAGTTTTACATTTGGGGTGTTACGAACTCTCCTCCACTACGAAAAGATCTCGTCCCGAGATCTAGGACTGAAAGAAAGTGGGATACTCGGAACGGAGACGATCTTCTCGTTCCCATGTAACTTCTCGGTCGGTATGGTGTGACCACTTCACTTTCAAGAATTTGATGGACTTGTTGCGGGTCTTGCGCTCAATTTCTTCAAGGATAGCAACAGGGTGCTCACAATAAGACAAGTCTTGCTGAAGATCAATCTCTTCAAAAGAAATGATGCGTTCAGGTGTCTTGAAGCACTTGCGGAGTTGTGACACGTGAAACAGATCACGCATATTTGCAAAGTTGGAGGGAAGATTGAGTTGGTAGGCTAGATCGCTTCTCTTGCCAATAAACGTGAAAGGACCCACGTATCTTGGAGCAAGCTTGCCCTTGATACCAAACCTCTGAGTGCCCTTCATGGGAGAAACACGGAGATAGACATGATCACCAATGTTGAAAGCCAAGTCACGATGCTTGCCGTCATAGTAGCTCTTTTGGCGTGATTGCACGACTTTGAGATTCTCACGTATGACTTTGCACATTTCTTCGGCCTCTGAGATCAAATCATTGCCAAGGAGTTGGCGTTCACCAGTCTCGGACCAGTTGAGAGTGGTACGACACTTTCTGCCATAGAGAATTTCAAACGGTGCTTTGCCTGCACTTGCTTGGAAGCTGTTCTTGTAGGAGAATTTGGCAAATGGAAGGCAATCTTCCCATTTCATACCGAAGGAGATTACACAAGCTCTGAGCATATCTTCAAGAATTTGGTTCACTCTTTCGACTTGACCACTAGTCTGAGGGTGAAATGCTGTGCTGAAGCGAATCTTGGTACCCATAGCTGACTAGAAGGAATCCTAGAATTTGGAAGTGAACAAGCTTCCACGATCTAAGGAGATTACTTGAGGGATACCAAGCAAAGAGACAATCCTGGAGGTATATATCTCTACCAGTTGTGCTGTGTTGATGGACTCTTTGACTAGAAGGAAATGAGCCACTTTAATGAGCTTGTCAATCACCACAAAGATAGCATCATTTCCTCGCTTGGAGTTGGGAAAGCCGGTGACGAAGTCCATCTCAATGTGATCGAATTTCCACTCGGGAATAGGTAGAGGTTGAAGGAGTCCGACTGGATGTTGATGCTCTGCCTTCACTCTTCTGCAGACATCACACTCGTTCACGAATTGAGAAATTTCTCTTTTCATGCGAATCCACCAATAGGATTGCCTGAGGTCATGGTACATCTTGGAGCTTCCTGGATGTATCGAGAGGAGTGAGTCATGTGCTTCGTTCATTATGAGCTTCCTGAGATCACCTTTGGGAACCACAATTCTATCCTCAAAGAACAAAGTGTCTCTGTCATCAATGCGATAGCACTTGTACTTGGGAGTACCCTTAGCAATACTATGTTTCACCTTCTGCACCATAGCATCATTGAGTTGGGCCTCAAGGATTTGATCTTCCAAGGTAGGAGCGACTTGAAGGTTGGTAAGAAATCCTTGCGGAACAACTTGGAGGTTGAGCTTACTGAATGATTCACAAAGTTCAGGTTGGAACGGTTTGAGAAGGAGACTGTTGCAATAAGCCTTTCTGCTCAAGGCATCTACAATGACATTGGCCTTGCCAGGAGTATACTCAATGCTTGGATCGTACTCTTGAATCATTTCAACCCAACGAGTCTGGCGGAGGTTAAGGTTTGGCTGGGTGAAGATGTACTTCAGGCTCTTGTGATCGGTGAAGATGTCCACTTTTCTGCCCAACAGAAGGTGTCTCCACGTGATCAAGCCATAAACAACTGCTGCTAGCTTCAGATCATGTGTGGGGTAATTCTTCTCATTTGGTTTAAGCTGACGTGAAGTGTATGCAAGAATCTTCATGTCTTGCATGAGAACACCGCTGAGACCTTGCAATGAAGCATCACAGAACACTTCATAAGGCTTGGACTCATCCAGAGGAGTAAGTACCGGAGCAGAAATGAGCTTCTCTTTGAGTGTATTGAATGCCACATCACAATCAGGAGTCCATGAGTACTTGACATTCTTCTGCAATAGGTTGGAAAGAGGCTTGACAATCTTGGAGAAGTTCTCAACGAACCTTCGACAATAGCTTGCGAGACCGAGGAAACTTCGGAGTTGTTTGACATTCTGAGGAGGTTCCCAGTTGACAATAGCTTCAACCTTCTCGGGGTTAACAGAAATGCCCTCGGCAGAGATAATATGGCCAACATAGAGGACTTTATCAAGCCAGAATTCACATTTGGAGAACTTCACATAGAAACGGTGCTCGCGGAGCCTGTCAAGGACCAAACGGAGGTGCTTGGCATGGTCTTCTTTATTCTTGGAGAATACCAAGATATCATCGAGGTAGACGAGAACGAATTCATTGGTGTAGGGGTTGAATATGAAGTGCATCATCCGGGAGAAAGTGGGTGGAGCATTTGCAAGCCCAAAATACATGACCATGTATTCATAGGAGCCATAACTTGTCCTGAATGCGGTCTTGGGAATATCCTCTTCACGGATACGAGTCTGATGGTAACCCATCCAGAGATCAAGCTTCGAGAAAACCTTGGCTCCTTTGAGCTGCTCGAACAATTCATTGATATTGGGGAGCGGTTACTTATTCTTTATTGTCTTCTTGTTCAATGGCCGCTAATCAACGCACAATCATTCTATACCATCCTTCTTCTTGACAAAAAGAACACCACAGCCCCAAGGAGAAGTACTTGGTCTGATCAGACCCATATGTTATTGCTCATCGAGTTGTTTCTTCAGCTCCTTCAACTCTTTAGGAGAAAGCTTGTACGGACGCTGACAGGCTGGCTCGGTACCAGGTTCAAGTTCAATGACAAATTCAACAGGACGGTTGGGAGGCATGCCTGGAAGCTCTTCAGGAAATACATCCACATATTCACGAACCACTGGAATCTGGGAAATGGCATTAATCTCGCCCTTGTCATTGAGAGAAAATAGCCTGATTGTGTTATCTCGAGCTGCGATGATAATCACATCTTCGGAAGGATGAGTTAGATTGGCATCCTTGTTTACACAATCAATAAGAGCATCATGCTTAGAAAGCCAATCCATCCCAAGAATAAGATCAATGTCCAAGTTACCGAGAACAACCGGGGAAACCAGAAAACTGTAATCACCCATATGAATGGATATATCCGGAGCAACGGAGTTGGAAGTCATTTGCAATCCCAGAGAAATAATCTTTAAAGGACTAGGTATGCTCTCCGTAGCCAAGTCATGCTTAGCAACAAATGGTCTTGAAATCAAAGAAAGCGATGCACCCAAATCAAACAAGACTTTTGCAGGAATTGAGTTAACCGAAAGATGACCAATTATCACATCAGAAGAACCCCCTGCTTGAGCTGCATTCATCAGGTTCACTCTTGCAGACTTGGGATTGTGCTTGACAATAGCATTGCTGACAGGTGGAGGAGGCCGAAGGCGCCTTTGAGTACACTTGTTTGCATAGTGACCCTTCTGACCACACTTGTTGCACGTAACTTCTGAAAGTGGCCGATGATAAGGACCTCTTGGTCCTGGAGCTTGGAACTGAGACTTGGACTGGTTGCTTGGGTTGGGTGAGTGGGAGAATCCACGACTACCTGAGTGCTTGTTGTTGCTTGGAGGACATATCACTAGATGAGGCGGTAGCCAGAACTTCTGCTGCTTGGCGACCACTTGAGAGGAAGAGGAGGAGTGAACAACATCTCTTATCCTCTTTTTGGAAGCTTCACACTTGAGCTGAGCTGCCTCTTGCTTGAGAGCCATGTTGTAGAATTGATCAAATTCATCCGGCTCGAACAGAGTGAGTGCAAGTTGGAGTTCATCTTTTAGACCACCTCGGAACTGGTAGATTTTGCTCTTGGCATCGGGGATATCTTGCTTCGCATAACAGGCAAGATTCTGGAACTTGACATTGTATTGATAAACGGACATGGTGCCTTGCTTTAGGTTGCGGAATTTCTCATGCATGCCTTCAATGACACTTGTAGGGATGTGATGTGAACGAAAATGGCGGCAAAAGTCAGTCCACGAGATTTCACGACCTGCTCTGGAGTCTTTGTACTGTTGCAACCAATCTGCAGCTTGATCTTTGAGTTGGAAGGCAGCAAACTTGACATAATCCTCAGGTCTGACGTTACTGCACTCTAAATGCTTCTTGATGTCTATGATCCAATCTTGAGCATCCAGCGGGTCCACATAGTAACTGAAAGACTTGGGCTGATTCGCCAGGAATTCGTTCAGAGTTGCAAAGTGAGGTTGACTGAACAAATTTCCTTGTCCTTGGTTCCCTTGATTGTCTTGATTTGCTTGATTGGCTTGGAAAGTTTGCATCATTTGCATGAGCATCTGGGTGTTCTGATTGGTTGCCTGCATAATTGCTCTCCATGCCTCAGACGGAGGAGGAGGGGAAGGAGGACGCTCTTCTTCACCTTCTGGGTTCTGGCTGGGAACTTTCTTAGGTGCCATCCTGAAGATGATGACAACCATTAGCCATTGAAGCAAATAATAGATAAGCTGAATCAACGGCTAGATATTTGCAACATATAGTCTTCACAATGAACATCCGAACAAAATTGAACGAATGAATTCCAGAGCTTAATGGTACAACAACTTGACGAGAAGCCACTTGGGAGAACAAAATGATAAAATAAAACAATAAGGGACAGATGGAACAAATACATAATAGAGGTTTCGTCCCACATGTTCGTGCTGAATGCCCCATGGTACGTGTTACAAAGGGCCTTGTCATCCCCGGATCAGCATAGCCAAGGATCCTTTAAGATGCAACCCCCTAGTGCAACAACGCCCATGATACCTCTCCACTAGATGTTGAACCCCAACCTCATATCATGCACCCGTTGGGAGATTACCTAAGATCTACTTGAATCCCACCTATTAATTCCCGAAGCTTTCTAGTTATGCAATCTGGTGTTGGGGATAGAGGGGAAGAAGCACCGCATATCACTCAACTAATAAATCCTACATCCAGCTGTATCCATCCATCAACACATAACAAAGCACCTTCGAAAACTCTTAACCTTGGACCTTCGAAACGCATCCGCTATACTAGTTGTGGCAATACTCCTGAACTATCCCCCCTAGTACTGGGTGACGTCGGGTTATCTCACCACCAGACATGCATAGAAGAGTGTTCGATGTTTGCCGCCTCTAGTATTCTAGAACCGCTACGATACATTTGTGTTGACAACACCTCGGAGCTCAACTCCCCGGGACACTGCCACAACCCCTAAATGACAGGAGGCACCAAGAACAATGTTCTCGTCACAAAGATATCGGAATAATCCAAACAATACCCGCATGATCCTAAAAAAATTGTTGAAATTTTGAGAATAGTGAAGATAAAACAACGTCAGGAGTCCTCACCAGAGCGACAAAGGGGATGAGGAGTAAAAAGAAATCCTACTCTCCACATATATATATGACTCAAAACATTTTGTCTGTGTGCCTGGACTCAACTGTCAGCGGTTCGATCAATCAGGGGGGCTCCTAGGTCGGAGAAGGCTCTGAATACCAACTTGTAATGCCCAGGATGAGACTATATCTCCTACATGTCGAGGCACGACTTAGAGACATAAGCACATTCTGGAATGATCGCAAGCGTGGTATCTTTGCACAACTCATGAAAAAGTTCAGGGATGAAAGAGGAAAATAGTTGGCTAACACTTGCCACGTCACACAATGAATACAATAACATACATTCATCAAAATAAAACAAGGTCCGACTACCGACGAAATCCAAACGGGAAAAGATACCATGAACACAAGACCGGATCACTCCTAGTAGGAACCACTACTGATCGTCGGGATACGTAACATAGAAACGACCACGCTCTTCATCAAACTCCCAATGAAGTTCCGATCCATCTTCAACATTGTTCTTGGCTGTACCTGCATCCGGTGTGTGTAGTAATCTATGAGCCACAAGGACTCAGCAATCCCATTCTTGGGTATCAAAACTAACAAAGCCTTAAGGTGTGGAAAAGTATTAAGTGTTTGCAGCAAGCACTAAGCAACTTGCTTACGAGTTCAGAGCGAGATGAGAATATGTGCCAACGGTCGCCAAGATGATCAAGAAGTGATCCTAGCTACTCACGTTCATACATACCCCACCGTATTCACTTCCCAAAGCCCTTCGGAAAGAGATCATCATGGTTACTCACACAGGTAGTGTATTCTTAAGCATATGGTGTCAAGTTATCTACAACCGGATATTAACAAATTCACATCTGCCACATAACCGCGGGCACGACTTTCGAAAGTTCAAAACCCTACAGGGGTGTCCCAACTTAGTCCATCACAAGCTCACGATATGCGGAGTCGCAACTCCAAATTGGGAAGACCCGAGTATTCACGGAATCCCGTGCTCAAGATATTTCGACAAAGATAAACTAATCCAGCAGACCTCCCGGCGTGCCGAGACCCTGATAGTAGCTGCGCGCATCTCGTCTCAGGCCACGACCGGATGAGCACTACGTACAACAACCAAAGACCCTAGAGAACTGGGTGGCACCGCAAGTGGCTCTAGTTTGGACCAACATTCATGAGGAGCACTGGCCCGGGGTTGTTAATTAAGTCCTCGGGGTAGCTAGTCACTATGCAAATTTTTAGTTGTTAGGCAAATGTAGTACCAATGTTGGGCCTTGCTGGAAAAGCTTTAAGCAGTGCGAATTATCAAGGGGGGCCCATAAACCCCAACCGTGTTAGGAACACAAAATCAAGGAACATAACACCGGTTTATCGGGTCCTAAGGTGGCATGAGTGGAATAAAACACCAAGCAGAAGGCCAAGCCTTCCACCCATTACCAATATATATGTGCATTAATTTAATTAGGATATATATTGTGTTATCCCAATAACAAGTCTGAACATGGAGCAATCTTCGAATAACTTCACCTGCAACTGACAACGCTATAAGACGGACCGAGCAAAAGCGTACTTAGCCAAACAACAGTTTGCTAGGAGGGCGGTTAGAGTGTTTCATGGCAACATAGGAGGCTCACAAAATAGGAATAGGCATCGAGGCATAGCTAAAGAGTGAAACAACTAGCATAGGGAAAGATAGAGGTGATATCGGGGAATGGTCATCTTGCCTGTTAAGTCCATGGAGGGATCATAACCTTGCTCCTCAAACTCAGTCTCGATAGGAACCTCGAATTCCGAATCGTCACCGGGCTCTAACCAACACAACAATACAAACACCGGAACAACAATCAATCACCATGCAATGCTCAAACACATGATATGATGCGTATGTGCATGGACAGGATATGATGCATCTCAAAGGAACATGATGAGTGCACATGTGACATGGCAATATGCAAGAACACAAAACATGAAGGGGACACCACATGCAAAGAGAAAACAAGAACAAACATAGTCACATATTTAGTTATTTAGTTAAACCATCCAAGCCCGTAACAAGTTTTAAAAGTTGCTTAGCATGGCAAGGGGTGCAACTAAGAACAACACCATCATGCAAGCATTTTAAATGGGCCGGAAGGAACAAACAACAATTCTGGGAACTCCCATGTACATAAGAATGAAAATAGGAAAGATCTATGACAACCATATTTAGAGTTGTTAAACATGTAAGGTAACAGCTCCATCCTAATCTACACATTTTTCCACCCCAAATGCATATAAAGTTTGTCAAATTTGGAGCTACGATTATTTAGTTATGAATTAAACAAGTTTGAACATGTTTTTAACACAAATATATTCAAACAGCATTTTAAATGTTTTAACATGGGAGCAAGTTGCATATAAATAATCTACACTAAAAACTAAGCAATTTTCATATATAAAGTATTTCAAACAGAGGCATATTTTAAAAGATATGAAATATGCAAAAGAAATGCAAAAACTGAATTTAAAATCAAAACAGAAAAAGAGAAACACTAGACTGACTGGTTCTGGACTAGCCATAGTCCCTGACCTATGGGTCCAGGCGTGGCTGAGGTGGCAGCATGGGTACGGGAGTGGGTGTGAGTGCACAGAGAGGCTGCCAGGTGGGGGCCATCTGTCACTGGGACAGCGAAATGCAAAAAGGGGCATAATCCACTAGCCTTACGGGGAATCGAACCCGCGTCTGTGAGTTAACTGAACGAGAGACATACCACTCGGCGATGCTACGACGATTGACAGAGAAGGAACAATGCGCCTGATATACAAACTACAGCAAGCAGACACAGGAGGAAAACAGGGGCAGTCGGAGAGCTCGTCGAAGCTACTCCGGCGACCAATTCGAACGACGGAGGCGTGCGATGCGTTCCTTGATGAAACCCACACACGCGAGAAGCGCTGGCTGCACCTAACACACACTACAACGACGCCGGCAACCTTGAATAGAAGCGGTGGCGATCAACTGCGGCGAGGCCTAAACAGAGCCTAGCGGCACGGAGAGGACCCGCAACAACTCCTACGTGACACGGCGGAGACGCGGAACAAGCCAGGACGGGCTATGGAGGTCGAAACTCTCGTCGAAGATGAGGTCCGACGATGGCGAGCTCGGGCGCACGTCGACCTAGTAGCTAGAGCTCGAAATCAAGGGGAAAAGGTGACGGGGAGAAGCGCAATCTCACCATGAACACGCTCGCGTGATCGGGACAACGGGAGGAGGAAGGAGTCGAGCAGGGCGGCGGTCGAACAGAAGCAGTGCCCGGAGACGAAGACAAAGTCGTAGGGGAAGCAGACGGGCCCTCAGCTCCGTGTAGTCGGCGTCGGGGACGTAGACGACGGTGGTCGTTGCGGAGGTCATTGAGGTTCACACCGACGACGGGCTCGTGCTCCTCGATGTGTTCGGGACGGCGGTGGAGCGACGGATCTGGTGACCCTGAGCTCACCTGGCGGCGGGGAGGAGGAAGAGGAACCCTAGGGGAGCTGGTGGACACCAGGGTGGCTTAAGAGGGGGGCCGAGGCGACGGGACGGATGGTGACGCGCTCGTGCTCGCGGTCCCCATGGTGACGGCGCGAGGTGGACGAAAAGGTGGGTGTGGGAGCTGTTCATGGTCGCCGACGCATGGGCCCGGCTCGTCCACGTGGAGGCGACGCAGAGGGGGCGAGTGAGTGCGCGGGTGAGAAAAGGGGAGAGGGACGAAGCGGGCTGGCTGGCGTGGGCTGCTGCATTGGCTAGCTGGGCCGTTCTGGTGGCCGAGGCCCAGGCTGCTATGTGGGCTGTGGCTGGTGCACTGCTACTACTGCTGCTTTCCTTTTTCCCATTTCTTCAGGCAGAAAAGAAAACAGAAAAGCACAGAGGGCTAGGGAAGGAGATAAAATGAGACAAAAATATCTCCATGCTCCTGGAATTATGCTCTATTTTATAAAAAATGGGTTGGGCATTTTTAGAGGTAGAAAAATAAAACAAGTATGAATTACCTTCAAACTTGAGATATTTTTGAACCAAATCAAATCATCTTTAAACAGAGTGAAATTTGGCATGGGTGTTCAAGACAAGGTGAAAGAAAAGTTGGGGGAAGATGAGCATTAAAGGAATAGGCTAGGTGCCACTTGCAAAATTTAAAGAAAGGGAATAGAGAGAAAGGGAGTGGTGAAAGTTGGAGGGGTTTAAGGTTTGGGCATGTCCTTGACTCAACCACCACAACATGAGCAAGGAAAACTCACTTGACATAAAGGAAGAGAAATGCACAATGACAATATGAACTGTCATATGATGATCAGGATGCAATGATGGTGATGAAGCAAATGCATGAATGCATAAGGAAAGAAAACATGACAATGCAATGAGAAGACAAGGCATAAATGAAAAATAACCCCCAAGGAAAGGATAAGGACAAAATGGTAATAGTATATATATACCAAGGCAGCCAACAGCAGGGCCAAGGTAATCACAATAACCAAGGTAATCAGCAGCGTCAGCAACAGCAGCAGCAATCCGGATATCAGAGTAATCCGAAGGAGTTGAGTAGTGGGCAGTATCATGTGTTTACCACGAGTTTGTGTAAACGAGATCAAAAGGTTTTGAAGCGGGCGGTCCACGCGGTTGAACCGGCGACGCCGCAATTCCTACGCTGGTCAGAGCAGCCCATTGTGTGGAGCAGGGAGGACCACCCGATGCGAGTTGATAATCCGGGCCACTTGGCCTTGGTGGTAGCACCACAGGTGGGTGGCTACAAGTTCACTAAAGTTCTCATGGACGGCAGCAGCAACATCAATATCTTGTATTATGAGACTTTCCGTCGCATGGGGCTGACGGATAAAAAGCTAAGGCAATCAAACACAGTGTTTCACGGAGTAGTGCCAGGTAAGTCAGCTTACCCAGTTGGGAAAATTGACCTAGAAGTTACCTTTGGAGACGAACAAGATTCCAGGTCAGAGATGATAACTTTTGAAGTCGTTAAGATCCGGAGCCCTTATCATGCTCTGTTCGGGAGGACGGTTTATGCCAAGTTTATGGCCAGGCCGTGTTATGTTTACCTACAGCTCAAGATGCTGGGTCACAAAGGCACAATCACGGTTCATGGAAGTCGCAAGATTGCGTTGGAGTGTGAAGAGGGAGACGCTGCTTACGCGGAAGCAGTGTGTGCTACAGAGGAGTTGAAGTTTTACAATTATAATGTTGATCCGGCAGATATGACCCCGTTGAAGAAGCCGACTACGGAGCATGATCCGGCGTTGAAGTTTAAATCGGCGGAGGAGACCAAGCAAGTTGATTTTGTGCCAGGCGATTCATCCAAGCAGTTCACTATCAGCGCTAACCTTGATCCCAAATAGGAAAGCACGCCCATCGAGTTCATCCGTGAGAACCGGGATATCTTTGCATGGAAACCTTCTGACATGCAAGGTGTACCGAGGGAACTCGCTGAGCACAGTCTTAACATTGATCCAAAGTTTAAACCGGTCAAGCAGTATCTACGCCGCTTCAACGAAGAAAGACGCAAGGCTATAGGAGAAGAGGTGGCTAGGCTTTTAGCCGCAGGGTTCATAGTTGAAGTTTTTCATCTGGAATGGTTGGCTAATCCAGTGATGGTGTTAAAGAAGAATGGAAAGTGGAAAATGTGTGTGGACTACACAGACCTCAACAAAGCTTGTCCAGCTGATCCTTTTGCTCTCCCTCGCATTTATAAGATCATCGATGCTACAGCGGGATGTGAGCGGCTAAGTTTTTTGGATGCATACTCAGGATATTACCAGATCAAGATGGCAGTTAAGGACCAGGAGAAGACGGCTTTCATAACTCCTTTTGGTGCCTTTTGCTATGTATCTATGCCTTTTGGGCTCAAGAGTGCCCAAGCAACTTATCAGCGTTGCGTACAGAACTGTCTTAAGGGGCAGATAGGGAGAAATGTTCATGCTTATGTGGATGATATCGTGGTGAAGTCAAGAAAGGAGGAGACGCTGATAGAGGACCTCAAGGAGACCTTTGACAATCTTTGGGCCTATAAGATGATGCTTAATCCGGAGAAGTGTGCTTTTGGTGTTCCGGCGGGCAAACTCCTTGGTTTCTTGGTGTCAAACAGGGGAATAGAAGCTAATCCAGAGAAGATCAAGGCGATCACATCTTTGACTAAACCGGCTTGCATTAATGATGTTCAGCGTATCGCTGGCCGGATTACAGCATTGAGCCGGTTCATTAGCCGTTTGGGAGAAAAGGCGATTCCGCTTTACCAGATGCTGAGAAAGACGGATCGGTTTATATGGAGTGATGAGGCAAACGCTGCGTTTGAGGACTTGAAACGACAGCTGGCCAGGCCACTGGTCCTAGCTGCCCCTGTTGATAATGAGCCTTTGCTGTTATATGTCGCCGCCAACGCACGGGCAGTTAGTGTAGCAATTGTGGTCGAACGCAAGGAAGCAGGGAAGGAATATCCGGTTCAGCATCCAGTCTATTACGTCAGTGAAGTACTCATTGAGTCTAAGCAGAGGTACCCACATTGGCAGAAGCTGGTGTATGGTGTGTTTATGGAAAATCGGAAGTTGAAACATTATTTCCAAGGCCACCCAATAACTGTTGTTAGTTCAGCACCATTGGGGGATATAATCCAGAACAGGGAAGCTACGGGCAGAGTGGCGAAGTGGGCCATTGAGCTCAGCCCACACGAATTGAAATATGTGCCACGCACCGCTATCAAATCTCAGGCATTGGTGGATTTCATCAATGATTAGACAGAACTGCAAACACCAGAGGAGAAGCCGGATCTTACATACTGGACGATTCACTTTGACGGTTCAAGGCAGTTAGAGGGCTCGGGGGCTGGAGTTGTCTTAACTTCCCCGCGAGGAGACAAGTTTTGATATGTCCTCCGTTTATTGTTTCCTTGTACCAATAATGCAGCAGAGTATGAAGCATTGCTTCATGGCTTGCGGATGGCCAAGGAGATGAATTTGAGCCGGGTCAAATGCTTTGGCGATTCAGATTTGGTGGCACAACAAGTATCAGGCAAGCGGGATTCAAGAGATCCTCTCATGGCAGCCTACAGACGGGAAGTAGAAGCAGTTGCAGGGTATTTCAAAGGGTATCAGGTGGACCACATAGACCGGCAAAGGAATGAAGCGGCCGATGCTTTAAGCCGGCTGGGTTCACAGTGTAAACCGGTACCACCGAATACTTTTTTGGACGAGCTGCACAATCCATCAGTTCAAGTACCGTCGGAGGAAGACTTGGCTGTTCCTGATCCGGAGGCACAGCTAGTTGCGGCTCTTCATGTTATTCCGGACTGGACGCTACCTTATCTGGCGTACTTAAACCGGGGAGAGCTACCGGACTACGAGATCGAGGCACGACAGATAGTCCGGCGTTCCAAGTCGATGACAATTGCAAACGGAGAACTTCATCATCGCAGCGTTTCTGGAGCTTTTCAGCGGTGTGTATCATCTGAGGAAGGTCGTGATATTCTTCGTGAGATCCATGAAGGGGATTGTGCTCATCATGCCGGTTCAAAATCCTTGGTGGCTAAGGCTTTTCGACATGGATTCTATTGGTTGACAGCTCATGCTGATGCGGCGGATCTAGTCCGGAAGTGTGATGCTTGTCAAAAGTTTTCACGACGTGCTCTTGTTCCGGCACAGGAGCTCCGGATGATACCGATAAGGTGGCCGTTTGCAACTTGGGGGCTTGATATGGTCGGACCTTTTAAGCGATCCTAAGATCAAAAGAATCATCTACTGGTGGCTGTGGATAAATTTATAAAGTGGATTGAGGCGGAGCCTGTGAGCAAGTGTGATGCGGCAATAGCAGTTAAATTCATCAAAAAGGTAATTTCCGGTTTGGCTTTCCACACAGCATCATCACAGACAACGACACCAATTTATCTAAGGGTGAGATGGAAGAATTTTGTCAACGGGAACATATTCGCTTGGACGTATCTTCTGTGGCCCACCCTCAATCCAATGGTCAAGATGAAAGAGAAAATCAGGAGATTTTGCGAGGTATCAAGCCCCGGCTTATGAATCCCTTGCAAAGAACACCTGGGTGCTGGGTTGAGGAGTTACCTTCTGTCCTTTGGAGTATCAATACTACGCCAAACCGGTCCACATGTTACACACCCTTCTTTATGGTATATGGCGCTGAAGCGGTCCTTCCAAGTGATATCCATCATGATTCGCCAAGGGTGATGGCCTATGTTGAAGCGGCCAACGAGCAGGCGAGACAAGACAGTTTGGACCGGCTGGATGAAGAGCGCGATACAGCAGCAACACGGTCTGCGATTTATCAACAAGACTTGCGCAGATATCACAGCCGCCGGATCAAGACCAGGACGTTCTAGGAGGGAGACTTAGTACTCCGGCTCATCCAAGATCAAACAGATATGCACAAGCTATCCCCACCTTGGGAAGGACCCTTTGTGGTCAGCAAGAATCTGCACAACGGTTCATATTACCTGGTGGACGTTCGAGAACACAAAGATTCACCGACATCGGAAGAAGAGACAAAGAGGCCGTGGAACATTCCCCTCTTGCGGCCCTACTATACCTGAGCCATGAGCTCCACTGTATCCTATGTATATATTATGATTAATGAATAAACCGGCATCCTCGGTAAACCGGGGGCTCAACCTTTTTTCCAATACGAGTATTTTATGGTGACAACCATACATTTCTTATTATATGTCATATTTCCAAACGCTTCGATCGGTTTAAACTGATTGTGCAGGGCATATATACTCTGGAGCAATAAAATTCACCGAAGGGATTACTGTTCAAACAGATGTGATACTCGAACCAAAGAAGACATGACATAAAGGCCCTCTGGATGGTACCTGCATCCAGTGATTGGCAAAGCTCTTCCTATGGTTGTACCCGAACCATAAAGGCCCTCTAGATGGTACCCGCATCCAGTGATTGGCAAAGTTCTTCCTATGGTTGTACCCGAACCATAAAGGCCCTCTGGATGGTACCCGCATCCAGTGATTGGCAAAGCTCTTCCTATGGTTGTACCCGAACCATAAAGGCCCTCTGGATGGTACCCGCATCCAGTGATTGGCAAAGTTTTATATGGCCAGCAGGGGGCAGGATTGTACCCGAATTCTAGCTTAACCCCTGTTGGTCATATCTGGTTCCTATGGATGGTACCCGCATCCATCGACCGACCCTCTGGATGGTACCCACATCCAGTGATTGGCTGAACCTTGCTTTGAGCCCGGCAGCTCATAAAAAGCCTCGACTACATGGTTTTATTTGCAAATTTGCATTTCTGGTATTTATGTTTTATGGTTCTCTAATCCGGAGTGGGACAACTCCAGAGTTGATCACATATCTACAAAATTAAAAGTCTGGGTCATGAGCACCAGCATGAGTTAAAAGTCTGGGTCATGAACACCAGCATGAGTTAAAAGTCTGGGTCATGAACACCAGCATGAGTTAAACCGGTGATCATTATAATCCGGATCAACCATCAGGCAAAAGCCAAGTATATCTACAAATGTATGGACAAAGTTCCAGCATGATCTAAACCGGTGTCTTCTATCAAACCCGGGATTATTATTGGGTCTATCAAAAGTTCCCTTAGAAAATTTTAAATTTTACCGGATTAAAAATATCAAGTAAGTTTGATGGCAGGTATGAAGTTATTTTTGGTACAAACAACACACTTGTTTGATATATTTTATGAGAGCAATTTAATTGGTCCAGCGGTAAAACCGCTAGGACATATTTTCAGTATTATCTATGCAGGAACAGATGATATGAAGGATACGCCATATCAGACCAAATTTAAATTGGCAACGTTAAAACAAGAAGTTGGAGCATCCGGATCAAAGCGGACAATGTTTTCAGCTATCCTATTACAAGGCATAGCAATCCTGAACGGATTAAAGATTGTTCAGCAAAATGAGACTGCAAACTACAAAGATATACTATGAACTACGCTTCCTCCTGCTGCGACGGCTGGGTATTAGCTTGTGCCGGAGTCTCCTATTCTTCTTGAAGCGGCTGGAAGTCAGGGACGCACCAATCGATTTTTGTTAAAGCACGAAAGTACATCTCTTCATTGATGAGTTCAGACGGATCAATATCTGGGGCGAAAGTATGAGGGTGCACTGGTGGGATTAGATTGACGGTATCATAAACCGGCCGGTCCACCCGCTCGTTCTGTAAATCATACCCCGGATGATTCCTGGACAAGTCTGATTCGGCCGCAAGCTTGCTAGCGAGAGGACGCATCTCCTTCGTCAAGGCATGGAGATCCTTTGCAGTAAAAGCTGATCCGTCTTCTTTAGTATTGGGATACCCATTCAAAGCTTCTTCCGGATCAAAGTCCGGAACCCACGCTTTCGCTCTGGTAAGTGCCATGAGGGAACCGGCTCGAGCAGCAGACTTCTTAACTTCTTCCAAACGCACTGGCAAGACAGACAGTTTCTCTAATGTACCTTGGATAGTCGTAGGGGCCGGTTTATTGAAAGATGTTGCGCTTATGATCCTCTGAGCGCCGGAATACAACTGCTCGACCAATGTATAACACGCCTTGAGTTTTTTTTCTGTAAATCATCCCCAAGATGGATGACACGGCGCCCTGCATATGATTATCACTGTTAAGCCGGTACTGATAGAAGATTGCAAGGATGAAAGCAGGAATACAGATTAAGTACTTACCGAAGACAGCAGAAGTCATCAATTCTATTTGCCGCTTTAACCCGGTTAAATCTTTAGCCACCGGATTAAGGGCTTCTTCAGCATCCTTTGCCCTCTTTTCCAGATCTTTCTTTTGTACCTCAAAGGCTGTCCGTTCCTCTTCAAAGAATATCTTTAGCTGTTCAGCAGTCTTTAAGCTCAGTGCCAAGTCTTTTTTGGCCTTAGAAGCAGCAGACTCCGTTTCAGCAAGTCTGTTCCGGAGTTCGGTAATTTCTTCAGCCCTCCGGTTTAAATCAGCCTGCAAGGAAAATCAAAGTGGAAAGAAGAAAAAGTTAGACAAAGTCTCAAGCACACAAACAAGTTGTCTACTTGACACTTGGGGGCTAATGGGCAGTTGAAGCGTCAAACAATAGTAATTCAAAGACAAGTCTCAAGCACACAAACAAAGTTGTCTACTTGACACTTGGGGGCTAATGGATAGTTGAAGTATCAAAGGAAAAAGTCAGACAAGTCCCAGGCACATAAACCGAGTTATGCCCCTGGCACTTGGGGGCTAATGTAAGATCATTTGTTTAATCAGAAAGTACCGGTTCACCTTCTGGACGTAGCTAAACCGGAACTTGGGGGCTACTATGATATAGACAGAAGCATGTCAAAAGCAAACATCAAAAGCAAAGGATTACCTCATACTTGTCCTTCATCAGGTTAACCAAGCCCGCTTCATAATCTCGACTGCTATGAAGCCGGTTCAAGTACCTAGAATAGAGCTCCTGGGCACTCATGTCGGCAAGGCTAGACAGCTCTGTACTCCATTTACCTCTCTCTTGATGCAACTTCTCCGCTTTAGCCGTATGTTTGGCTAGGACAATGGGCTCGGCAGGAGCGGTGGAAGCTGTGCCGGTTACTTGAACTTCCGGAGAAGCAGTCGTTGGTGGTGGGGTCGCAGTGTGAACCGGACTAGCAGGAGCCGGGTTAGTCCGAGGAGAATTGGCCCGGGCAGGACTTGCCGGTTCATGAACGTTCTCAGTATCGGGATTCTCAGGTGCAGTGGTATGATCCATAGGAGCGGGATCTTCAAGCGGCATTGTGGGCTCGCCTTCTGGAGGGACGGTTGTATCCGGATCAACCGCCGGATCATCAGTAGCAGCCTCAGCAGTTGGTTTGTTGACCTTTGCCCTTTTGCTGGGTTTAGGCTTGCTAAAAGAAATTGGAAAAAGAAGTCAGAACTATAAAGCAAAGTGCAATCATAAACCGGATAAATTAAAAAGACTTACCCTGGGACAGTTTTCAGGGGTGGGAGTTGTGTGGCAGTTGATTCGCCAGAAGAAGATAAAGGAGTATCCTGATAATTGGGGTCAGACGGTTTAAGTGGTTTGCGTATAAGCCCGGCCTTGGGGTGAAGAAGAGTTGGAGAGAGTATAACCTCAGAGCGGCGCCTCCGAGCCGGAGTAAGAGAAATTCCAGATGATTCAACTGCAAGGCCACTATGGCGGGTAGTCCGGCGAAGGGCTTCATGTTGCTGTTTCTTTAAAAGAAAATTGGGATCCAATTGAGCATAAGGGTGAGAAAACTGATATTTCCGGACTGTCCGACGAACTTTTGGTGGAGGTGGTTCTGAATCTGAAGAAAGAATAGTTACCTCAATTTCTGCCGGTTTGTCCCCTTCTGCCAACTCCTGTGAAAAGTTACCGTTAAACACAAATATGGATAAAAGTAGATAAGTCATAGCCGGGTTAATTCAAACCTCAGAGTCCGGATCATCATCTTCAGCATGTGAACCGGAACCAGCAGTCGCCTTCTTCTTCTTGATAGCAAGAGCCTTCCGGCGTGGCAGTTTTCCGGCCTTCTCCCGAGGTTTCCTCTTCCAAAAAGGATCATCAGCCTGTTTAAAAGGTGAAAAGTAATTGAAAGAACGGTTTAAAGGAACGGATTACAAACACACAAAAGAGAGCAAGACTTACTGCAGGCAGCTTGTTCTTCTTATAATACGGAGCCAATCCGGTTTGGCTGCATTCTTCCAAAGAAACATTGAGCATCTTCTTTGCAGACTCAATGACTTCCGATTCAGAAAGTTTGTCCTTGGAGAAACGCAGAGGATCATAAGGTTTACCAGAATATTTGCACATCAGACTCGGGCGTGGACTTAGAGGAAGGATACTCCAAGAAAGCCAGCAGCGCATAAAATCAATTCCGATCAAACCGTTGGCCATAAAGGCTTTCAACCTAGCAAGTTGAGAAGCAAACCGGGGCCGCTCTGAGGAGCTGAGGCGCTGCGGCAAGGGGTGATCCTCCGGAAGACGGTGCTCGCGACAACCCAGCAGTGGGTTTTCCCCTCCAGGTGAAGTGTCAATGCAATAAAACCAAGACTTGTTCCAATCCTTGGGGTGCATGTGGAGAGCGGTGTGAGGAAAGACTACGTCTCTTCTCTTCTGAATGCTGACCCCGCCCAGTTCTTGATGAGGTCCGCTGGTAAATTCAGTTCGCCGGTTTAAGTGGAAAAAGTCCCTGAACAGATCGACTGATGGTTCTTCTTGCAAATACACCTCTGAGAAAACTTGAAAATCACATATGTTGGAAACAGAGTTGGGACCTATGTCCTGAGGATGGAGATGGAAAGAAGCAAGTACGTCCCGGAAAAACTTTGAACCGGGAGGAGTGAAGCCTCGAGCAATGTGGTCAAAAAAGACAATAACCTCCCCCTCTCTGGGAGTAGGAGGACATTCATCTCCTGGAGCCCGCCATTTTAAAACGGCCTGAGGGCCTAAGGTGCCGACTGCAGCAGCATTGGCTAAATCTTCTTCAGTAACAACGGAAGGAACCCAGTTACAAGAGACAAACTGTTTGGCCATAGCAACAGAAGAACAAGTGCTGAAAGGGTAAAGTGTAAATCCGGATTATTCGAGTACAGTGGCGTAAACCGGAAGATATATACAAAGATCACACAACGGTTTAAACAAGGGACTAATGATATGGCTAACCCGGCAATAAACAAGAAACTGTATTACTACCGGTTCATGACAACAAAAGAGAAAGAGCTAAACCGTCGCGTTCGTCATTGAATTTTTACAGAAACAACATATGACTGTTTAAACCGGGGAATACTTTACAGATCTACAAAGGTGAAGAAACAAGTTTTCGCAGACAGCTAAAGTAAAACAGATCTGAGCACCCAGGAAAAGGAAAAGTAAATACAAGACTATTACATGAAGAACTGTAAGAATCTTATACAAAGCAGATGAATCTAAAGGACGGGATCTAAAGCATACAGCAGCGGAACAGAAGCAAGTTTCAAGGGCAAGATTTAAAGGCTGAAATTACTGCGAACTTGGCGCCTACGATGAACAGACGAAGCTATCACTGAGGTTTAATGGCGGAGATGCGAGGAAGAACCCTAGAGCTATAGATCTACAGCGAGGAAGATGAAGTACCTGGAACAGCAAGAAGCGGCGGCGGAGTTTCTCTGGTCGCACTCAGGTTGATGCAACGGCCGGCGAAGACTTGAGCTCGACGGACGACGGCGAAGACTTGAGCTCGACGGACGACGACGGAGTCTTGAGCTCGGGCGACGGAGGAAGAAGAACGAATGGAAGGAGATAAAGAACAGAGGCAGCAGTATTTATAGAAGGGCAGAGTTGAAACGACAGGCGCGAGATTTGAGGAGGCAGAAGATTGGATAAAGATCCTCTGTCGCCTTGATTCTCGGGATGGCCTTTAAACAAAGCCGATAGACGGCTGGGTGCGTTAAATGCGGAAGTGATGTCATGGTCAAATTAAGTGATTTTCAAGGATGACGTCAGGGCCGGTTTACAAAAATGAGAAGACACAAGAAGGAAGATTATGCAAGACTGGGAAGATTGATGTGAACAAGTTCAAATCATTCTGGGGCCTAATGTCAGGGGTATTACTAGCAGGTATGAACCGGCTAGTGTGAACCGGATTACGGTAATATATTTGTATCATTGTAATACTTAGTGAAGGCTACAGCCCATGAGATATTAGGGCCCGTGTATAGAGTTACAGTTTGTAAACCGCCTGATCATGTAACTTGAGAGATAAGGAAGAAAGAGCAAAGACCGAGGCGGACACGAGTATGAGCCGGCCTCGGGACTCTGTAAACCGGACCGGGCGTCGCCTCTATATAAAGGGACGACCCGGCGACGGTTCAGGGACAAGCAAGAAACAACCCGTCGAGGCACAGGCAAGCAATCCGCTCCCTGTTCATCGACGCCCAAGCAATACCAAACCAAACTAGACGTAGGCTTTTACCTTCATCGAAGGGGCCGAACTAGTATAAACCCTCTGTGTCCTTTGTGTGCTTTTAACCCCTTCAAGCTAACTCGTGCGATGGTTCCATCACTAAGTCCGTTAAACCGGACATCTGCCGTGTTAATTCCACGACACCCGGTGTTAGGCATTTTCGAGCAGATGAAACAGAGGGGGAATGTTGCATGTTCGGTATGATAGAGATGTGTAGCAGACAAACGGACTGCGTATTCGGATTCGTCTCGTCGTTCTGAGCAACTTTCATGTACAAAGTTTTTCCATCTGAGCTACGGTTTATTTTATATTTATTTTAAAAAGGATTTAATCATTTACTAGAATTAACAGAATTAATTTAATTCTAAAATGCATTTATGACGTCATCATGACATCAGCATGATGTCATTAGTCAACTAGTCAGGTGATTGGTCAACTAACATGTGGGGTCCACATGTCATTGACTGTTTAGCAAATTAGATAATTAAGTTTAATTAACATGGTTAATTAGTTTAATTTAAAAGTATTAATTAAGTTAATTAAGTAATTAATGATTTAATTAATATTTAATTATTAATTAATTAATTAATTAATATTATTATTTTAATCTCTTCTTAAAAAAAGTTCATGGGGCTGGGCCCCGGCTGTCATTGGGCCAGGGCCCGTAGCGATTCGGGCACAAAGGGGCGGATCGGGCGCCAGGCATGCAGGTGCGCACCCGACGGGGCGAAAGCGACTGGGCGGGCGATGGCTGCCGAGGCGGGCGACGGCCATCGGGGCGCGGCCGGGCGCCGGAGTTGGCCGCCGGGGCAGGCGACGGGGGAAGCAGCTGCGCCCGCGCAGCTGGAAGGTGAGGCCGTCGGCACAGCGGCAGTGGCTGGCTACAGCGGCAGAGTGGCGGCGGGAGGACGAGGGGCGCCGACGACGGGGCGAGCCGGCGAGGGCGGGTGCCCGCCGGTGGCCTGCGGGGCCAGAGGCGGAGCGGGTTCGCAGAAGGGGGCGGTGAGTGGCGGTGGGAAGCAGCGGCCATTGCAGCGCGTGAGGAGGCGCAGGCGCGCGGGCTGCGGGCGCGCGATGGCCGGTGGAGCAGGAGCGATGCAGGGTGAGTGGGGCGCAGTGGCCGGCGTGGCTCGGCGGCCGGCGCGCGGAGCACCGCAGCGAGGGGCGGCCCGAGTGGCAGAGCAAGCACGGCCGACGCGGTCGGGGTACACAACATGGTGGAGCAAAGGGGGGACGGGGCGCGGCGAGCTACGGCGAGGAGGGCGCGAAGCGCGACGGATCCACCAAGGAGGGAGAGGGGAAAGGAAGAGGGCTCACATGACCCTGTAGATGTGCTATAGCGGGCTCGGGGTGGCGGTGGTCGACGAGGAGAACGAGGTCGAGGCGGAGTGGCTCCGGCAGGTGGCGACGGTGAGCGCCGGTGGCGTCGATGCGTGCGTCGATGTGGGGCCTTCCCGTCCTCGATCCAATGGCGTAGGGGACGATGACGAACACGGCGGAGCGGCTGGATAATCTCTGATGGCTCGGAGTGAGGCCGGTGCGTGTGGACGACGACGGCGTGGCGATCTCCCTGCTCGGGGAGCAAATAGAGAGGGGGAGGAAGCGAGATGGGGAAAAGTGGTGGATTAGGGTTCGGTTCAGTAGGGGGGGGTATGTGTAGGCCGGGAGTGGGCCGGCCTGGTTGGTCGTGGCCAACTGGGCCAAGAAGCATAGTTGGGCCCGAGGGGTTCTTCCCCTTTTATTTTATTTTGTTTTCCCTTTTCTTTTCATTTATTTTTCTTATACTATTTTATTTTATTTAGTTTTATAATACACAAAAGTTGTACCTAAATTTGTATCACTAATTATACCTCTACTACAAAAGTTTAATCCTCCAATTAAAATAGTTTAACATTTTATTAATTATAAAAAGCATTCAATTAATTCTTTTGCTATAGTTTTATTTATTTTAGGACATTCAAACACTTGTTAAAGATGTTGGTTTCTCCACCATAATTACTTATGCATTATTTGTCACAACAAGAACAATTTGGTTTCAATATTTGAAAACTTTTATCATTTGACTTTAATTCAAATTTAGATTTGAACCGGTTTTGAACTAACGTGAGATTACCAGCAGTAATCGAGGTGACGTGGCATCATTAACAAAGAGTTACTGTAGCTTGATTACCCGGACGTCACAATTCTCCTCCACTACAAGAAATCTCGTCCCGAGATTTAAGAGGTAGTGTAAGTGGAAAGATGTGGTTACGAAATTCTATCGAGTCTTTTCGGTCCTGGTTGCTCTTCTCAAAGAGGTCAATCCATTACGTTGATGTCTTTAGTCCCCTGCTTTAGGTCACCATGATGAAGCCGTCATTCTTCCTGCGGGGTCATCATCGTCCTACGAACGCGATCAGGGGGAAAAACTCCAAAGGAACGCATGTCCACAAAGCTGGGCACCTAACGGTGAACTCAATGGGAAATACACGAGGTACCCCACGAGTTGTATTTCAGTGAATTTGTTGAGTGCAATATACGATGGTACCAAAGTTTCTAATGGGTAGACAATCATTCGATGCCTAGAAAGAAGATGGAATGGGTGCTTGAACAACGAGAATAACATGGTGTTTGATTCCAGGATGAATAATGGTATAGAATTTTAGCTCGTGAATCACATACGAAGCCAGGTGCAAAGGATACATTAGAATCCGGGTTGCAAAGAAGAGTCAGGTTTTGATCTAGTGGACCTGTGGGTTATGGGCCCACCATGTGGGTTGAAAATTGGAAGGGTGGTGACGTCTTGCACAGCCGCGACAGGGAGGCATGTTAGTGGATAGCTTGTCAGCTATGTCGCCAACAAGGTCGGTTCCAAGGATGGGGAACGAAGAGAACCATTTTCCCGCTCGTCGAAACGAGGCGGACCAATAGGCAAAGTTCTCGTCCATCGGGGGTTACCGAAATGTTATCAACAATAGTAGCAGGGTCTTACTGACAGAGTTGTACACCAAGGTGTTTACATAAGAAGAAAATTATTACTGCTTAGATTATATGTAGATCAAAGAAAGGTTAAACAAACAAATGGAAAGGAAAATTTTGCTTACCCACAATCATTAGGAGTATATCCTTCCCATGGACGAGTCGAACATGGCATACAAGGTAGGAGAGCAAGTACCCAACCATTCAGATAAAGAGGCAAGGATTAATCAAGATGTTACCCATACAACGGTGTTTGGATAACTGACCAAGAAACATTTAGAATTGGGCTTCAAATGCTCTTGTTGAAAATCGGGGTACCGCGGACATGCTTCGAGATAGCATTGGCATGGTCTTGAAGCAAAGATCAGACTTGGATACACAAAGGATTCATCAGGAACAACTTATAGAATAAGTCTTATGATTTCCTCCTGGAAGAATGGTTATCCTTGCAAAAGAGATTATAATGTTAGATCCTCCAGTCAGTGGTGCTAGGCATGACATCATATTACCGAGTCATCAAAGGACCAATATTATAACTCCTGGAAGGTTGTCCAGCCATCATATCTGACCAAAATTCAGATCCGATTGGTGTCATGATACCTCAGACTGAGGATATTCGAGAAGAAAAAGGTGCAACACAAATCGACGAAATGACATTGTAAGATTCTCGAGAAATGAACTATGGGAGCGGGTTCCCTAAACAATAGTTCATCATTAAACCAAGGAGAGGATGAGGAGGTGGCTGATGGGCTCAACGACAATTCATCGAGAATTCCAAATGGATGGATTTCTAAAATAATGTGAACTAGAAGATGACACTTGTTAATTCAAAGGATATAATGTTGTATGCTCGAGGAAAACATACACCATTAATCATTAGTTGAAAGGTGTGCTCGAAATATGACCTTATGCAGCAAGATCAATGTTAGAGTGATGATTCATTAACCAACAGTCTAAGAACGAACTGTCGATCGTTAACTTCAAAGCAATAGGGTTGCTAGAAGTGCACAACTCAAGCAGCATCGCTAGCATATTGGTATCCCGGTTAAAAACAACACGGGGACCAAGGAAGAATGGTGATGGTAGAAGTATCATCATACCGAGAATTTCTAAGAGGTGGAGTAATCCACACAACTTTCTCGACATACAAGACAATAATACTTTAATGCAGAACACAATACTAGTTGGAGAGCAAGTTGTATTCATAATGTGGACAAGTCCGCGATGAAAGGAAGTCAAGGGTGTTTCCGATGATAATAAAAATCATCAAGGGCAAGGAGGTTATTTCTCATCATGAACACAACTGACATCTCGGAAGGAGTCACAGTGTTGAAGGTGATTCAACACATTTGTCGGGAGGTTTCAAGAGGATGCAATTGATAACCCTCAACTGTAAGGGATCGAGATAGTCTTCGCGGGTAAGAATAACCCAATTTATTGATTCGACACACGGGGAGCCAAAGAGTATTTATAAGCTTTAACAGTTGAGTTGTCAATTCAACCGCACCTGAAATATACTAACTTGCAACAAAAGATAAGTGGTAACAGTGATATGATAGTGATGATAGTAATAGTAAAAGTAAACAGCAAAAGTAAATAGCAGTAGTAAATTGCAAAAGTAGCAACTAGTGACAAGCAAGGTTTAAAATACTGTAGGCTAGGGAGATGGATGGTTGGGCGCTGCATGGATGAGATAGATTCTAACTTGGGGCACGGCACACGGAAAAGTAATGATCATCTAGGCAAATATCAAACATTAGGCATGTATCCCGTAGGTAGTTGTACGTGCTTGCAATAAGAACTTGCACAACATCTTTTGTCCTACCATCCCGCTACGAACGGGGCCAAAAGGAACTAATGGATATTAAGGTGCTCCTGCCAAAGAGCACCGGAACAAAGCAATGAACTCAATGGATACATGTGATCCTCAAACTACGGACCATCCCCTTTGGTGTCCCAAGCTGTCACTTTTGGGATCGCTGGTTCCGAACCGTAACAGGTGCATACAACTCATAGATAGGATCAAGAACACAAATATATTCATGCAAACACATATGGTTCAGATCTGAAATCATGGCACTCGGGCCCTAAGTGTCAAGCATTAAGAATAACAAGTTGTAGCAAAGATGATAAACACCATACTAGATGATAGGCAACATGCCCCCAACAATCTGACGAACTATTACATGATCTAACTCATCCAATCCCTACCATCCCCTTCGCCAACAGCAAGGGAATTACTCACACATGAAGGGGGAAGTCATGGAGGGATGATGGAGTGGTGATGATGATGACGATGGCGACGATCTCCCCTCTCCGGAGGCCAAATCAGCCTCCAGATTAGCCCTCCCGAAGAAGAACAGAGGGTGGCGGCGGCTCCGCGACGAAAAACAGCGAAAGGACTTCCGATATGGGATTTCTGCGTCGGGAGGAAAAATATGGGCTAAAGTAGGGCACCAGGGGGTGTGGGGCCCACCCAGGCGCCCCCTCGGCGCGGCCCGGGGGGGGGGGGGCGCCCACAGGGCGCCTGGGCACCCCCTGGCCCCCCTCTGGCCCCACTTCTGGCATTTTGTTTCTTCGGGTGCGTGGATTTTTCGTGATTTTTCGTGGATTTTTCTGAGATGCTTAAAAATCCGTTTTCCTGCACACAAATAAACCATACAGGCAGCTCTGCTGAAAACAGCGTCAGTCCGGGTTAGTTTAGTCCAAATCATGCAAGAATGAGGTCAAAACAATATCAAAAGTGTTTGGAAAAGTAGATACGTTTGAGACGTATCAACTCCCCCAAGCTTAGCATATTGCTTGTCCTCAAGCAATTCAGTTCAACGAACTGGACGCGACAAAGAAAACTTTGACAAACTCTTTTGCTTCATTAGATGTATATAAGCATGTACTACGAAAAGAGTTCAGCAAGTATTAAAACAGTACTTATGAGAACAATGCAAGGAGCAATCCTTCTTTCAAGTGACCAGTCACAAATAATCAGGAGTAAACAATATATTACCGAAAATCAAGATAAGATCACATTGCACATAGCTTGAGCATATTAAGGTGGCATCTCGCTAGCCTCCATGAGTGAAGCAAAACATAAATGCAGAGACTCCTCCAGAGTTTTAAAGGAGACTAGAACTAATAATTTCAGAATAAATCATATCACAAGTATGCAGAAGACAATGTAATACTTTGGGACAATGCACATTACACTCAGAATGACAATTATGCTCTCCTAGTCAGTGCTTTGAAGAAAGAAGATGAGACTCTCGAACCGTGGCTTTTATTGGCAAGGTTGAAAACCCGTGATCGGAAACAAAAACTAAACATGTACCAGAGCTCTTGGTTTTAAAAACAGAAGTAAATATGTTTTTGAGAGGTGCATATTTCGTCAACGAATGCTAGCAGATAACTCAATTACTTTTTAAGCTAGACAAGTCTCGAGGAACGGCTCCCGCATGAGGACGATCACATCCTCTTAATCTCATTTGTTTATTCACTGCCAAAGTTTTCTGATTTCTCATGAACAAAGCGTGAAGGAGGGTTTGTTTGTTATATTATCTTTTTGAGCCCGGCGCACTCAATGCCAGTTCCTTTTCATATTAGGGGTTCGCACATTATACATGCAATCCAGGGGTGAAACTTGTCCAACTTAAAGAGATCATGAATTAACTACTACTTCCTCATGAGCTAAAACATAGGCACAAAAAGAGAAATGCTTTTGATTAGTTTCGAGATGGTACATGAAAGTCTTTGTTAGGAATGGCAGGTAAATACCATATATAGGAAGGAATAGTGGACTCATATGGCATAACAGGTTTAAAGGTTTTGTATGCACAAGCAGTCATTCCGCTTAGTACTGGTGGAGGTTTAGCAGAAGACTGGGAAGCGACCAACTAGAGAGCAATAACGGTCATAATCATGCAGAGCGACAAAGCAACATTGAATCGGGCATGAAAGTGATATAACTATTCTAAAATTCAAAGATCATCAAGGCAAAGTAGACTTTTTAGTCTTAAACATGTGTAAGCATGTGCCAAGTCAATCCAAAAATTCTCTAAAGGGAAATACCACCTTAGTATGCCAGACTATGAACAGCGCGATGCATGTAGATCATTTCAATAACACATTATGTACTCTAGTTATTCGGGACTAGCCACAAGGAAAGCATGAACCACTGAAAAAGCATTGTAAACATAGCACTATGTCGCTACAAGCTGGTCTCTAGATCATAAGTACTGGCATATGTACAAAAGTAGAAACAGAAAGAGTTCATACCGGTCTTCCTTGTTGCTTCCTTTCAGTCGATCTTCGTCATTACTGCTTGTCACTTGCACGATCGAACGTAGGAAATATAATCAAATGCCATCACGGACTCGAGCTGATCTCTGAAAACAAAGCAAACTAAAGAGAGAAAGGAAATCTTTTTGAGTTTTTCAAAAGTTGAATAAAAAGCAAAAGAAAAAGAAAATCTTTTTGTTGTTTTTGCAAATAGAGGAATAAAGAAGAATGGGCAAAAACTTCGAAAAGATCAAAGCGAATAAAACGGATAATACAATGAAAAAGTGAGAAGGGCACGTACTCCCCCAAGCTTAGGCTTTTGGCCTAAGTTGGTAGCAGCTACTGCCCCAGGAGCCTCCTGCTCCAGGGGTATGGTGGTGAGACCAAGGGTCGTAGAAGGATGATGGCGCGTACACCGAACTCCTCGGAGTCTCCCACGAGGAAGGTTCCGAGCGCCAAACAGAGGAAGACCCTTCACCAAACTCGGTGGCGGTCTCTTCCTGAAAATGTGGTATCTCACAGTGCCTCTCCTCGCTGGGAACAACCCCCTCCATGGGGTTATGAAACTGGTGCTGGACCATGAACTCATCGAACTGGACAACATCAAAGGACCATCCGTTCCTGCGAGAAAAATCAAACAAAAGAGGTGCAGGTAGACGGATCTCGCGTTCCGCGGTAGTTCCGAAATGCAAGATATAAACAAGGTTATCAAGTTCAGAACCCATGGTAACAAACTTATGCCTCTTCATAGCAGCAAGATCAAAACTTAAATAAGTAAAAGGAGTATCATCAGGGTGTGGGGTGCCTCCAAGATGCTCTAAGATAGCGTGGCATAAATGCCACCATATAAGTCCCCCTTGTTACCGTTCATAGCAAGGCGTCGAGCAATTAAGGTACCAATATTATAATCAGACCTCCGTGAGAGGGCTGCTGCCAGGATAGCAATATCCGGAGCAGAAATGTTGCTCGTCTTGTCGCGAGCTAACACCCCTCTAGCAATATAATATGCAAAATACCTCAGGTGAGGAAACAAGATGCTGGAGATCTTCGACCGATGAATATCCCTCGTACCCATGCTGCAGAGAGAGTTGATGACGGTTTTCAGCTCGGAGGGCTGCGTGGCCATCCTTGCCGTCCTCCCAACGTTCGACACACCTATTACTTCACAAAAATTTCCCAGAGTCATGGTGATAAGATCATTATAAATTTTAAACTCAATAGCACCTGAATCAGGATTATATCTAAAACTGTTAATTAAACCGGAGGTGAGTTTCTGATACTGAGTAACACGGCTCATGACGAGTCGTGTCAAACCTGCATTAGCACAAAGATTATAAAACTCATCCTTGATTCCCGCAGCTTCCATGAATTCATCACATGGAAATGTCATCGCACGTGCTGGACTTGTGTCTTCCAACAACTCCAGGGGCACATGATCTTCATTATAGCTCACCCAAACAGTCGATGGTGAAGCTGCGGCTCTAGTGACTCGATCGGAGTGTGCGGGCCTCCTCTTCTCAAGCCATCCTTTTGCCCTTCCTAACAAACTCATTTATGAATTTTTTATAATTTACAAAAACGAGGATTAAAACAAAGTGAGCTAAGGCAAACTACTCAACTCACTTGCCCAAGGCATAAACTTGCATCAAAACTTGGAAAACAACTTTCTACACATGCATGCAAGCTCATCTCTACAGCACCAAGAACTACTAAATACTCACAAATGAGGCCACCAATCAAAAATCTAATTGGAGGGGTGGAGGAGTCACATACCAGGGAGTATTTGCTCAAAATTTCAGCTCAGATGATGGGCTGTAGAGAGAGATCGAAGAATCGCCCCCAAGAACAGCAAGAACAGCAAGAACAAGACCAGCACTCGGGTTTCTGGAAAAAGAGAGAGAGGAGGGAAGAAGGAGTACCTGGAGGGGGGTCCCGTGGGCCCCAGGCGCCCTGTGGGCGTGGCCAGGGGCTGGGCCGCGCCAGCTGGCCGCCTGGGCCACTGGTGGCCCCACCTGGCTGGCCCCAGGACTTTCCGGGTCTCTCCCGTTGTGGAAATTTTTAATATAATTTTTCTGGAATTTTTCTGAAAACTTCACTGTTGAAATTTTTTCGAAGTTCAAAAAGCTGCGAAACTCTTTGAAAACTTGAAGCAGTTAGTAGAATTGTGAAGCTTCAAAAACATAGATACTTGGTACAGCAAGTATGACAACACTAAAAACAAATAAAAACATAGAAAGCTCAACTTTTTGTCCATATAAAACACGTTCACTAGTAAGGTTGATCAAGTCTTACCAACAAACAAGCGGTATATAGAACAAAAAGTCTCACCTCCTACGAAGTAATCACTGAACTTTTACCTTGATGGACATTGTCCCTACCATGATAGTTTTGTATTTGTGAGGCACATGCAGTGGACAGTCCCATTCTCCAATTTTCACGGTTTCGATATTCTCTATGGAGTTGAGGGCATGCCTCCTGTCGGTCTTCTTCGGAAAATATACCGTGTGTTCTTTATCATTCACATGAAAGGTAACCTTCCCTTTGTTGCAATCAATAACAGCACCTGCGGTGTTAAGAAAAGATCTACCAAGAATAATGGACATGCTCCCATCCTCAGGCATGTCAAGCACAACAAAATCAGTAAGAATTAAACAATTAGCAACTTCAACTGGAACATCCTCACAAATACCTATCGGAACAGCGGTTGACTTGTCAGCCATCTGAAGGGAGATATCTGTAGGAATTAGTTTCTCTAAACAGAGCCTCTCGTAAAGAGAGAGAGGCATAACACTCACTCCCGCTCCAAGATCACATAAAGCAGTTTTGATATAATTATTCTTTATGGAGCAAGGAATGGTGGGTATACCTGGATCACCGAGCTTCTCAGGAATCTTTCCACTGAAAGAATAGTTAGCAAGCATAGTAGATATTGCATCATTAGGAATTTTTCTTTTATTAGTGACAATATCTTTCATATATTTTGAATAAGGAAGTAACTTAATAGCATCAATCAAAGGAATTTGAAGAAAAAGAGGTTTAATCCATTCACAAAACTTATTGTAATGCTCTTCTTCTTTAGATTTGATGGACTTACCTGGAAAGGGCATGGGTTTCTGTACCCATGGTTCTTTCTCCTTCCCATGTTTTCTTGCGATGAAGTCTTCCCTAGTGTACCTCTTACGTTTGTCAGGTGCTTCTTCTTCTCGAACTTCAGGCGGATCGTTTTTCTCATTATCATTACCTTCAGGTTCAGCACCGTCTTCAGTCTCGGCATCGGAAATAGATACACTGTTGGGATCAATAGCTGGCTCTTCATCTGCAATAAGATCATTAGAATTGTCAGTCTCTTTATGTTTCTTCTTCTTATTTGGAGGGACAACAATTTCTTCTTCCTGCATTTGAGAATATTGCTCGATTCTCTTCGGATGTCCCTCTGGATAAAGAGGATCTTGAGTACTAGTTCCTCCTCGGGTCTTAATCCCAAAAGCCTGCAATTTATCTTGTTTGGCATTGTTAGCAAGCAAATCTCTTTGCACATTAGAAATTTGATCAAGCTGAGTTTGAACCATATGAAAATGCTTCACAAGACATTGGACATCATTAATTGTTCTATCTAAAACACCAAGCAACTTTTTGATAGCAAGGGAATTATCATGCAACTGACTTTCTATCCTCTCATTAAAACGATTCTGTTTCATAATAAAATTATCAAACTCATCTAAACATTGATCAGGAGGCTTACCATGAGGGATGTCACTTGCGTTGAAATCTAAAAGAGAGTGTACCTCTACCATAGGAGGGTGAGTGGTAGGCTCACACAGCTTCTCAATAGGGGGTAGATTCTTCACGTCTTCAGCTTTAATACCTTTCTCTTTAATAGACTTCTTTGCTTCTCGCATATCCTCGGGGCTTAGAACAAACATGCCCCTCTTCTTTGTTGGTGGAGGTGGTTCAGGGACGGACCAATCTTCATGGTTTTTGGCAATCCTGCCCATTAAATCTTCCGCGTCGTCCGATGTTCTTTTCCTGAAAACACAACCAGCACAACTGTCCAGATAGGACCTAGATTCATCAGTTAGACCAGCATAGAATATATCAATTAATTCATTCTTAGGAATTTCATGTCCTGGTCTAGCCCGAATCAAACCGCAGTACCTCCCCCAAGCTTTAGGGAGGGACTCATCCTGCAACTGTTTAAAGTTGTAAATTCTTTGTAAAGCAGCATGTTGCATATGAGCAGGAAAGTACTTATCAACAAAAGAGTGAGCTAAGTCCTGAGGACTCTTAATAGAACCGCATGGGAGTGAATCATACCATGCTTTAGCACCTTCCTTCAAGGAGAAAGGAAGAAGCTTGGTCACATAAAAGTAGCGTATCTTCTCATCTGTGGTAAACAGGCTACCTAGCTCACCAAGTTTAGTTAGGTGTGCAATAGCATCATCATTTTCTCTGCCATAAAAGGGGTCAGCTTCAACCATAGGTATAAGTGAAAGATCAATAGAGAAATCAAAATCAGGATCATCAATGCATATAGGAGATGTAGCAAACTCAGGATTAGGTACGGTTTTGTTTTTCAAGGAGTGTTTTTCAAATATTTCTTTAATAACTTCATGGTCAGAGCCGGCAAACTCTGTCAGTTCCCTGCATAAATCTTCATCAAGTATATAGTAATCATCATCAAGGAGCCTCTCCTGGAGTTTACTCAATTCAGGATAATCATAAGTTTCACCAATAGGGTAGCGAGTAACAGGAAGTTCAATTCCATATTTTTCAGCAGCAGTAGTAATTTTTTTCTCAAGAGCATAACCAAGCGAACTAATATCATCATCAAAAGTAGTAGAAGCATCATCAAGAGTATCAGACATAGTAACAGATTCAGTAGGAGCATCATGTGGTGGTGGTGAGGCAAACTTACTCATAACAGAAGGTGAATCAAGCGTAGCACTAGTGCTCAGAGCAGTACCTCTTCTTGTAGTGGATAGTAAGATCGGAACCTTGGGGTCACCTTTCTTACCCATAGTGAATAAAGTGCAGCAGGTAGGATACCTCAAGTAGACTTGTAAATAATGCTATGTTCCCCGGCAACGGCGCCAGAAAACGGTACTTGATAACCCTCAACCGTAAGGGATCGAGATAGTCTTCGCGGGTAAGAATAACCCAATTTATTGATTCGACACACGGGGAGCCAAAGAGTATTTATAAGCTTTAACAGTTGAGTTGTCAATTCAACCGCACCTGAAATATACTAACTTGCAACAAAAGATAAGTGGTAACAGTGATATGATAGTGATGATAGTAATAGTAAAAGTAAACAGCAAAAGTAAATAGCAGTAGTAAATTGCAAAAGTAGCAACTAGTGACAAGCAAGGTTTAAAATACTGTAGGCTAGGGAGATGGATGGTTGGGCGCTGCATGGATGAGATAGATTCTAACTTGGGGCACGGCACACGGAAAAGTAATGATCATCTAGGCAAATATCAAACATTAGGCATGTATCCCGTAGGTAGTTGTACGTGCTTGCAATAAGAACTTGGACAACATATTTTGTCCTACCATCCCGCTACGAACGGGGCCAAAAGGAACTAACGGATATTAAGGTGCTCCTGTCAAAGAGCACCGGAACAAAGCAATGAACTCAATGGATACATGTGATCCTCAAACTACGGACCATCCCCTTTGGTGTCCCAAGCTGTCACTTTTGGGATCGCCGGTTCCGAACCGTAACAGGTGCATACAACTCATAGATAGGATCAAGAACACAAATATATTCATGCAAACACATATGGTTCAGATCTGAAATCATGGCACTCGGGCCCTAAGTGTCAAGCATTAAGAATAACAAGTTGTAGCAAAGATGATAAACACCATACTAGATGATAGGCAACATGCCCCCAACAATCTGACGAACTATTACATGATCTAACTCATCCAATCCCTACCATCCCCTTCGCCTACAGCAAGGGAATTACTCACACATGAAGGGGGAAGTCATGGAGGGATGATGGAGTGGTGTTGATGATGACGATGGCGACGATCTCCCCTCTCCGGAGGCCAAATCAGCCTCCAGATTAGCCCTCCCGAAGAAGAACAGAGGGTGGCGGCGGCTTCGCGACGAAAAACAGCGAAAGGACTTCCAATCCGGGATTTCTGCGTCGGGACGAAAAATACGGGCTAAAGTAGGGCACCAGGGGGTGTGGGGCCCACCCAGGCGCCCCCCGGCGCGGCCCGGGGGGGGGGGCGCCCATAGGGCGCCTGGGCACCCCCTGGCCCCCCTCTGGCCCCACTTCTGGCATTTTGTTTCTTCGGGTGCGTGGAATTTTCGTGATTTTTCGTGGATTTTTCTGAGATGCTTAAAAATCCGTTTTCCTGCACACAAATAAACCATACAGGCAGCTCTGCTGAAAACAGCGTCAGTCCGGGTTAGTTTAGTCCAAATCATGCAAGAATGAGGTCAAAACAATATCAAAAGTGTTTGTAAAAGTAGATACGTTTGAGACGTATCAGCAATTAAACAACAACGACAACAAGCAAGGGAATGACGAAGTGGCAAGTTATATGATCAATATATAAGATGCAAGCTCGAAACCAACGTTACCTTTCAAGACAAGAAACATGATGTTGAAAGTTCGACGTAAGTCGTGCTCACACACTGAAGAATTCGTGCACCAGGGAAGGACAAGGTAGCACAGTCAAAGATAGCAAGACCAGGATGCAGTCGATAGTCTAGGAATGACTGGACTGAGTTCAGAATTTCCCAGTAAAAATACTTGCGGTATTTGATTTGTAGTGCGGAATAATTTCGCTAGTCGGTGTCCTCGGTTGACAACAACCCAGAACCCGTAGAGTGATTATGACAAGGAAAGACATTACTCCAACAAAGTTAGTAAGATGTGGTGCAATGGCAAGACATCTTTGAGATACCAGGTGGTAATACTCGAAGGTAGAAAATGATATAAGTAGAACCGGTTCATTGACCTATGACAGTAGATACTTCAACCTTGTCAAAAATTGACAAGGCACTGGAATGAATTCCCATTAGATATATCACATAAGGACAGCATGGTCGGAACCATAACTGTAAGGAATCAATTGAAGAATACCGAAAGAATCATACAGCTGGATAATCATTTTGCAAGAAGCTTCCGAGATGGTCTACATCATTTTCATGGGCATGAACACAAGTTCAAGGTCGACTCCCACTTCTTTAATTCATATCATTTCATTCTCCTCTCGCTTTGATATAACTGTAGTGTTGGAATTTTATCTGGTAGAACACCGGAAGAGTATGACTTGTGAAAACTTTCGGGTTCTCACGGATTAGGGCAAGGCATAGGTTCAACCCATCGGGCAACTTAGTAAGATATACCATAAGTTTCAAAAGTAAATACTCAAGCTCGAAAGCAGAGCAAGGTTGGCCAAGCATGGGATACAATTTACCAAAGGCATTATGTATCAGGGGAAGAACTCACAAGGTGATTGAATATGAAGGACACTTTCAGATAACAATCCAACAAGGGATCGGGTGATCCACAACGGAGCCGATGTGAGTATCGGTACTCACTCAGAGGAAGAAAGAATGCAGGGGCATCAGATTCAAGAATCAATCACCTTATTAGTGTGATGCTTAAATAGAAAGAAATTATGGTTTCCAAAACGAAGGATCAGAAGCAGACGCTCTGATCCAGGATGGATAAGTTGAAAACACTTAGTTGGACAATCAATAAAGGTTTGAATTGCCGAGAACCAACTCATGTCCGGAATGACGTCTGAGTCGGAAAGATAATTTTAAAAAGGATAACCCGATGACTGCGTGCATACGCACACATTGAATCAATAGGCTCAAAATGGCTAAGACAATGTATGTTAACAAAGACTACTAGTCATATGGAATTAACCATAACGCAAGCAGGCAAGAATTTCAAGAGTAACATCTTGCAGAGGATTTTCCAAACATCGAAAAGTATTCCGAAGAATTTTGGGAGACATATGAACAATTGAGAAGAACGGGTCCTTGATATATTTCAGGAAATATCCGTAAGGGATTCCATGTGAAATAAAACAGCAGGACAGTAAACTCAAAGGATTCTCGAGACAACGGAGAATATTTCAAGGCATCTTGTAACAACAAGAGCGACGAGGAATGATCATGAGAATGACAAGTGCATACAGATATCCATAGGGATATATCGGTGGCAGTGAATTGCAAAGGCGATGACCACAAGGGTCTCGGGAAAATATCGAGGGATATCCTGAGAATCTTTTGACGAAGCAGGTGATCTTCCGGAATGAGGGCTCTCCGGGAGAAATAGTTACAAGAACCTAGAGTCAGAGTTTGTAAAATATTTTAACCCGAATAGAAGAGAGATTAGAGTCCCAGAGCATAGAAGAGGAATAAAAGATCCTAACACCATCCATTGGTGTTGTGGGCCCGTAAGCTACACAACAAGTTAGTATATTTGTTTTTCAAAGACTAGACTCAACTTCGGCCAAGGAGTTGGAAAGGGGGATTCCTACAGGCAGTCGACTCTGATACCAACTTGTGACGCCCCCGATTTGTCCGTACACTAATCATGCACGCAAATGTGTACGACCAAGATCAGGGACTCATTGGAAGATATCACAACACAACTCTAGACACAAATTAAAATAATACAAGCTTTATATTACAAGCCAGGGGCCTCGAGGGCTCGAATACATAAGCTCGAAAACAGAAGAGTCGGCGGAAGCAATAATATCTGAGTACATACATAAGTTAAACAAGTTTGCCTTAAGAAGGCTAGCACAAATATAGCAACGATGGAAAAGGCAAGGCCTCCTGCCTAGGACCTCCTAACTACTCCTCGAAGCCGAACTCCATGTAGAAACATCATCGGGATCCTCTGGGTACTGTACTCCACCATCTGGTTGCATCAACCGAGAAGAAAGGAGAAAGGGGGAAAAGGGGGAACAAAGCAACCGTGAGTACTCATCCAAAGTACTCGCAAGCAAGGATCTACACTACATATGCAATGATATATGTGTAAAGGGGTAATATATGTGGGCTAAACTACAGAATGCCAGAATAGGAGGGGGATAGCTAATCCAATCGAAGACTACGCTTCTAGCCACCTCCATCTTGCAGCAGTAGATGAGAGTAGCTGGAAAGTAACAAGTATCCTCGCTTCTCGCAGCCTCCGTCTTGCAGCAGTAGAATAGAATAGATGGTAAGTTCACCAAGTAACATCGTATAGCATAATCCTACCCGGCGATCCTCCCGCACATCACCCTATGAGAGAGCAACCACCGAGTTATATCTGGAACTTGTCTGGGTGTGTTTTATTAAGTATCTAGTTCTAGTTGTCATGAGGTCAGAGTACAACTCCGGGTCGTCCTTTTACCGAGGGACACGTCTATTCGAATAGATTAACTTCCCTGCAGGGGTGCACCACATAACCCAGCACGCTCAATCCCACTTGGCCGGACACACTTTCCAGGGCCATGCCCGGCCTCGGAAGATCAACACGTCGCAGCCCTACCTAAGCACAACAGAGAGGTCAGCACGCCGGTCTAAACCCTAAGCGCACGGGGGTCTGGGCCCATCGCCCAATGCACACCTACACGTTGCGAGGGCGGCCGGTGAGCAGACCTAGCAACTTCCATTACTAAGGAAGTTACGTTACGCGGTCCAACCCGGCGCGCGCCACTCAGCGCTGATGTCAAGAAGGCTTCGGCTGATACCACGACGTCGAGTGCCCATAACTATTCCCACGTAGCTGGTTAGTGCGTATAAGCCAAATGGCCAGACTCAGATCAAATACCAAGATCCTGTTAAACGTGTTATTATGAAATAACCGCAGACAACGACCAGGGCCAGGCCCACCTGTCTCCTAGGTGGTCGCAACCCGCCCTGTCGCTCCGCCACAAAGTAACCATCAGGGGGCTGTCGGGAACCTAGGCCCACCACTACCTGGGTGGAATCACCTGCCCCTTCAGCCCCCATATCCGAATCATCATCATTAGTATGTAATAGTATAAAAATATACCCGTGATCACCACCCGAGTGATCACGGCCCGATAGTATAGCATGGCAGACGGACAAGAATGTAGGGCCACTGATGGAATACAAGCATCCTATACTAAGCATTAGAATAATAGGTAAGGTATCAACAGTTGTAGCAACAATGACAGGCTATGCAACAGAATAGGAACTATTGAATCAACAACAGTAGCAAACCCGATGCAAGAATAAGAGAGAGGAGAATGGGCGATATCTGGTAATCAAGGGGGGGGGCTTGCCTGGTTGCTCTGGCAAGGAGGGGCCGTCATCACCGTAGTCGAACTGGGGGTCGCCGTCAGTCTCGGGGTCTACCGGAAAGAAGTAACGGAGGGGGAACATAATAATCTTTTTTTAATCTTTTTTTATTAAAAGTTCATGGGGCTGGGCTCCGGCTGTCATTGGGTCAGGGCCCGTATCGATTCAGGCACAATGGGGCGGATCGGGCGCCAGGCGTGCAGGTGCGCTCCCGACGGGGCGAAAGAAACTGGGCGGGCGACGGCCATCGGGGCGCGGCGGCCGCCGGATTTGGCCGCCGGGGCAGGCGACGGGGGAGGCAGCTGCGCCCGCGCAGCTGGAAGCTGAGGCGGTCGGCACGGCGGCAGTGGCTAGCTGCAGCGGCAGAGTGGCGTCGGGAGGACGAGGGGCGCCGACAACGGGGCGAGCCGGCGAGGGCTGGTGCGCGCCGGTGGCCTGCGGGGCCAGAGGCGGAGCGGGGTCGCAGAAGGGGGCGGTGAGTGGCGGTGGGAAGCAGCGGCCATGGTAGCGCGTGAGGAGGCGCGGGCGCGCGGGCTGTGGGCGCGCGATGGCCGGTGGAGCAGGAGCGATGCAGGGTGAGTGGGGCGCAGTGGCCGGCGTGGCTCGGCGGCTGGCGCGCGGAGCACCGCAGCGAGGGGGTGGCCCGAGTGGCAGAGCAAGCACAACCAACGCGGTCGGGGTACACAACATGGTGGAGCAAAGGGGGGACGGGGCGCGGCGAGCTACGGCGAGGAGGGCGCGAAGCGCGACGGATCCACCAAGGAGGGAGAGGGGAAAGGAAGAGGGCTCACATGACCCTGTAGATGTGCTATATCGGGCTCGGCGCGGCGGTGGTCGACGAGGAGAACGAGGTCGAGGCGGAGTGGCTCCGGCAGGTGGCGACGGTGAGCGCCGGTGGCGTCGATGCGTGCGTCGATGTGGGGCCTTCCTGTCCTCTATCCAATGGCGTAGGGGACGATGATAAACACGGCGGAGCGGCTGGATAACCTCCGGTGGCTCGGAGTGACGCCGGTGCGCGTGGACGACGACGGCGTGGCGATCTCCATGCTCGGGGAGCAAACAGAGAGGGGGAGGAAGCGAGATGGGGAAAAGTGGTGGATTAGGGTTCGGTTCAGTAGGGGGGGGGAGGTATGTGTAGGCTGGGAGTGGGCCGGCCTGGTTGGTCGCGGCCAACTGGGCCAAGAAGCATAGTTGGGCTCGAGGGGTTCTTCCCCTTTTATTTTATTTTGTTTTCCCTTTTCTTTTTCATTTATTTTCCTTATACTATTTTATTTTATTTAGTTTTATAATACACAAAAGTTGTACCTAAATTTGTATCACTAATTATACCTCTACTACAAAAGTTTAATCCTCCAATTAAAATAGTTTAACATTTTATTAATTATAAAAAGCATTCAATTAATTCTTTTGCTATAGTTTTATTTATTTTAGGACCTTCAAACACTTGTTAAAAATGTTGGTTTCTCCACCATAATTACTTATGCATTATTTGTCACAACAAGAACAATTTGGTTTTAATATTTGAAAACTTTTATCATTTGACTTTAATTCAAATTTAGATTTGAACCAGTTTTGAACTGACATGAGATTACCAGCAATAATCGAGGTGACGTGGCATCATTAACAAAGAGTTACTGTAGCTTGATTACCCGGGCGAACTTACGAGTACAAGAATATGATGATCATCTACGCAAACGATCGCAAACTAGTAATGATTGCTAAGTGATCCTAAACTACCTACGAGTCAAACGTAACCCCACCGTGTTCTCTTCTCAAATTGAAAAGAGACGGTCACTGTTACTCACGCGGTTGGTGTACTATATTTCGGATCTTCTGTCAAGTTTTCTACAATCGGACATTAACAAATTCCAATATGCCACATAACCGCGGGCACGGCTTTCGAAAGATCATAACCTTGCAGGGGTGTCCCAACTTAGCCCATCACAAGCTCTCACGCAAAACAGAGGTAAAACCTCTTATCTTAGGGACAACCCTATCAGACTTGGAATCCCGGTGCATAAGACATTTCGACAATGGTAAAACAAGTCCAGCAAGACCTCCCGGCGTGCTAACACCCTAATAGTAGCCGCGCGTATCTCGTCTCACACCATGACCAGATGAGTTAAGCGTACAGCGGCCAAATACCCCAAGTTGACGAGGGGCGGCGCCGCAAGGTGCCCTAGTTTGGACCAACACTCATGAGGAGCACTGGCCCGGTTGGTAAATTCAGTCCGTGGGTAGCGCTAACTCCCTATGCAAGTTTTAGTTGTTATTAGGCAAATGGTAAAACCAATGTTGGGCCTTGCTGGAGGAGTTTTATTCAAAGCGAACTATCAAGGGGTTCCCATAAACCCAACTGCGTTAGGAACGCAAAATCAAGGAGCATAACACCGGTTTATCGATTGTTAAGGCGGCATGAGTGGAACAAAACACCGAGCAAAAGGCCAAGCCTTCCACACATTGTCAAGTATATATGTGTGTTAATTTAATTAAGAGATATTGTGATATTTCCAAAATATTTAAGATCCAACATGGAGCAATCTTCATCTTCACCTGCAACTAACAATGCTATAAGAGGGGCTGAGCAAGCTGTAACATAGGCATACAACGGTTTGCTGGGATGGTGTCAAAGGTTAGAGGTTTCATGGCAACAATGAGAGGCTGACAAACAAATGGTGGGTAGCACGACATCTAGCGATAGCATCAAGACAATTGGCATAGCAATGATAGTAATGAGATCCAAGGTGACGGTCATCTTGCCTGAGATCTCGCTAGGAAGAAGAACAAGTCCATGAAGAAGACGAAGCCACAAAGGCGAACCAAGCGTAGTCGGACGAATCGTCACAATCGCAACATTACCGGAACTATCGAGAAGAAGCAACACCGGAAAGAAGCAAACAACATGGTAAACACACAATCAAAATCATGGCATGATTCACAATCAAGTACGATGCATGTCCGGTTTAATGAGTCATGGCATGGCAAAGTGCAACAAACAATACTATAAATTAAGTGGACCTCAATATGCAACAAGTTGCATACTAACAAAACACCACATTCCATTATTTAATTCTCTCTCATTTTGTGTACCCAACAATATTAAATGTTGTTATACATGGCAAGAGGCACAATGCAAACACATGGGATAACAAGTGAAATGAGCATGGTGCAAGAAGCTAGGATATGAAAAGGCACTCAACATGATCATGGCATAAACATATAGGAATGAAATATGCAAAACAATTATGTTCATGCAACAAACACAATAAACACACCACAACAACTAAAATAAATGGAAGGCATCTGGAGCATCGGTCTCAGGGTGTCACAACACTCCCCTACTAACAAGAGATCTCGTCCCGAGATCTTAGGAACGAGACAGAAGTTAAAAAGGAAGAAGGTGAGACCAAAGAACCTTGAGAGGTTGAGACACTTGAAAGGAAGAATGGAATAGAGATGAATGAGATTGAGAAGCTTCGGTAAAATGAGGAAACAAGGCATACGAGAGAACGAAGAGCTTAAGTGACAAGAGAGACATTGAGAGTACTCCGGTTAAGCGAGATATACAAGGAATAAGAACAAGAAAATTTAGATAGCACTCCCGTTGAATATGAATGGAATGGAACAAGAACTTGAGAAGATGTAACGATACATTATGAGATGAACATGACATTACCTCCGGAAGAATTGAAAAGATGGAATGAAAAGAACGGAGAAGAAGATGTCAACTTCTACCACAATTGAATTGAAAGAGCATCTTCAAAAGAAAGACTTGAACGAAGTTGTTGAAGAATCAATGACAAAAGATTTGATTTGCATGGGATTATGTAACCATGTCAAACTTGAGGTGAATTATGCCACAATGAAAAGATTGAATAAATGAGATGAAGGAAGAAATGCAAAACTCCACTTCAAAATAATATGGAGAATTACTTTCTTCTCAAGGTGCACGTAGGATAATGCTTGAGCTCCTCGACAAGAATTTGATGAACACTTGAAGAAAGAATTAAATCATGATGAACCACCACGAAGAACTCCGGTAACAAAAGGATGATGAGATAGGAATGAAGGACAAAAGAATAAGATTAAAGGCTTGTGATGGTTTAGATGGAGGTTTCAACGAGATGGTCGAGTAAACTTTGAACTCCGAAAAAGAAAAGATGAAAACACTTGGGACTAGAATTTATCCATCAAGAACAAACTCTCAAGGACGACATTAATCAACTTGACGATAATGAATACGAATTATGTTATGCTCATCCTCCATCAATTAAATTGATGAAAGCAATGAATTCACATACTACTTATTCTCGTTGAAATTTGTTAATGAGGGATATATAGCACATAAACTTGAGAAAGTCTTGACGAGCCACCGATAGGATTGGAAAGAACAAATGAATTGATGTGATAACAAATGAAAATAATTCTTGCACGGACCACCTTAAGAATTGAAACCTGGTGACGAAAAAGAACAAGCCACCGGGAAGAATTGAAATTGAGTGAATACAAGAGAATGAATTGCCGGGAAGAATAAAGTACTTGAGGAAATTTAGATACAAGAGAAAGAAGAGAGTGCGAACTGATTAAAGAATACTTGGATGAAGAACTAGAAGAATACAGAGACGAACGAAGAAGCATCGATTTAGAATATTTGGAGGACGAAGTTGAAAACTGAGAACGAAGAAATCTTCTGCAATGATGGCCTTCGGGGGATCACAATGGGAAGAATACATGAAATATTCTGGATGGTTGCAGAAAGATTTAGAGGAAAAAACTTCTTCAATCTTCAAACTTCGACGAGGAACACCAACAAAATTGTTGAGAGACTCCAGACGAATGAAAATAGGAGAGGTTGAACCAATGATGAAAAGAATTGAAAGCGATCTTGGAGAAGGCATGGGACTGATGGAATCCATTCTTACGTCACACTTTGAAAAGAATTTGGGAATAACTCTTAAATATTAGAAGAGTCAGGTAAGATCCTGAGAAAAGACCTGTGGGTTAGGGCCCACTGAAGAGAAACACCGTTGGAAAAGATTATTCGAGTGAGAAAATGATGCACCGGAACAATTGAATGACTCGAATGAGGTGACAACCTCGAATTAATTGGAACAGACACGAATCTTCTGAGATGACTTCGGAACTCCGAAACAATTAAATGGCGAGAGGCAAACGAGCAATTGGAATCATTTGAGCGAGGGAAAGAATATGATGAACACCGAATACTTGAATTGAATCCACCGGAAAAGAAAAAGAGATGAAGAATGACGAACTAGACGAGAATTCCTGAGTTGAAATAATTGAGGAAAGAAAGAAAGGCTTCGCACGAGTAGGATGTATACTCGGTTAAGGACGCCGGCTCCGAGAAGAAAAAGGGTGGGCGGGTGGGAAAAGAAAGACCACTTCGGACGGTGAAAACGACGCCGTTAAGAAAGAACTGAGGATTGATCTTGCAAAAGGTGAAGAGGATCGAATCATCTTGACGAGAATTGCACCGGATGAAAAGAACTGACTTCGCAGCGAATGAAAACTAACTGCGTGATCCTAAAAAAATTTGAAGGAGAAGAGGAGTAATTCAAAACACCTACGTCAAGATTCCTCACCAGAGCGATGAAGGGGCTGAGGAGTAAAAAGAATTCCTACTCTCTGATATAACTAGACTCCAAATAGTTTTTCTTCTAAACTCGACAACGGCCAAACTACGGTCAATCAAGGGGGCTCCTATGGTCGTTCGAGGCTCTGATACCAACTTTTCACGCCCAAGATGTGATTCTGTCTCGATCACGTGATGAACTCGTGATTGGGGCACAATCGCATTTCGGGCGCTTAGCAAGATGGATATCATTACATCGTACCATTACATAAATAGATGGGGATACAACAAGTCATACAACTCCACATGAATACAACAAATCATACACAAGGCATCCGACTATGGACGAAAAACATGAAAAATACAACGACATCCATCCTGCTATCCCAGACTGCCGACCAGGAACCTAACCCAAGACTGATGAAGAAGAAGAAGGAAGAACTCCAACACAAGTGAACATCGCTCTCACATCAAGTCATCAGAACCTGCACCTACAACTATTGTTGTAGTATCTGTGAGCCACGAGGACTCAGCAATCCCATAACCATGGGTATAAGGACTAGCAAAGCTTTATGGGTATGGAGAGGATAAGTGGTGAGGTTACAGCAGCGGCTATGCATTGTATGGTGGCTAACTTACGAGTACAAGAATAAGATGAGCATCCACGCAAAAGGTCACAAACTAGTAATGATTGCTAAGTGATCCTGAACTACCTACGAGTCAAACATAACCCCATTGTGTTCTCTTCTCAAATTGAAAAGACACGGCCACGGTTACTCACGCGGTTGGTGTATTTTATTTCAGATCCTCTGTCAAGTTTCTACAACTGGACATTAACAAATTCCAATCTGCCACATAACCGCATGCACGGCTTTCGAAAGATCATAACCCTGCAGGGGTGTCCCAACTTGGCCCATCACAAGATCTCACGATCGGCAGAGGTAAAACCTCTTATTTTTGGGATAATCCGATCAGACTCAGAATCTAGGTGCACAAGACATTTCGACAATGGTAAAACAAGTCCAACAAGACCTCCCGGCGTGCGGACACCCTGATAGTAGCGGCACGTATCTCGTCTCAGGCCACAACCGGATGAGCTAAGCATACAGCGACCAAATACCCCAAGTTGCCAAGGGGCGCCGTCGCAAGGTGTTCTAGTTTGGACCAACACTCATGAGGAGCACTAGCCCGGTTTGGAAATTAAGTCCACTGGTAGCGCTAACACAAGCATAATCATGGCATGATGCACAATCAAGTATGATGCATGTCCGGTTTAATGAGTCATGGCATGGCAAAGTGCAATAAACAATACTACAAATTAAGTGGAGCTCAATATGCAACGAGTTGCATATTGATGAAACACCACATTCCATTATTTAATTCTCTCTCATTTATGTACCCAACAATATTAAATGTTGTTATACATGGCAAGAGGCACAATGCAAACACATGGCATAACAAGTGAAATGAGCATGGTGCAAGAAGCTAGGATATGAAAAGGCACTCAACATGATCATGGCATAAAATGAAATATGCAAAACAATTATGTTAATGCAACAAACACAATAAACACACCATAACAACTAAAATAAATGGAAGGCATCTGGAGCATCGGCCTCAGGGCATCACAACACTCCCCTACTAAGAAGAGATCTCATCCCGAGATCTTAGGAACGAGACGGAAGTGAAAAAGGAAGAAGGTGAAACCAAAGAACGTTGAGAGGTTGAGCCACTAGAAAGGAAGAATGCAACAAAGATGAATGAGATTGAGAAGCTTCGGTAAAATGAGGAAACAAGGCATACGACGAGAACCAAGAGCTTAAGTGACAATAGAGACATTGAGAGTACTCCGGTCAAGCGAGATAGACAAGGAATAAGAACAAGAAAATTTAGATAGCACTCCAGTTGAATATGAATGGAATGGAACAAGAACTTGACAAGATGTAAGGATACATGACGAGATGAACAAGACATTATCCGTGATAACCCACAAGTGTAGGGGATCACAACAGTTTTCGAGGGTAGAGTATAAAACCCGAATTTATTGAATCGACACAAGGGGAGCCAAATAATACTCTCAAGTATTAGCAGTTGAGTTGTCAATTCAACCACACCTGGAAGACTTAGTATCTGCAGCAAGGTAATTTGGTAGCAAAGTAATATGGAAGTAACCGTAACAATGGCAAAAGTAGCGATAGTAGTTTTGTAGTGATTGTAACAGTAGTAGCGGAAAAGTAAATAAGCAACAAGCAATATGTGAAAATCTCGTAGGCATTGGATGAGCGATGGATAATTATGTCGGATGCGATTCCTCATGTAATAGTTATAACATAGGGTGACACAGAACTAGCTCCAGTTCATCAATGTAATGTAGGCATGTATTCCGAATATAGTCATACGTGCTTATGGGAAAGAACTTACATGACATCTTTTGTCCTACCCTCTCGTGGCAGCGGGGTCCTATTGGAAACTAAGGGATATTAAGGCCTCCTTTTAATAGAGTACCGGACCAAAGCATTAACACATAGTGAATACATGAACTCCTCAAACTACAGTCATCACCGGGAGTGGTCCCGATTATTGAAACTCCAGGGTTGCCGGATCATAACACATAGTAGGTGACTATTGACTTGCAAGATAGCATCAAGAACACACATATATTCATGAAAACAAAATAGGTTCAAATCTGAAATCATGGCACTCGGGCCCTAGTGACAAGCATTAAGCATGGCAAAGTCATAGCAACATCAATCTTAGAACATAGTGGATACTAGGGATCAAACCCTAACAAAACTAACTCGATTACATGGTAAATCTCATCCAACCCATCACCGTCCAGCAAGCCTACAATGGGATTACTCACGCACGGCGGTGATCATCATGGAATTGGTGATGGCGGAAGGTTGATGATGACGACGGCGATGATCTCCACTCTCCGGAGCCCCGAACGGACTCCAGAGCAGCCCTCCCGAGAGAGATTAGGGCTTGGCGGCGGCTCTGTATCGTAAAACGTGATGAATCCTTCTCTCTGATTTTTTCTCTCCGAAAGTGAATATATGGAGTCGGGGGTGATGTTGGTGGAGCCTCAGGGGGCCCACGAGGTAGGGGCACGCCCCCACCCTCGTGGACAGGGTGGCCCCCCTGGTCTGGTTCTTTCCGCAGGTATTTTTTATATATTCCAAATAAATCTCCATTTATTTTCAGGTCATTCCAAGAACTTCTATTTCTGCACAAAAATAACACCATGGCAGCTCTGCTGAAAATAGCGTCAGTTCGGGTTAGTTCCATTCAAATCATGCAAGTTGGAGTCCAAAACAAGGGCAAACGTGTTTGGAAAAGTAGATACGTTGGAGACGTATCCACTCCCCCAAGCTTAAACCTTTGCTTGTCCTCAAGCAATTCAGGTGATAAGCTGAAAGTGATAAAGAAAAACTTTGATAAACTCTGTTTGCTCTTGTTGTTGCAAATATGTAAAGCCAACATTCAAGTTTTCAGCAAAGATCATTAACTAACCACATTCACAATAACTTTCAGGTCTCATGTCTACTCATATCAATGGCATAATCAACTAGCGAGCAATAACAATAAGCCTCAGATGACAACACTTTCTCAAAACAATATTAATATGATATGACAAGATGGTATCTCGCTAGTCCTTTCTGAGACCGCAAAACATAAATGCAGAGCACCTTTAAAGATCAAGGACTGACTAGACATTGCAATTCATGGTAAAAGAGATCCAGTCACAATCATACTCAATGTAAATTAATAGCAATACATGCAAATGACAGCGGTGCTATCCAACCGGTGCTGTTTAATAAGAGGATGATGACTCAACATAAAAGTAAATAGACAGGCCCTTCGCAGAGGGAAGTAGGGATTTGTAGAGGTGCTAGGGCTCGATTTTGAAATAGAGATGAATAATATTTTGAGCGGTATACTTTCAATGTCAACATAACAACCAAGAGATCTCGATATCTTCCATGCTACACACATTATAGGCGGTTCCCAAACAAAATGGTAAAGTTTATACTCCCCAACCACCAACAAGCACACTCCACGGCTGGCCCAAAACAACGGGTACTGTCCATACCAACAACAACCCTGGGGGAGTTTTGTTTAATTATTATGATTTGAGCATGGGACTCGGCATCCCGGTTACCAGCCATTTTCTCATGAATGATGAGCGGAGTCCACTCATCGTGAGAATAACCCACCTAGCATGGATGATATAGACATTCCTAGTTGATACATGAGCTATTCGAGCATACAAAACAGAATTTTATTTGACGGTTTGGAGTTTGGCACATAAAAATTTACTTGGAACGGCAGGTAGATACCACATATAGGAAGGTATGGTGGACTCGTATGGAATAACTTTGGGGTTTATGGAAGTGGATGCACAAGCAGTATTCCCTCTTAGTACAAGTGAAGGCTAGAAAGAGACTGGGAAGCGACCAGCTAGAGAGCGACAACAGTCATGAACATGCATTAAAATTAATCAACAATGGATGCAAGCATGAGTAGGATATAAATTACCATGAATATAAATATCATGGAGGCTATGTTGATTTTGTTTCAACTACATGCGTGAACATGTGCCAAGTCAAACCACTTGAATCGTTCAAAGGAGGATACCACCCTATCATACCACATCACAACCATTTTAATATCATGTTGGCACGCAAGGCAAACCATTATAAACTCTTAGCTAATTAAGCATGGCATGAGCAGCTATGATCTCTAATTGTCATTGCAAGCATGTTTCATTCATAATAGGCTGAATCAGGAACGATGAACTGTCATATTTACAAAAACAAGAGAGGTCGAGTTCATACCGGCTTTTCTCATCTCAATCAATTCATCACATATCGTCATTATTGCCTTTCACTCGCACGACCGAACGGTGTGGATAATTATAATAGTGCATGTGCATTGGACTAATTTGGAATCTGCAAGCATTTAATACAAGAGAGAAGACAAAGTAATATGGCTCATGGTTAAATCAACAATAATGCATACGAGAACCACTAAGCATTTTCATCATGGTCTTCTCTTCTTGACCCCCCAAAGAAAAGAAAAGAAACTATTTACACAGGAAAGCTCCCAACAAGCAAAAGAAGAACGAGAAATCTTTTTCGGTTTTCCTTTAATTACTACTACCACATGCATGGAAAGTAGACTAGCTAAAAGCTACAACTTTTTTTTTCTGTTTTTCTTAAGGTTTTTCTAACACACAAGAAAAAGACTAAGAAAAGAAATGAAACTAGCATGGATAGTACAACGAAAGAGTATGAGCACCGACTACTGGAATAAGTGTGTGAACATGAATGTAATGTCGGTGAGAAATATATACTCCCCCAAGCTTAGGCTTTTGGCCTAAGTTGGTCTATGGCCAGTATTGGCCTGACGGATATCCAAAGTTGTAGTTGGGGTTGTACTGAGATGCAACGGCTACTGCCTGATGAGCTGCATCTTGAAGATGCGCCGCCTTCGTCATCTCCTCATACTCATTCGCCTCCTCCCTGGTTACAATATATCTCCTTTTTGCCTGAAAGTCAAAGAAAGTAGGAGCAGGGAGAGCAATATGGATAGTGCGACGCCTGTCAAAGATTAGTCGATATTGGATGGATTGTTCATCCCTCTCAACGAACCGATGGCAAATCATGGCATTATAATCTAGAAAAGCAGGAGGCAACTTCGCATCATTCTCATTATGGGCACATGAAGATAATTAGCCAAGCGAGTTGCATAAATTCCACCAAACAAATCGCCATTTAAACCATTAAGATGTAACCTACGTGCAACAATGGCCCCCAAATTATATTGTCTATCACCTAATACCGCACTTTTGAGGACACTAAGATCTGGTACGCACATGTGGCAAGCCTCATCTTTACCGTGAATGCATCTACCAATGAAGAAAGCAAAATAATGTATACCAGGGAAATGAATGCTCCCTATGGTAGCTTGGGTGATTTCTCTAGATTCCCCCATAGTGATACTAGCTAGAAAGTCCTTATACTCAGATTTGTGACGTTCACCAACATTACCCCACTGTGGGTGTTTACAAGCATCGCTAAAATCTTCTAAGTCCATAGTATAAGATTTATCATAGAGATCAAACAAGACAGTGGGAGAATTACGTGAAGATGCAAATTTAAACCTTCTCACAAAGGAATCAGTTAGGTACTGGTATTGAGGGCACTTATCTAACACGAAGTCCTCAATATCCGCATTACGCACATATGTGTAAAATTCTTCCTTGATACCTGCCCGGATCATAAACTCCTCTCACGACCATTCACAGGGCCGCACTTGAGCTTCCCTTGGTAGTTCATCGTCCGGCTTACGTATCACAAGCCTTGGTCCTTGCTTCCTTGAGGAACCACCTTGGTAGATTTTCCTATGCATTTTTTCGGAAAAAATTCTAAAATTTTTAGTGACTCAAAATAAAATTGAACCAAACTCAGCAAGATTGATAGCAACTGCTCCCACAAGTGCCTAGAGACTATATCATGCATTAGAACTACTTGGGACCACATAAATTTGACATGCAAGCTCAAGAACAGGGTCACTTAAGCAGCAAAAAATTGCAATAAATAAATCACTAGAACAAAAACTAATTGGACCATTGGAGGAGTCACATACCGAAGAACAATCTCCCCAAACAGTTTTGTGAATAGAGCTTTGAGCAAGGATATCGAAAATGGCAGCAAGATGAGCTAGAACTCGTGCTTGAGCTGGTTGGTGATTTTTTGGGAGGAAGAAGGAGTGTTTGGGTGCTGGAGTAAGTGGAGGGGGGCCACGTGGGTCCCACGAGACAGGGGGCGCGCCATGTACCCTCGTGGCCAGGTGATGGCTCCCCCTGTTGTGTTCTCAGTGCCAAATATTCTTAAATATTCACTACAAGAAATATGTCAACTTGTGACCTTGACTATTGGTCACTGAAAGGTCATTGTTTTTCATTTGTGACCTTTTTTGACCAAAAACAGATGGTCAAAAGCTGAGGGTCGTAAACTGAAATTAACGACCTTCTCCGTGAGAAGGTCATAGACGTTTATGACCAAAATATGCCTACTGTCTTGTTTTGGTCACTAGCAGCCTCCCCAGGCCACGTAGGCATCCGACGTGGCAATCTGATGTGGCACAAGAATCAGCCCGGTCCAATTCGATTTTCTACATGGGCCTAGCCCAACAATTCAGCCTTTTTAATGTTTTTTCCCTGTGCTTTTATTAGCTACATGGGTCTGACCCAGTAATTCGGCCCATGTATTATTTTTTAGGCAAGGCCTTTTAATATATGTATTTTATGTTAATTTCGGTTAGCTACATGGGCCTGGCCTACAATTTGGCCTTTTTATTTTCTAGCGCACAACATTTTGCAGTCAATTTATCTTTTATTTCCAGCTTTTTTTTCCCAGCTCCAGTTTACAGATGGGTTCCAATGGTCAGAGTCATGTTCTTCAAATTTTGATATTCCAGTAAATAAAAACAAATATTTGAATCGGAACTAATTGAAAACACAAGTAATACTTCAACAGATCAAAAAACCAAATTTGGCACGTTACAGTCAAACATAGTTCACACCATGTTTATAATCGAACATACTTCACATCAGGTTTACAGCCACCAAGAACACAACTAAACATCAAAATATAACTATCTATCAAAGTATAACTAGCTCCAATGAGCTAGAACTCAATGCTTCTTCACTTCTTGGAGCCCACGACGAAACACGAATGAAGTACATCATCTGGAAGTTATCAAACCATATGGTTAGGAGCAAAATAAAGGCAAATCTAAAAAGCACATTAACTTGTAGGCAGTCTGTGTGCATAAATAAAGTAAAACAAGAAAATGAGGCATAGAAATCAGTGGATACAAGTAGTAACTATCAGCAGCAAGTAAATACTACTCCAATCACATCAGGTTTACAATCCTATAAATGCGACATTTTTATCATTTAAGCATAGAAGGACAAAGTAAACATCATTTCGATGTTTGAAACAAAGAACCATAATTTAAACGTTTGAAAAACAAAAAAAATGTTCCAGTAGATCATATCTGGTTTAAATGAACCCCTTTGGCACCAATATTATGCAACATCAAAGAAGTATACAAAAATAGAAAAATTAATTCGAGAACCATGCAAGAGCCTAGGTTTTACTATCATTTTGACACCTAAAGTAACACCCAAGAATATAACGAGTTGATGTATTACTCTAGCATAACAAAATTAGAAACATCCCTTGTTGTTCTATTTTAACCTTACTACTACCTTCGTTCATTTTAGTAATTTAGAAAGAGGGGTGATGGGGCACAGAACCATGAGCCATTGTTGTGGGGTTGTGGCTGATGAATGTTACCTTTTGGGGCCCCAACAGTAGCTCCGCCAGATGCAGCAGCAACACCTCCAGTAGCCATAGCAATAGCAGCACCACCAATAATGACCTGAGTGACATTTCAGATCATCATTACAGAAGAAAGAATTAAGACACAGGCAACCAATATAGCTTCAGCATTACATGTACAGATTTTAGCTCTTTCTACCCAATTACAAATAGCAATGGGTGACAAAGATGATAACATATTGTACCATCAAGTAAACTCTCACAAGAAAGATGCCTCGGTAAGTAATATGAATGGGTGACAAACTGAATAGTGAAACAAGTTGATATTTGTACACTATAGTGTTTATGCATAGTGTAACAAAATGAATTTCAGATTATGTTGCATGCATTTGCATAGTGAGTGGGTGTCATTTTTGAACACTGGCAATGTGGTTGAACATAGCAATACTAGGAATGAGATTCCCCATACACTGCAGATCAGTGATGCAATATAGCACTAGTTTCACTTTAGCATCTGTGCCTAATTATGCAGGTATGTAGGATGACTTCAAGAAAAAAATGAAACTGCAAGGGAATGGAAGATGGAGAGGGACAGGGGGTGCTACCTGCAGGAAGGCATTGGCGGCTCCAAAGATGGCATCGAAGTGTTCCACAGGCTGGGCGCAGAGGGGAAGGTCGCTGGTGGAAGAAGTGGCATTCGTGCACCCTACACCAGAGACATGATGAGTAAGACCGGGGAATCTGGGCATCAGTAGTAGGGGAAGGGGAAGGACGGAGATGCGTACCTCGCTAGGAGCTGCAGTCTGTGCTCGTCAGGAGAGTAGGGGCGGTCGGAGATGCCCCGAGAGGCCAAGGCAACCAACAGCTCACCGATGACGGCCGTCATCGGTGAGAGGGTCAACCTTTCGAGGTTAAAAGATCGTACCAGATCGAGCACCTTGAAGACGACCTTGTCTTATCGTGCCTTGGCCTCCTCTGTGAGAACCTAGCAGGAGCATAACAGAGCAGGGAACTAGTAGTTGTCAAACATAGATGAGCAGAAAATACACACTAGTCAATGAAAGAACTAATGTGTAGATAATACTCGAACAAATCAAAGAGGCAGGAAACTAGATATCTTCATTGCATGTGCCATTTAATTAATAGGAAACCATAGAATAAGTTGTCAAGTGCTAGCTAGGAGATCAGGTATGCATAAACAAAATATTTGCATTGTATCCATAATGAAGTATTTATATTATAAGCAAATATAGGAGTGCCACTTCAAGTGAATGCCAGACATCACATTACACACACTCAAAATTAAAAGCTGGGCATCCAATGTACATCAGTTTACAAATAGAGTGTTCTTAGATCATAAGCATGGGTCGTTGAAGGAAATTTACTAGTTAAGGGCATAGTTGTATCTGTTATCCAGTAATTTCTAGATATGGCAGATGGTACATGCTCTGGGTAGAGTACATGCCCTGGATTCGAGTTCATGGTTAACTTCAATTGAATGCTCAAGTAGCTAAATAGACCTACTGAAAAAGATGAATGCATGCACACTAACAATTTCCTCAATTACAATTTGTTCATAAAACAATAATATGAAGGACTTGGGGTAAAAATTGAAGAATTACAATTTCCTCAACTAGTACTACCATGGAACAAGTGGAATCAACAACGCACCTACATAGACTAGACTAACAGAATCAAGATCAATCGCATCTCGACTCGGCAGATCCACCTTACTCTCTAATGATGGTAGTCATGGAGGATCTCCCAGTCCTTGCGGTCCTCGACCTCCTGGGGCGCGGGGATGAGGTCGACGCAGACGGCTCCGAGGTGTAGCAGAGGATGTGGCCGATGGAGGTGCGCCATAAGGCGCGTCCCCGTGCGTCGATGCCGGACTGGGCGCCGAAGCCCGTCCCTACCGCGGAGGACGCACACCACCTCCGCCCCAAACTAGACCAGCCTGAGGAGGTTGAACCTGCACGGAGCCTAGGGTGGGTGACGGAGACGAGCCGCCTGAGACGCGCCGTCGGTGGACGCAGCACCACAGCCGAAACCCTAGCCACGGGCAAAGGGTCGCGGCGAGCTTCAGGTAGAGGGAGGGGCGGATCCAGTCGTCCTCGAGGACAGAGGGGTCGGAGAGCAGCACATCTGGCAGCTGTGGAGCTACAAGAAGGGGAGGGGGAGCCCGTCGGCGAGCTATGGAAGGACAGAGGCGAAGATGTGGTTGGCGGCGGTGGGGGACGATGGCGAATCGGGAGGATAGAGCGCCGTGCATCGAAGCACACACGCACGCGCCGGCAAGGAAGCCAACCACGGTTGCGCCTCTCTCCGTTGATCGGGGGCGGGGGCCGGGGTGGCGGCGGGAGTGGATCGGGGTCGTAGAGGGAGAGGGACACGGTGGGCGCCGCTGCGGGATGCGTCGAGGAAGGAGGAGGTGGGCGCTGCTGCGGGACGCGTCGAGGAAGGAGGATGTAGTGGCGGAACGGAGAGGAGGAGGTGGTAGGATGCGCCGCTGCAGGACGACGAGGAGGTGGCGGCGGCGAGGAGATGAGGGAGGGGGAGAGATGGGATCTGAGTTAGGGTTAGTTGGGCTACGGGTGGGGGTTTGCCATTTTCATTTGTTTTTCTTTTTGTTCTTTAGATAGATGGATGGATGGATGTGGTAGGGAGAGATGGAGAGATGGATGGATGGATGGACTCCATGTCATCGATCCGTGGGAAGGGTTCTAATTGGCTCGGAAAACCAGTGATTTAAAATAGTTCCCAAGTACTAAAAATAAAGGGATTTTGTGAAGTAGCTATCAAAAATATTTTGCAAAAGGGTACCACACAAATTTTTACTAGAATCAGACCACATTTTATGGATAAGGACCAATTTGTATGCATTTCTGATCATTCTAGCTATTTTTAATCATTTTTCGAGTGGCAAAAATGTTTTTTTTGTGAAGAACCTATCAAATATTTGTTGTAAAATTGGACTCCATCAATTTTCTAAAATACTAGTCCATATTTAATATACAATTGACCAAATGGTTGAGTGTCACAAACTTTGATCCACCTCTCGTGAAAAAGACAAATTTCCGTCGATCTAGTTGGAAACAGGTCAAATTTGAACTGCAGCTGCCTTGTAGTTTGCTCTTTATTTTTTCCAAAAATCATTTATAGGTACATAAGTATCTATTTAATCAGAGAAATACCAAAAGTTTTCCAAGATTCAACCACTAGCTAGGAACGGTCATGCCCGCCGTTTTGACCGCATTTTCAAACGGGCATAAAAAAAAATTGGAAAACCTTCGCATTGTGTCATTATATGTGGCCAAGTTACCAGGAAAAATAATAAACTTCTAATACGGCAATTCTTTTTAAAAAGTGTTCTCAAAAATGAGCTATCATGCGTGAAGATCAATGGCTTTCAAGCCAAATGATCAATCTTATGGCCACATTCATGGCATAGTTTGTTCAAATGATCTCATGTTGTGCACAATGGTGCATCTTGGAATGGTAGACAATGTTGCCTAAGGAAGTTTTCATTTTCTTTGGACGAAAAATTCATTTTCCATTTTCGAGTGCCCAAAATGAGTTTTTTTGTGAAGGACCTACCATATATTTGTTGCAAAATTTGACCAAATCAATTTTATAAAATACTAGGCCATATTTAATGCACAATTGACCAAATAGTTGGGTGTAAAAAGGTTTGATCCACCTCTCGTGAAAAAGACAAATTTCGGCCGATTCAGCTGGAAGTGGGTCAAATTTGAACTGTAGCTGCCTTGTAGCTTGCTCTTTATTTCTTACAAAAATCATTTCTAGGTACATAAGTATCTATTTAATCAGAGAAACACAAAAAAAACCAAGATTCAACCACTAGCTAGGAACGGTCATTCCCGCCGTTTTGACCGCATTTTGAAACGGGCATAAAAAATTCAAAAAAAAACAAAAAATTGGAAAACCTTCGCATTGTGTCATTATATATGACCAAGTTACCAGGAAAAATAATAAACTTGTAATACGGCAATTCTTTTAAAAAGTGTTCTCAGAAATGAGCTATCATGCGTGAAGATTCATGGCTTTCAAGCCAAATGATCAATCCTATGGACACATTCATGGCATAGTTTGTTCAACTGATCTCATATTGTGCACAAGGGTGCATCTTGCAATGGCAAACAATATTTCCTAAGGAAGTTTTCATTTTCTTTGGACGAAAAAATCATTTTCCATTTTTCGAGTGCCCAAAAGGAGGTTTTTTTTGTGAAGGACCTCCCAAATAATTGTTGCAAAATTGGACCAAATCAATTTTCTAAAATACTAGGACATATTTAATGCACAATTGACAAAATGGTTGGGTGTAAAAAGTTTTGATCCACCTGTCATGAAAAAGACAAATTTCCGCCGATTCAGTTGGAAGCGGGTCAAATTTGAACTGTAGCTGCCTCATAGTTTGCTATTTATTTTTTCCAAAAATCATTTCTAGTTACATAAGTACCTATAGAATCATAAATACATGGTTTGGTGGCGATACGTCGAGGTTTGGGCGGTGGTCGAGGGCCCCAACTCTAGAGCGCGTAAACTCGCATGCCCGCCGCGTGGTCACCGCGTGATTGTGGCGTTGCCATGTGTTCTAGGAGGCCTAGGCATGTCTAGTGGGTTGGGCACTCCCCAGGTATGTGCTAGGAAGAAAATTACAACATAAGATTCTCACGAGGAGACCGATCGATGCTCAAACATGAATTAGCAGCCAAGTGTTTGATTAGCGGTACGGGAAATGCACATGGCTAATGGGCTTGAGTTTTGGTTGAGGATGATCAGTTACTAAGAAGACCGTCTTCACAAATTTCAGCTCAAAAGGAGGAGTCTAGGTGGTACTTGCTTTGCAAAGTACCACACTGGACATAAATACGAATGTTGAAGCTGGGCTAAATAATGAATGGATTGAGCTGACATTTGGTGGAGGATTGTTATTTGGGCATAGGAAAGCACTGTAGAAAATGGATACCATTTGGACATGCCAAAGTGGTACTTCCTTCACAAAGTGCTTTTTGAACAGAATAGGAAAATGAATATTTTTGAATTATTTTTGAACTATGCAAGGAAGGTTTTTTACATATTTGACGAAGATATGACCCAAAGAATTTATGAGATTTTTTGGGGAATTTTGGGAATGACAGAAATATAGGTTGCTTCGCAACCTAGGGCAAAAACTGCCACATGGACATGACACATAGGCAAAACTGATGAGGTGGCACCTAGTCGTAGCAACCCACCACAATTTACAAGGTTATGACCATCTATATTGGTCATGATCAACTAGAAATAAGGCAGCAGACCAGTGCTATCAGCTTTATGACCATTTCGTGTAAGGAAATTATGACCTTTCTGACCAAAATGGTCGTTATAGTTTAGGGTTTGGAGTCCCCCGAACAGCTTTTGACCAATTGGTCTGAAATGGTCATGGATCTATGACCAATTCTTCCAGGGTCACTAACAGAAGGTCACTAGTTGACATATTTCTTGTAGTGATTCTGAAAAAAAAATCATATTTCATTTTCGGGGCATTTGGAGAACTTTTATTTTCGGGGTATTTTTTATTGCACGGATAACTCTGAAAACAGACAGAAAATACTAATTTTGCTTTATTTAATCTAATTAACAGAAAGTAAAAGGAGGGTACAGAAAGTTGTGCTTTCTAAATTCAACCATCTCATGCTCATCAAAAGGAATCCGTTAACAAGGTTGATCAGGTCTTGTTAATAAAATCTTTCCGAATAACATGAAACCAGAGAATTTTCGAATGACACTAGGTTACCTCAATGGGGATATGTATGTCCCCAACAATAAGAATATCATATTTCTTCTTGACAGTAGGAAGAGGAAATTCAAAACCTCCGATAGTAATCATTGAATATTTTTCCAATAGAATTGATACTGTGGACCTGAGGTTGTTTCTCGGAAGTGTACCGTATGCTCATTACCATTGACATGAAAAGTGACATTACCTTTGTTGCAATCAATAACATCCCCTGCAGTATTCAGAAAGGGTCTACCAAGGATAATAGACATACTATCGTCCGCGGAAATATCAAGGATAACAAAGTCCGTTAGAATAGTAACATTTGCAACCACAATAGGCACATCCTCACAAATACCGACATGTATAGCAGTTGATTTATCGGCCATTTGCAAAGATATTTCAGTAGGTGTCAACTTATTCAAATCAAGTCTACGATATAAAAGAGAGGCATAACACAAACACTGGCTCCAAGATCACATAAAACAGTTTTAACATAGTTTCTTTTAATGGAGCAAGGTATAGTGGGTACTCCTGGATCTCCTAGTTTCTTTGATATTCCACCTTTAAAAGTATAATTGGCAAGCATGGTGGAAATTTCAACTTCAGGTATTTTTCTTTTATTTGTGATAATGTCTTTCATATACTTACCATACATATTTTTTTTGAGCATATCAGTCAAACGTATACACAAAAAGATAGGTCTAATCATTTCAACAAAGCTCTCAAAATCCTCATCATCCTTTTTCTTTGATGGTTTAGGAGGGAAAGGCATGGATTTCTGAACCCATGGTTCTCTTTCCTTACCATGCTTTCTAGCAACAAAGTCTCTCTTATCATAACGTTGATTCTTTGATTGTGGGTTATCAAGATCAACAGCAGGTTCAATATCTACATCATTGTCATTACTAGGTTGAGCATCATCATGAACATCATTAACATTATCACTAGGTTCATGTTCATTACCAGATTGTGTTTGAGCATCAGAGATAGAGATATCATTGGGATTCTCAACTGTGTCAGCAACAGGTTCACGAGAAGCATGCAAAGTCCTATAATTTTTCCTTTTCTTCTGCTTAGAAGAACTAGGTTCATCTATATTAGCTCTCTAAGAATCTTGCTCGATTCTCTTAGGGTGGCCCTCAGGATACAGAGGTTCCCGAGTCATTCTTCCACCTCTAGTCACAACTCTAATAGCATTATCATTTTTCTTATTATTCAATTCATTGAGAAAATCATTTTGTGCTTTAAGTACTTGTTCTACTTGAGTGGTAACCATAGAAGCATGTTTACTAATGAGTTTAAGTTCACCTTTAACTCTAGACATATAATCACTCAAGCGTTCAATCATATAAACATTACATTACAGTTGTCTACCAACATAAGCATTGAAGTTTTCTTGTTTGACAATAAAGTTGTCAAACTCATCTAAGCATTGGCTAGCAGACTTATAACGAGGAATATCACCTTCATCAAATCTATAAAGAGAATTTACCTTTACTACCTGTGTCGGGTTATCAAGACCATGTATTTCTTCAATAGATGGTATATTCTTAACATCTTATTTAGTACCTTTTTCTTTCATAGATTTCTTTGCTTCTTGCATATCTTCAGGACTGAGAAACAAAACACCCCTTTTCTTCGGAGTTGGCTTAGGAGTTGGTTCAGGAAGTGCCCAATTATTTTCATTACTCAACATATTATTCAATAGCAATTCAGCTTGATTGACAGTTCTTTCCCCGTAAACACAACCAACACAACTATCCAGGTGGTATATGGAAGCATCGGTTAGTCCATTATAAAAGATATCAAGTATTTCATTTTTCTTGAGAGGATGATCAGGCAAAGCATTAAGTAATCAGAGAAGCCTCCCCCAAGCTTGTGGGAGACTCTCTTCTTCAGTTTGCACAAAATTATATATTTCTCGTAAGGCAGCTTGTTTCTTATGAGCGGGAAAATATTTAGTAGAGAAGTAATAAATCATATCCTGGGGACTACGCACACAACCAGGATCAAGAGAATTAAACCATGTCTTAGCATCACCCTTTAAGAAGAACGGAAATAACTTAAGGATATAGTTGTAACGGATTTTTTCCTCGTTGGTGAATAGGGTGGCTATATCATTCAACTTAGTAAGATGTGCCACAACAGTTTCAGATTCATAGCCATGGAAAGGATTATATTCAACCAAAGTAATTAACTCAGGATCGACAGACAAATCATAATCCTTATCAGGAACACAGATAGGTGAAGTAGCAAAAGCAGGGTCATATTTCATTCTAGCATTCAAAGACTTTTCTTTCAGCTTAGCTAATAATTTCTTAAGATCATATCTATCATTGCAAGCAAGAAAGTCTCTAGCAGTTTCTTCATCCATAACATAACCCTCAGGAACAACAGACAATTAATATCTTGGAGGAGAATCTTCATCATCACTTTCATCAATATTATCAGTTTCAATAATTTCATTCTCTCTAACCTTAGCAATTTGTTCATCAAGAAATTCACCTAGTGGCACAATATTATCAAGCATAGAAGTAGTTTCATCATACATAGTAGAAGTAGCATCATCAAGAACATGCGACATATTAGATTCAATAGTAGGAGTAGGTGTCGCAAATTTACTCATAACAGAGGGTGAATCAAGTGCAGAGCTAGATGGCAGTTCCTTACCTCCCCTCGTACTTGAGGGAAAGACCTTGGTTTTTTAGTCTTTGAAGTTCTTCATAGTGATCAACATATATAAATCCCAAGTGAATTAAAGAATATAGATATGCTCCCCGGCAATGGCGCCAGAAAATAGTCTTGATAACCCACAAGTGTAGGGGATCGCAACAGTTTTCGAGGGTAGAGTATTCAACCCAAATTTATTGATTCGACACAAGGGGAGCCAAAGAATACTCTCGAGTATTAGCGGTTGAGTTGTCAATTCAACCACACCTGGAAGACTTAGTATCTGCAACAAGGTAATTTGGTAGCAAAGTAATATGGAAGTAACTGTAATAGTGGCCAACGTAGAGACAGTAGTTTTGTAGTAATTGTAAAAGTAGCAGCGGAAAAGTAAATAAGCAACAAGCAATATGTGAAAAGCTCGTAGGCATTGGATCAGTGATGGATAATTATGTCGAATGTGATTCCTCAAGTAATAGTTATAACATAGCGTGACACAGAACTAGCTCCAGTTCATCAATGTAATGTAGGCATGTATTCCGAATACAGTCATACATGCTTATGGAAAAGAACTCGCATGACATCTTTTGTCCTACCCTCCCATGTCAGCGGGGTCCTATTGGAAACTAAGGGATATTAAGGCCTCCTTTTAATAGAGTACCGAACCAAAGCATTAACACATAGTGAATACATGAACTCCTCATACTACGTCATCACGGGAGTGATCCCCATTATTGTCACTTCGGGGTTGCCGGATCATAACACATAGTAGGTGACAATTGACTTGCAAGATAGGATCAAGAGCACACACATATTCATGAAAACATAATAGGTTCAGATCTGAAATCATGGCACTCGGGCCCTAGTGACAAGCATTAAGCATGGCAAAGTCATAGCAACATCAATCTTAGAACATAGTAGATACTAGGGATCAAACCCTAACAAAACTAACTCGATTAGATGGTAAATCTCATCCCACCCATCACCGTCCAGCAAGCCTACGATGGGATTACTCACGCATGGCGGTGAGCATCATGGAATTGGTGATGGAGGAAGGTTGATGATGATGATGGCGACGATCTCCACTCTCCGGGGCCCCGAACGGACTCCAGATCAGCCCTCCCAAGAGAGATTAGGGCTTGGCGGCGGCTCCATATCGTAAAATGCGATGAATTCTTCTCTTTGATTTTTCTCTCCCCGAAAGTGAATATATGGAGTCGGGGTGATGTCGGTGGAGCCTCAGGGGGCCCATGTGGCAGGGGCGCGCCCACGGGGGGCGCCCCCACCCTCGTGGACAGGGTGTGGGCCCCCTGGTCTGGTTCTTTCCGTAGGTAATTTTTATATATTCCAAAATAAATCTCCGTTGATTTTCTGGTCATTCCTAGAACTTTTATTTCTGTACAAAAATAACACCATGGCAGTTCTATTGAAAACATCGTCAGTCCGGGTTATTTCCATTCAAATCATGCAAGTTAGAGTCCAAAACAAGGGCAAAAGTGTTTGGAAAAGTAGATACGTTGGAGACGTATCAACCTCCAGAAGAATTGGAAAGATGGAATGAAAAGAACAGAGAAGAAGATGTCAACTTCTACTACAATTGAATTGAAAGAGCATCTTCAAAAGAAAGACTTGAACGGAGTTGTTGAAGAATCAACGACAAAAGATTTGATTTGCATGGGCTTATGTAACCATCTCAAACTTGAGGTGAATTATGCCACAATGAAAAGATTGAATAAATGAGATGAAGGAAGAAATGCAAAACTCCACTTCAAAAGAATACGGAGAATTACTTGCTTCTCAAGGTGCACAAAGAATAATGCTTGAGCTCCTCCACAAGAATTTGATGAACACTTGAAGAAAGAATTAAATCATGATGAACCACCACGAAGAACTCCGGTAACAAAAGGATGATGAGATAGGAATGAAGGACGAAAGAATAAGATTAAAGGCTTGTGATGATTTAGATGGAGGTTTCGACGAGATGGTCGAGTAAACTTTGAACTCCGGAGAAGAAAAGATGAAAACACTTGGGACTGGAATTTATCCATCAAGAACAAACTCTGAGGGACGAAATTAATCAACTTGACGAGAATGAATACGAATTATGTTATGCTCATCCTCCATCAATTAAATTGATGAAAGCAATGAATTCACATACTACTTATTCTCGTTGAAATTGGTTAACGAGGGATGTATAGCGCATAAACTTGAGAAAGTCTTCATGAGCCACCGGTAGGATTGGAAAGAACGAATGAATTGATGTGATAACAAATGAAAAGAATTCTTGCACGAATCACCGTAAGAATTGAAACCTGGTGAAGAAAAAGAACAAGCCACTGGGAAGAATTGAAATTGAGTGATAAAAAATGAAAAGAATTCCAAAAGTACATCAGCATGGAGTTTATTCATGCGCTTTGCACCAATATAACCTAAGCGGCTGTGCCACAAGTATGTTGCACTATCATTATCAACTCTTCATCTTTTGGCTTCAATATTATGAGTATGTGTATTTACTATGATCGAGATTCAATAAACCATTCACGTTGTGTGCATGACCATAGAAGGTTTTATTCATGTAAACAGAATAACAATTATTCTCTCACTTAAATGAATAACCGTATTGCAATAAACAAGATCCAATCTTGTTCATGCTCAACGTAAACACCAAATAACATTTATTTAGGTTTAACACTAATCCTGAAAGTACAGGGAGTGTGCGATGATGATCATATCAATATTGGAACTACTTCAAACACACATCGCCACCTCACCCTCAACTAGTCTCCGTTTATTCCGCAACTCCTGTTTTGAGTTACTAATCTTAGAAACCGAACAAGTATCAAATACCCAGAGGCTACTATGAGCACTAGTGAGGTACACATTATCAATATGTATATCAAGTATACCCTTGTTCACTTCGTCATCCTTCTTATCCGCTAAATATTTGGGGAACTTCTGCTTCCGGTGACCATTTCCTTTGTAGTTAGAAGCACTCAGTTTCAGGCTTAGGTCCAGCTTTGGGCTTCTTCACGGGGATGACAACTTGCTTGCCATTCTTCTTGAAGTTCCCTTTCTTACCCTTGCCCTTTTCTTGAAACTAGTGGTCTTGTTAACCATCAACAATTGATGCTCTTTCTTGATTTCTACCTTCGTTGATTTCAGCATCATGAAGAGCTCGGGAATCATTTTCGTCATCCCTTGCATATTATAGTTCATCACGAAGTTCCAGTAACTTGGTGATAGTGACTAGAGATTTCTGTCAATCTCTATATTATCTGGAAGATTAACTCCCACATGATTCAAGCGATTTTAGTACTCAGACATTCTGAGCACATGCTCATTGGTTGAGCTATTCTCCTCTATCTTGTAGGCAAAGTACTTGTCAGAGGTATCATACCTCTCGACACGAGAATGAGTCTGAAATACTATTTTCAATTCTTGGAACATATCATATGCTCCGTGGTGTTCAAAATGTTTTTGAAGTCTCGGTTATAAGCCGTAAAGGATGGCGCACTAAACTATCAAGTAGTCATCATACCGAGGTTGTCAAACGTTCATAACGTCTGCATCTGCTCTTGCAATAGGTTTGTCACCTAGCGGTCCATCAAGGACATAATACTTCTGTGCAGCAATGAGGATAATCCTCAGATCACAGACCTAGTCTGCATCATTGCTACTAACATCTTTCAACTTAGTTTTCTCTAGGAACATATCAAAAAACATAGGGGAGCTACAACGCGAGCTATTGATCTACAACATAATTTGCAAATACTATCCGGACTAAGTTCATGATAAATAAAAGTTCAATTAATAATATTACTACAGAACTCCCACTTAGATAGACATCCCTCTAGTCATCTAAATGATCCCGTGATCCAAATCAACTAAACCATGTCTGATCATCACATGAGATGGAGTAGTTTTTAATGGTGAACATCTTATGTTGATCATATCTACTATATGATTCACGCTCGACCTTTCGGTCTCCAGTGTTCCGAGGCCATGTCTGTACATGCTAGGCTTGTCAAGTTTAACCCGAGTATTCTGCATGTGCAAAACTGTCTTACACCCATTGTATGTGAACGTAGAGCTTATCACACCCGATCATCACGTGGTGTCTCGGCACGACGAACTATCGCAACGGTGCATACTCAGGGAGAACACTTGTACCTTGAAATTTTGTAAGGGGTCATCTTATAATGCTACCGACGGACCAAGCAAAATAAGATGCATAATAAGATAAACATCACACGCAATCAAAATATGTGACATGATATGACTATCATCATCTTGTGCTTTTGATCTCCATCTTCAAAGCATCATCATGATCTCCATCGTCACCGACTTGACACCATGATCTTCATCGTAGCGTTGTGGTCTTCTCGCCAACTATTGCTACTACTACTATCGCTAACTCATAGTGATAAAGTAAAGCAATTACATGGCTTTCACAATTCATACAATAAAGAGACAACCATAAGGCTCCTACCGATTGTCGATAATTTACAAAACATGATCATCTCATACGATAACGTATAACTCATCACGTCTTGACCATATCACATCACAACATGCCCTGCAAAAACAAGTTGGACGTCCTCTACTTTGTTGTTGCAAATTTTACATGGCTGCTACGAGCTTCTAGCAAAAACTGTTCTTACCTACGCATCAAAACCACAACGATTTTTTGTCAAGTGTGATGTTTTAACCTTCAACAAGGATCGGGCGTAGTCACACTCGATTCAACTAAAGTTGGAAAAACTGACACCCGCCATTCACCTATGTGCAAAGCACGTCGGTAGAACCAGTCTCATGAACGCGGCCATATAATGTCGGTCCGGGCCACTTCATCCAACAATACCGCCAAATCAAAGTATGACATGCTGGTAAGGAGTATGACTATTATCGCCCAGAACTCTTTGTGTTCTAATCGTGCATATCATCTACGCATACACCTAGCTCATGATGCCACTGTTGGGGAACCTAGTATTTCAAAAAAAATCCTGCGATCACGCAAGATCTATCTAGGAGAAGCATAGCAACAAGCGGGAGAGTGTGTCCACGTACCCTCGTAGACCGAAAGTGGAAGCGTTTAGTAATGCGGTTGAACTAGCCGGACGTCTTCACGATCCAACCGATCCAAGTACCGAACGTATGGCACCTCCGTGTTCAGCACACGTTCAACATGATGACGTCCCTCGAGCTCTTGATCCAATTGCGGACGAGGGAGAGTTTCGTCAGCACGACGGCTTGGTGACGGTGACGATGAAGTCACCGGTGCATGGCTTTGATGTCTACTACACAACCTTCTTCTTGTAGATGTTGTTGGGCCTCCATGTGCAGAGGTTTGTAGGACAGTAGCAAATTTGCCTCAAGTGGATGACCTAAGGTTTATCAATCTGTGGGAGGCGTAGTGTGGGGACCCCGACTTAAGAGTCGAGATCACCGACTGCACGTGTATAGTGATCCCAGAGATCAATGCTCACTGAACACACAGAAGCTGAATAACAAGAGTCTTACATCCATACATACCGTCTTACACAAATTATGACCATTATGGCCAAGTCTTACATAGATAAAGCCTCATGGGCTGAATAGCAAATAATCTCGAATAGCGGAAGTCTTCGTAGATAAGTAGAACCCAAGCCATCTGCCTTAACCCTACATGCATTCTAACTGGGAAAGCGTCCTAGTTCGCATATTCATCTCCATAGAATTCTTCTTCAAATTCCTTCTCCTCCATGTCTGGCCAATTAAATAACCAGTGGCAAGCCAATGAGTACTTTGGATGTACTCGCAAGCAACCCATGATTTGGTTCAAGGCAACAATGCGAGTTGTAAAACAAAGGCAACCTAGATACAAGCTAGATAAGATGTTCTACCATTTGTGAAACATGCATCAATGTACTTGGGTAACCTCGAAGACAGGTTACAGATATCAACATGAATAGAGTTCAATTCATTATCAACGAGTCAAGTCACCACCTTGACTCAACACACACACACACACACTTTCCCCGAGATTGTAAAATTATGGACATAGTTTAAGTAGCACCTCCCAACTATCCATGACCGTGGAGACGGCTATTCGAATAGTTTTACACTCTACAGACGTTGCACACTTTACCTACAAGATCCGGGAAGCTTTCGGGTCACCCACGATCCTGCAGTACCTCAAGTACTCGGGGGAAGCACCCGGTCATTACCTTTCCCTAGACGACACTAACAAAGGGTCCAATCGTTGGTGCACATCCCTCGTGTACAAACGATAAATCGTGGGACTCACCCTTTTTACAATGTCACGCATACACGAAGGGACCAACGGTGTGTCCGGTGCCCTGTGAAAACAGTCATGGTCGCCTATCCAAGCACGACCCCGTCCCGGGAGTGACCTCAAGTCTCCCCCGTCACTAGTGATGTGGGCACCATGCTAGTATCAGCCTAAGTAATCAATAATGCCCCGTCCCATAAGGGTTAGAGTGGTTGCACATGTTTCGTTGGGACGGTAATCACACATAAATCTAATCCATCATTTTACCCACACACGAGAACTTTCTTTGGTGCACCACTTCTTCCTCAAGTGGTGACCTTAACTCAACATCACCCTCGGGCATTAGGGTTACCCGATGTTTTTTTTTGAAAAGAATGCAACCACGGAGGATTCATGGTACATATGCATCATCATGTATCAACAACTAAACCTTTGTCATTGCATCTATGCACATGGTAAAGATCATGAGTAGGGGTATGCATCATGTGGTGGCTCTCAACAAGTTTACCACCGTCACTCTTTATCATCATGCAATCTGAAATAAAAGGGTTCCGAGGAACAAAAGGGGTGTCATGGTCAAAGGGCTGCCTGCCTGGATTGGCTTGATATTCAAAGTCTTCAAATTCTTCCCCTTCTTCTTCTTCAGCAACTTCGTCAAACACGGTATCTAATCGTCGCAATAGATAACGGGAAAATAAGACAATAATAAAAACAGAAAAATCAAAGTGCTCAGAAAAATGTCAACTTACTTTATAAAATACTAGAGGGAAAACTAAGATGGCAAAAATTCTTAGTTTGGGATTTGGACTGACAGAATGGGGTACATGGATTTTTGAACAGAGGTTTTAGTGTTCAAATTTAGATTTCAATTTGAACAGTACAGAAAAGTTTCACGAATATAGGTGAAAGTGATATCATTAAATAGGTTGGAATTTTACAAGTTTTTAGGAACTGGAATTATTTCATTTGGATAAATATTTTATCCTGTGGAATTTTTATAAAACAGACAAAAAAGGAAAAAGAAAAATGGCACTGTGCCACTGGGCTAGAAAGGCCACAGTGCAGCAGGCCCAGAAGGAAAACAGCCCGCGCGAGGCTGCCACGTCGAAGGCGTAAAGGCGAAGTACGCCTTCGAATTGACGGCGAACCGGTGCGCGGGCGCGTGCGTTTTTAAACCTGACGGGGGGTCCCACCCGTCAGGAAGTGAGGCTGACGGACTGGGCCCACGACCGTCGTCGTCTACCTCCGTCCAGAGGCGACGACGAGCTCGCCGGCGGCGATATAGGGCACGGGACGAGGCGTGGGTGGTACCGCCGTGCTGTGGGAGGAGCCGCCGTTCGGATGGAGATGGAGTTGGTCGCCGGGGTGGCCTGGCTCGCCGGCGACGAGGAGGCACGGCGGATTGCTTCGGGTGGTGGTGGTTCCGGCCGTTTCCGGCAGGTACAGAGAGGGGAAACAAGGGGGAAATGATCAGTGATATCTTGCGGTTCTAGATCGAGTGAGAGGGGCGGCGGAGAGGGTTTATACCTCTGGATCAACGGCGACCCGAGGCGGCGGAGCTCGAGCCCGATCTCGAGCTCGGGCCCGTCTGGAGAGGAGTGGGTGTTGTAGGGGGAGGATTGGGTGTGTGAGAGAGTGGCTGGTGAGGAGAGGGAGGCGCGGGGGTGTCCTTTTATAGGCGAACGGTGGGGTGCCGTGGACCCGTGCGCCGGCGAGCTTCTGCTCATTGGCACAAGGCTCGGGAGGAGCTGGCGCCACGTCTGGGGCGTTCCTGGATGCACTCCAGATCCAAGGAAGAGAGGAGAGAGAGCAGGGGGAGGCCAGGGCATCGCGCGTGTGTGCATGCCCATTAGAGCTCTCGGGCGGCCGTCGCGCGTGCGAGCTGGGGCGACAGGAGGGAGAAGGAGGAGGGAGCCGACCGGCTGCCGTGTCGTGGACGTCGAGGCTGCGTCGGGAGACACCATCCTGACGCCCTACGTGGTCGAGCGCCTCGGGCAGGACGCGGCTACAGTGCAGGAGCGCACTGTAGTGCGCTCCAGAGCGCCCATATGGCCGGCATGGCCGTGTCCCACGCTCTCTAGGCGCGGCCACCGTGTCCATTCGCTCTAGGGGGGAATAAACAATGTAGGAGGGACGTTGGATGCCAGGGAGAGCTTCTAGAAGGAGAGAGGGCTGAGAGAGAAAGGTGAAAGTTGCTGTCCAGAATGTAAAATGGGGTTTTACCCCTACTCAATCATTGAGCTGAGGCCCGGGGAGACTTACTGGAGGTGCAAGGGGACTTGGGGAAGCTGTGGTAAAAAGCCTAGCTCAAGGAGAACAAGGAAAGAGGTGGAAGTGGTAATTTTGGAAAATCACCAGAAGGTGTTTGATGTGGTTTTGAGCAATCAAATGATTTCCATTTGACATGAGACTTAACAGGATCAAATGGCATATAGAAATAGGATGTTCCACCAAGTTTGGGCTCATTTGAAGAAACTTGCCAATGTAACATTGGTAAACCCTGGAAATCAACAGAAATGGATTTTCCAAATTTAAGTTAAGAAAATCATCCCTCCTTGATGCACCACTTGGTGTAGTGTCATCATTTGGGGTTGTGATCATGCCCACAAAGTTTGAGGTCACAAGTAAAAAGTTGGTAAAGTAATGTTGGTCAAACTTGAATCTGAACAGAAATGGTTTTGGGGTACTCTGATCAAGTTACCCTTCTCCAAAGCTTGTGCCATTTGGTCTAGATGAATTATTATACCATTCTAGCATGTGAACCAAGTTTGAGAGCATTTGTACAAGTTTGGCAATGTAAAGTTTCTCAAACTTCAAAAATGGACAGAATGGTTTTGAGGGGTTTTGATGAGGTTTTATTGCTTCCCAAGGCATGGGGCTTGGCAAGATCATCAAATATGTCATATATTACATGATAGAATTTCCTTGGAATTTTTAGAGAATATTTCCTTTGTAAATATTTCAAAAGCTTGAAATATCCAGAAAGGGTTTCTCAGGGATTTGTCCAATATTTTGAACACGAGCAAGTGTTGAAACTCTTATATATGGACAATATATGTCCTAAGAGTCTCCCTGAATTTTGGCAAATATTTTTGAAATAGTTAAATAATTTTTCCCTATTAAAGACCATTTCTGGCCTTAAGAAAAAGCTTTTAAATAAAATAGGAAAATAACCTTTACAATTATATTTTTGTGGTTTATGGGAGTCCTATATCTAGTAGGTTTCAAATATACTCTTTGAAATATATTTTTCACCCTAAATCAAGCACTTGCAGTGCAAACCTCAATTCAGGGGTTTTTGGAAAAACTAATTTTTTGAAAATACTTTTTGGCCAAATTATTTTTGTAAGAAAATACTATACTGTTATATACACTTGGTATGATCATTGGGCAGAAGTTTGAGGTAAGGAGATGAAATATATAAGAGGGAGTAGTTGACTTTAAAGAGCACTTGAAAATCACAAAGAGAAAAACTTAATTCCAAATAAAAGCCATATGATGCCAAAAAAAATTGTTGGTCCAAATTTTCATGCTTTATTAATGCAAATGACATGTTACAAAATGCAGGGTGTGACAGACCTACCCCCCTTACAAGAATCTCGTCCCCGAGATTCCTAAACTAGGCTTTAGAAAAGATCGGGATACTCGGATCAAAGATAGTCTTCATGTTCCCAGGTTGCTTCTCCTTCCGTGTGGTTGCTCCACTGGACCTTGAAGTACTTGATGGTGCGGCTTCGTGTCCGTCGCTCTGCTTCATCCAGAATGCGAATGGGCTTCTCACGGTAGGTCAAATCAGGCTGAAGATCAATGGCTTGGTGATCGACATCCTTGTAGAGATCAGGCTTGTCCGGAACTTGGAGACACTTCTGGAGTTGTGACACGTGGAATACGTTGTGCACATCGGATAGGTCAGGTGGTAGTTCCAACTGGTAAGCCACTTCTCCTCGTCGTGCGGTGATCTCAAAGGGACCAATGGACCTTGGTGCGAGCTTCCCTTTAACGTGTAAACGCTTGGTTCCCTTCAGAGGAGTTACTCGCAGGTACACAAGGTCTCCAACACGGAAACTCATATCTCGGCGACGAGTATGAGCATAGCTCTTCTGTCTTGATTTGGCGGCCTTCAAACGTTCTCTGACTTTTTGGACTTGCTCTTCTGCTTCGCGGAGAATGTCTGGTCCAAAGACTAGCCCTTCTCTAGTCTCTGACCAATTGAGGGGTGTGCGACACTTGCGTCCGTACAACACCTCAAAAGGTGCCATCTGAAGGCTCGACTGATAACTGTTGTTATAGGAGAACTCGGCAAAAGGGAGGCCATCTTCCCACTTGGCTCCATATGCCAAGACACAGGCTCAGAGCATGTCTTCGAGAATTTGGTTTACTCGCTCTGTCTGACCTCCGGTCTGCGGGTGGAAAGCCGTGCTGAAAGACAACTTGGTTCCCAAGGCTTCTTGGAACTTTTTCCAGAACCTTGAGGTAAACTGGGTTCCTCGATCTGACGCAATCTCCTTGGGAACACCATGAAGGCTTACGATTCTGTCGGTGTAGAGAGTTGCCAGCTGGTTGCCATCATAGGTAGTCTTGACAGGAATGAAATGGGCTACCTTGGTCAAATGGTCGACTATGACCCAGATGGAGTCATGTCCTTTATTCGACCTTGGTAATCCAGTGATGAAGTCCATTCCAACTTTATCCCACTTCCACTCAGGAACCTTGAGTGGTTGGAGCAATCCAGTGGGTCGCTGATATTCAGCCTTGACCCTTTGTCACACATCACACTTTGCAACATAGGTTGCAATCTCTCTTTTCATCCCGTGCCACCAGAATCTTTCCTTCAAGTCTTGATACATCTTGGTTCCTCCGGGGTGGATGGAATACAAAGTGTCGTGGGTTTCTTGCAGGATCAAATTCTTCAGCTCCATCTTGTTTCATACGCAGATGCGGCCTTCGTACCAAACAATCCCGTGCTCGTCCTCAGAGAATCCAGGGGTCTTGCCTAGCTTCATCTTCTTCTTGATGCCTTCAATGCTTGCGTGCCCACCTTGTGCTTTCTTGAGTTCGTCCATAAAGGTTGGTTTAACTTCCTGATGGTCTAGAAATCCATGGGGGACCAATTCCAAACTGAATTGTTCCAGCTCTTCAAACAGGGCTGGCTGTCTGCTTTGAATTATGGCATTCAGGGAGCAAGCCTTTCCGCTTAAGGCATCGGCTACCACGTTAGCCTTCCCGGGGTGATATTGAACACTGTGGTCATAATCCTTGATTAGTTCCAACCATCTTCATTGCCTCATGTTCAATTCCTTCTGGGTGAAAATATACTTCAGACTTTTGTGGTCTGTGTATATCTCACACCGTTTCCCTAGGAGGTAATGTCGCCATGTCTTCAAGGCATGAACTACTGCTGCTAAGTCAAAATCGTGAGTAGCGTAGTTCTCTTCATGAGGTCGTAGCTTCCTTGAGAGGTAAGCTATGACTCGACCTTCTTGCATCAGAACGCTTCCCAATCCGGTTCGAGAGGCATCACAATATATCACGAACTGTTTGTGAATATCAGGTGTTGCCAGAATTGGGGCGGTGGTCAATCTCTTCTTGAGCTCTTGGAAGCTTTCTTTGCATTTTGGCGTCCATTCGAACTTCTTGTCCTTCTTCAGGAGCTGAGTCATTGGGCGGGCAATGCTAGAGAATCCTTCCACGAATTTGCGGTAATAGCACGCAAGTCCGAGGAAGCTTCTAACTTCCTTGACGGTCGTTGGGGATTGCCATTGGGTCACAGCTTCGATCTTCGCGGGATCAACTGACAATCTTTCCTCGGTCAAGACATGACCTAAGAACCCAACTTTATGCTGCCAAAACTCACATAAGCTGAATTTTGCGTATAGTTGGTGCTCTCGAAGCTTGTCTAGGACCATCCTCAAATGTTGCTCATGCTCTTCCTCCGTCTTTGAGAAGACAAGAATGTCATCAATGAAGACAACAACAAACTTGTCCAAATATTCCATGAAGACTTTATTCATGAGATACATGAAGTAAGCTGGGGCATTGGTTAATCCAAAGGACATGACTGTGCACTCATACAGGACATATCTTGTTACAAATGCCGTCTTCGAAATATCTTGGGGTCTGATCTTCAGCTGGTAGTACCCAGATCTGAGGTCGATCTTGGCGAACACTTTGGCTCCGCTGAGTTGATCAAACAGATCTTCAATCTTGGGAAGTGGATACTTGTTCTTGATTGTAACCTCATTGAGGGAACGGTAGTCAATGCATAAGCGGATGGTACCGTCCCTTTTTTCCACAAACATAATAGGTGATCCCCAAGGGGAGGCACTTGGGCGGATAAATCCCTTCCTCAGCTGCTCTTCCAGTTACTTCTTGAACTCGGCTAATTCTTTCGTCCCCATTCTATAAGGCTTCTTATAGATGGGTGCTGCCCCGGGCATGAGCTCGATGATGAACTCAATGTCACGGTCAGGGGGCATTCCCGGTAGCTCATCGGGAAAGACATCGGGATACTCACATACTACCGGCACCTGCTCCAGTCCAACTTCAGACAGACAATTGACTTGAGTGGTTTGAGCAGAAGAGGAGTTGGAAGCAAACTTAATCTCGACTCCTTGGTCATTGGTCACAGTGACAGTCCGATTGGCACAGTCTAATAAGCCTTGGTGCTTGCTGAGCCAATCCATTCCTGAGATCACATCCAAGCCTTGCGATCTTAAGATGATAAGGTCTGCTAGGAAGTCTACACCATTAATGATAATACCGACTCCCTTACAGCCTATCTTGGCTCTCATCTCTGCTCCGGGGGTTTGTACCACCATGGGGTTATTCAGGGGTGTAGGGGTCATGCCACTTTTTAATGCAAATCTTTGAGTGACAAATGAATGCATGGCTCCAGAATCAAACAAGACAGTTGCAGGTGATGAGTTGACAAGGAACGTACCCAGCACGACGTCCGGGTCTTCCTGAGATTCTTCAGCAGTGACGTGATTCACACGCCCCTTCCCATGGTTGGGCGTGTTGCGAGGAGCTTGGTTCCTTGGTGGCATCCCGCGGCCTTGTCCTGGGTTCTGCGCATTAGGGCGCGGGGCATCGGGCTTCTTGTTGGGGCACACCCTTGAGATGTGTCCTGACTGACCACATCCAAAGCAAGTGACTTGGTTTGGGTTATTGATCTTGTTGCCACCACTGTTATTGGGGTTGAATGTTGGCCTTGGGTTGGCATACTGCGGAGGCTGATAGTTGGTGCGAGGTGCAGGAGCTCTTGGCTGCTGATAGGTTGGCTTGACCGGGGCTGACTGCCACGGGCGAGGCTTCTGGTTGCTGGAACTTCCCTTGCTTATCATCTTGCGCTTGCGAGTGTCTTACAGAGCACGCCGCTTGTCTTCAAGCATGAGTGCTTTGTTCACCAGGTCAGGAAAGGTTGGGCAGTCACACACGACAAGCGAGTACTGCAGAGTTTGATTGAGGCCTTCCATGAAGCGCTCCCTTTTCGCAGCATCTGTGCTGACATCATCAGGGGCATACCTTGACAGAACACTGAACTTCTGCATGTACTCCTTGACAGTGCCACTTCCTTGCTTCAGGGCTCGAAACTCACGCTTTTTGATAGCCATGATTCCGGAAGGAATATGGGCCTTGCGGAATTCTGCCTTGAAGTTGTTCCAAGTGATGTCTTGCCCAGCATGCATGACCTTGAATCCATCCCACCAAGCTCTAGCAGTCCCCCCCGAGGCAGTGGGCAACATAAGCCACCTTCTCGCGGTCTTCGGTGCAACCGACTAGTTCCAGCAAGTCCTCAATGGTGCGGACCCAGTCGTCTGCATCCAGGGGTTCAGCAGGCTCGATGAAGGTTGGCGGTGCATGCTTCTTGAACTCTGCCAACGTGGAACATCCATTGCCATTCCTCGCCGGCTGGCGGTGGTTTGTGATAGCTTGAGAAATCATCTGGAGGGCTACGGTGTTGGCTTGGCATTCCTCTCGGAAGGCTTGGAGAAGCCGAGCCATGTCCATGATCGGGGGAGGTGGTGATGGAGCTTGGTCGTGGGTTTGGTCATGGCCGGCCTCTGCTTGGGCGGATGCTCTGGCTTCGGGCTGTTGGGTAGAGGTACTAGTACGAGTTACAACAGGCATCCTGTTGGAGCGGTAAAGGTTTCATGATTTGGAATGAAGAGGGAAAGCAATAAAGATAAGTGCCTAGTAAGGGGGTGGGTGTGACACTAATTATTTTCATGCAAGGGCCAAAAGGGCCAAACACATTCATTAAAATCCAAATGGGTGATGTAGTCATTTACACATTCCCGAAGGGAAGATACAATGTGCATCCAAACACAACAAAAGCAAACACTAGATGGCTTCATATGAACCATACAAGGACTCGACTTCGCATAGGGGTTACACGACCTATCCTATCGTAGAGGTCACGAGCTGGCATATCCGAGTTGCGAATGATGCCTAAGCGGCGGAATGCTCGGTCACGTATTCTGGTTCTTCTGGGTCTTCCTCCTTGTCTTCATCTGCCTGGGCCCCCCTATCACTTGAGGGTGTGGGGGAGTGGAGGAGTTGGATACGGCGGTGTTTTGTCGGTGGTGCAGGGAAAAGCTTGCGATATTCCCTTGCCGTCATACGGAGGCGCTGGGGTGGCTCTTCATCCTTGGAAGATACATCTCCTGAGGGCCTTTCGCCTTGATACGCGATAGCGGGTCGCCCAGGAGGCGCACCTTCCTTCTTGATCCTATCCGTCTTCTCTTGTGCTTGACGAAGAAGTGCCTTAGTCTTGTGGAGTTCTTCTCGGAGCTTCATCGATTCCGAGGCCAAATCTTGTGCCAAGCTGTCAGCACATAGGCTGAAGTAGGTCTGGAATCGAAGTGGAAGTCCTTCCTTCAGTGGAGGGGCTTGCGCGCTGCTTTCATCTTCACCTTCCTTCCGGTAAGGAAAGAAGCGGGTTGTCATCTTGGCTGCCATCTCCAGAAGAAGTTCTCGGAGGCGGGTTAGTGCCTTGAGTGCAGCTGCCTCGACAGCGAGGGGTAGTGTTGCTATCTGAGGTCCCTCGAAGAAACAACTTGTGGGAGGATCGTTTGCGTTCACGATTACTTCCACATGGTACTCCACCTCAGTGTCGCTAACCCAATGCTCATGGTAGGTGAGGATGGGTGCTCGGTGGAACTAGCACTCCTGGAGGCTATCCTCGAGAAGCAAGGGGAACCCAGTGGTCTGGTGCTCTTCTGGTACAACGGCCATCTACAAAGGTTGAATAGGAGAGGTTAATAAGCTGATGATATCTCAGGTTTGGTAAGGTTTAGAAAAGAAGAGAGATTTAGAAGGTTTATGAAAAGGGTCTCATCCTATCTAACACCCATGCTAACTAAGGATTCCTACAGTCAGGATGGCTCTGATACCAGCTCTGTGGGGACCCCGACTTAAGAGTCGAGATCACCGAATGGACGTGTACAGTGATCCTAGAGATCAATGCTCACTGAACACACAGAAGCTGAATAACAAGAGTCTTACATCCATACATACCGTCTTACACAAATTATGACCATTATGGCCAAGTCTTCCATAGATAAAGCCTCATGGGCTGAATAGCAAATAAACTCGAATAGCGGAAGTCTTCGTAGATAAGTAGAAGCCATGCCATCTGCCTTAACCGTACATGCATTCTGATTGGCAAAGCGTCCTAGTTCGCATGTTCATCTCCATAGAATTCTTCTTCAAATTCCTGCTCCTCCATGCCTGGCCAATTAAATAACCAGTGGCAAGCCAATGAGTACTTTGAATGTACTCGCAAGCAACCCATGATTTGGTTCAAGGTAACAATGCAAGTTGTACAACAAAAGCAACCTAGCTACAAGCTTGATAAGATGTTCTACCATTTGTGAAACATGCATCAATGTACTTGGGTAACCTCGAAGACATGTTACAAATATCAACATGAATAGAGTTCAATTCATTATCAACGAATCAAGTCACCACCTTGACTCAACACACACAAACACACACACTTTCACCGAGATTGTAAAATTCTGGACATAGTTTAAGTAGCACCTCCCAACTGTCCATGACCGTGGACACGGCTATTCGAATAGTTTTACACTCTGCAAAGGTTGCGCACTTTACCCACAAGATCCGGGAAGCTTTCGTGTCACCCACGATCTCGCAGTACCTCAAATACTCGGGGGAAGCACCCGGTCATTACCTTTCCCTAGACGACACTAACATAGGGTCCACTCGATGATGCACAACCCTCGTGTACAAACGATAAATCGTGGGACTCGCCCTTTTTACAATGTCACGCATACACGAAGGGACCAACGGTGTGTCCGGTGCCCTGTGAAAACAGTCAAGGTCGCCTATCCAAGCACGACCCCGTCCCGGGAGTGACCTCAAGTCTCCCCCGTCACTAGTGATGTGGGCACCATGCTAATATCAGCCTAAGTAATCAATAATGCCCCATCCCATAAGGGGTAGAGTGGTTGCACATGTTTGGTTGGGACGGTAATCACACATAAATCTAATCCATCATTTTACCCACACACGATAACTTTCTTTGGTGCACCACTTCTCCTCAAGTGGTGACCTTAACTCAACATCACCCTCGGGCATTAGGGGCACCCGATGGGTTTTTTGAAAAGTATGCAACAAAGAAGGATTCATGGTACATATGCATCATCATGTATCAACAACTAATCCTTTGTCATTGCATCTATGCACATGGTAAAGATCATGGGTAGGGGTATGCATCATGTGGTGGCTCTCAACAAGTTTATTATCGTCACTCTTTATCATCATGCAATCGGAAATAAAAGGGTTCCGAGGAACAAAAGGGGTGTCATGGTCAAAGGGCTGCTTGCCTGGACTGGCTTGATCTTCAAAGTCTTCAAATCATTCCCCTTCTTCTTCTTCAGCAACTTCGTCAAACATGGTATCTAATCGTCACAATAGATAACAGGAAAATAAGACAATAATAAAAACAGAAAAAATCAAAGTGCTCAGAAAAATATCAACTTATTTTTATAAAATACTAGAGGGAAAACTAAGATGGCAAAAATTCTTAGTTTGGGATTTGGAGTGACAAAATGGGGTACATGGATTTTTGAACAGAGGTTTTAGTGTTCGAATTTAGATTTAAATTTGAACAGTACAGAAAAGGTTCATGAATATAGGTGAAAGTGATATCATTAAAAATGTTGGAATTTTACAAGTTTTTAGGAATTGGAATTATTTCATTTGGATAAATATTTTATCCTGTGGAATTTTTATAAAACATACATAAAAGGAAAAAGAAAAATGGCACTGTGCCACTGGGCCAGAAAGGCCACGGTGCAGCAGGTCCAGAAGGAAAACAGCCCGCCCGGGGCTGCCACGTCGAAGGCGTAAAGGCGAAGTACGCCTTCGATCTGACGGCAAACCGGTGCGCGCGCGCGTGCGTTTTTAAACCTGACGGGGGGTCCCACCCGTCAGGGCGTGAGGCTGACGGACAGGGCCCACGGCCGTCATCGTCTACCTCCGTCCAGAGGCGACGGTGAGCTCGCGGGTGGCGATATAGGGCACGGGAGGAGGCGTGGGTGGTACCGTCGTGCTCAGGGAGGAGCCGCCGTTCGAATGGAGGTGGAGTTGGTCGCCGGGGTGGCCTGGCTCACCGACGATGAGGAGGCACGACGGAGTTGCTTCAGGTGGTGGTGGTTCTGGCCGTTTCCGGCAGCTACAGAGAGGGGAAACAAGGGGTAAATGATCAGTGAGATCTTGCGGCTCTAGATCGAGTGAGAGGGGTAGTGGAGAGGGTTTATACCTCTGGATCGACGGCGACCCGAGGCGGCGGAGCTCGAGCTCGATCTTGAGCTCGAGCTCGATCTTGAGCTCGGGCCCATCTGGAGAGGAGTGGGTGTTGTAGGGGGAGGATTGGGTGTGTGAGAGAGCGGCTGGTGAGGAGAGGGAGGCGCGGGGGTGTCCTTTTATAGGCGAATGGCGGGGTGCCGTGGACCCGTGCGCCGGCGAGCTTCTGCTCGTTGGCACAAGGCTCGGGAGGAGCTGGCGCCGCATCTGGGGCGTTCCGGGATGCGGTCCAGAGCCAGGGAAGAGAGGAGAGAGAGCAGGGGGAGGCCAGGGCACCGCGCGTGTGTGCATGCCCATTGGAGCTCTCGGGCGGCCGTCGCGCGTGCGAGCTGGGGCGAGAGGAGGGAGAAGGAGGAGGGAGCCGACCGACTGCCGTGTCGTGGACGTCGAGGCGGCCTCGGGAGACACCATCCCGATGCCCTAGGTGGTCGGGCGCCTCGGGCAGGACGTGGCTACAGTGCGGGAGCGCACTGTAGCGCACTCCAGAGCGCCCATATGGCCGGCATGGCCGTGCCCCATGCGCTCTGGGCGCGGCCACCGTGTCCATTGGCTCTAGGGGGGAGTAAACAATGTAGGAGGGACGTTGGATGCGAGGGAGAGCTTCTAGAAGGAGAGAGGGCTGAGAGAAAGGTGAAAGTTGCTGTCCAGAATGTAAAATGGGGTTTTACCCCTACTCAATCATTGAGCTGAGGCCAGGGGAGAGTTACTGGAGGTGCAAGGGGACTTGGGGAAGCTGTGGTAAAAAGCCTAGCTCACGGAGAACAAGGAAAGAGGTGGAAGTGGTAATTTTGGAAAATCACCAGAAGGTGTTTGATGTGGTTTTGAGAAATCAAATGATTTCCATTTGACATGAGACTTAACAGGATCAAATGGCATATAGAAATAGGGTGTTCCACCAAGTTTGGGCTCATTTGAAGAAACTTGCCAATGTAACTTTGGTAAACCCTAGAAATTAACAGAAATGGATTTTCCAAGTTTAATTTAAGCAAATCATCCCTCCTTGATGCACCACTTAGTGTACTGTCATCATATGGGGTTGTGATCATGCCCACAAAGTTTGAGGCCACAAGTAAAAAGTTGGTAAAGTAAAGTTGTTCAAACTTGAATCTGAACAGAAATGGTTTTGGGGTACTCTGATCAAGTTACCCTTCTCCAAAGCTTGTGCCATTTGGTCTAGATGCATTATTAGACCATTCTAGCATGTGTACCAATTTTGAGAGCATTTGGACAAGTTTGGCAATGTAAAGTTGCTCAAACTTCAAAAATGGACAGAATGGTTTTGAGGGCTTTTGATGAGGTTTTCTTGCTTCCCAAGGCATGGGGCTTGGCAAGATCATCAAATATGTCATATATGACATGATATAATTTCCCCGGAATTTTTAGAGAATATTTCCTTCGTAAATATTTCAAAAGCTTGCAATATCCAGAAAGGGTTTCTGAGGGATTTGTCCAATATTTTGAACGTGACCAAGTGTTGAAACTCTTATATATGGACAATATATGTCCTAAGAGTCTCCCTGAATTTCGGCAAATATTTTTGAAATAGTTAAATAATTTTTCCCTATTAAAGACCATTTATGGCCTTAAGAAAAAGCTTTTAAATAAAATAGGAAAATAACCTTTAAAATTATATTTTTGTTGTTTACGGGAGTCCTATATCTACTAGGTTTCAAATATACTCTCTGAAATATTTTTCTCACCCTAAATCAAGCACTTGCAGTGCAAACCTCAATTCAGGGGGTTTTGGAAAAACTAATTTTTTGAAAATACTTTTTGGCCAAATTATTTTTGTAAGAAAATACTATACTATTATATACACCTGGTATGATCATTGGGCAGAAGTTTGGGGTAAGGAGATGAAATATATAAGAGGGAGTAGTTGACTTTAAAGAGCACTTGAAAATCACAGAGAGAAAAACTTAATTCCAAATAAAAGACGAATGATGCCAAAAAAATTTGTTGGTCCAAATTTTCATGCTTTATTAATGCAAATGACATGTTACAAAATGCAGGGTGTGACACGTAGGATGAAGATGGTCTCTCTCAAACAACCCTGCAACCAAATAACAAAGAGTCTCTTGTGTCCCCAACACACCCAATACAATGGTAAATTGTATAGGTGAACTAGTTCGGTGAAGAGATGGTGATACAAGTGAAATATGGATGGTAGATATAGTTTTTTTATATGAAAATATAAAAACAGCAAGGTAACTAATGATAAAAGTGAGTATAAACGGTATTGCAATGCTTTGAAACAAGGCCTAGGGTTCATACTTTCACAAGTGCAAGTTCTCTCAACAAGGATAACATAATTAGATCATATAACAATTCTTCAACATGCAACAAAGAGTCACTCCAAAGTCGCTAATAGCGGAGAACAAACGAAGAGATTATTGTAGGGTACGAAACCACCTCAAAGGTATTCTTTCTGATCGATCTATTCAAGAGTCCGTAGTAAAAACACGAAGCTATTCTTTCCGTTTGATCTATCCTAGAGTTTGTACTAGAATAACACCTTAAGACACACATCAATCAAAACCCTAATGTCACCTAGATAGTCCATTGTCACCTCAACTATCCGTGGGCATGATTATACGATATGCATCACACAATCTCAGATTCATCTATTTAACCAACACAAAGAACTTCAAAGAGTGCCCCAAAGTTTATACCGAAGAGTCAATACGAAAATGTGTGCCAACCCCTATGCATAGATTCCCAAGGTCACAGAACCCGCAAGTTGATCACGAAAACATACATCAAGTGAACCAATAGAATACCCCATTGTCACCACGGGTATCCCACGCAAGACATACATCAAGTGTTCTCAAATCCTTAAAGACTCAATCCGATAAGATAACTCCAAAGGGAAAACTCAATCCATTACAAGAAGATAGAGGGGGAGAAACGTCATAAGATCAACTATAGTAGCAAAGCTCGCGATACATATGGATCGTGCCATCTCAAGAACATGAGAGAGAGAGAGAGAGAGAGATCAAACACACAGCTACTGGTACATACCCTCAGCCCCGAGGGTGAACTACCCCCCCCCTCGTCATGGAGAGCGCCGGGATGATGAAGATGGCCACCGGAGAGGGATTCCCCCTCCGGCAGGGTGCCGAAACAGGGTCCCGATTGGTTTTTGGTGGCTACAGAGGCTTGCGGTGGTGGAACTCCCGATCTAGGTTTTTTTGTCAGGGGTTTATGTATTTATAGGAATTTTTGGCGTCGGTCCCACGTCAGGGGGGGGGGTCTCCGAGTCGTCCACGAGATAGGGGCACACGCCCAGGGGGGTAGGGCGTGCTCTCCACCCTCGTGGACGGCTCAGGACTCTTTTGGCCCAACTATTTTACTCCAGGGGCTTCTTTTGGTCCATAAAAATCATCAAAAAATGGCACGTCAATTGGACTCCGTTTGGTATTCCTTTTCTGTAAAACTCAAAAAAAAAACAGAAACTGACACTAGGCTCTAGGTTAATAGGTTAGGCCCAAAAATCATATAAAATAGCATATAAATGCATATAAAACATCCAGTATGGATAATATAATATCATGGAACAATAAAAAATTATAAATACGTTGGAGACATATCAAGCATCCCCAAGCTTAATTCCTGATCGTCCTTGAGTAGGTAAATGATAAAAAACTGAATATTTGATGTGGAATGCTACCTAACATAATTATCAATGTAATTTTCTTTATTGTGGCAAGAATATTCAGATTCGAATGATTTAAGACAAAAGTTTAATATTGACATAAAAACAATAATACTTGAAGCATACTAACAAAGCAATTATGTCTTCTCAAAATAACATGGCCAAATGAAGTTCATCCCTACAAAATCATATAGTTTGGCTATGCTCCATCTTCGTCACACAAAATATTCAAATCATGCACAACCACGGTTTCAGCCAAGCAATTGTTTCATACTTTAGTATTCTCAAACTTTTTCAACTTTCACGTAATATATGAGTGTAATGCCCAGGATGGAGTTATACCTCCTACGTGTCGAGGCACGACTTAAAGGCATAAATCCATCCTAGAATGATCTCAAGTTTGGTATCTTTGCACGACTCATGTAAAAGAGGGATTAAATTGCAAAAGGAGATAGTTGGCTTACACTCGCCACTTCACGCAATACAATACATAAGCAATACATCATTCAGAACATCACAACCCGACTACGGGTGAAGAACCAAAAGAAAGATACCAAACAACATAAAGCCACAGGTCAGGATCGAATCCTAGTAGAAACCACTACTGAACATCGAAACGTCACAAACAAAAGGCCACACTCTTCATCGAGCTCCCGATGAAGTACCTGAACCAGCTCCTGCATCAAACTCGGCTGAACCTACATCTGGTGTGGTGAAGTAACTGTGAGCCACAGAGGACTCAGCAATCCCGTTCCCGGGTAACAAGACTATTTAAGCCTTGGGTGAGGACAAGGCTGAAGAAAAGAATATGAGGTGAAGGATAAAAACAAGAGTCTGCAGCAGCAACTAGCACTAACTTACGCAAAAGAGAGCGAGAAGAGAAGTGCATCGGTCGAAAGATGATCACGAAGTGATCCTAGCTAAAGCCGGTCAAACATAACCCCACCGTGTTCAACTCCCGAATCCCTATTCGGAAATTGACAGTCACGGTACACACGCTGGTAGTGTATTAGTATCATTGTGTCAAGTTATCTACAACCGGAATTAACAAGCTCCCATCTGCCACATAACCGCGGGCACGGCTTTCGAAAGTTCAAACCCTGCAGGGGTGTTCCAACTTGGCCCATCACAAGCCCACGATCCGCGGAGTCGCAACTCCATAGTTGGGAAGACCCGAGTATTCTCGGAATCCCGTGCTCGAGTTAAACCGAACTAAGGTAAGGCTAATCCAGCAAATCCTCCCGGCGTGCCGACACCCTGATAGTAGCTGCGCGTATCTAGTCTCAGGCCACGACCGGATGAGCACAGCGTACAGTGGCCGAAACCCAAGTTGCCAAGGGGGGCCCCGCACACGACTCTAGTTTGGACCAACACTCAAGTCGAGCACTGGCCCAGGGGGGTGGAATTAAGATGAAAGGGGTAGCTAGTCCCATTCAAGTTTTATTAGTTTGTTATTAGGCGAATAGTACCAATGTTGGGACTTGCTGGAAAAGACTTAGCACTTAGCGGTTTATCAAGGGGGTCCCATACACCCCAACCGTGTTAGGAACGCAAAATCAAGGAACATAATACCGGCTTATACGGATCCTAACGGCATGAGTGGAACAAAACACCAAGCAAAAGGCTTAGCCTTCCACCCTTGCCAATATATAGGTGATTTCATTTAAGCATTTATATAGTGTGATATAACCCAACCAAACTTCAACATGAAGCAAGCATCTTCACTTCACCTGCAACTAGCAACGCTATAAGAAGGGCTGAGCGAAGCGTACTTAGCCAAGCAACGGTTTGCATAGGTAGGGTGGTTAAACATGGCAATTGGTTACAAGTAGGAGGCTGACAAGAAGAACATGGGCATCGAGGCAAAACTAAAGATCGAGACTACTAGCAATAGGCAAAGATAGTAATGGTATCCGGGTTCGGTCATCTTGCCTGGGATTCCACAAGGGAGAAGAACGGGTCCAAGAAGTAGACGGAGCAACACAGACGAGAGAAACCTCACAACTCCGGAACGGAACCGAAGCTATCAAGAGAAGCAAACCGGAAAGAAACAAACAACACGGTAAACACACAAACATAAACATGGCATACGATGCACAAGCAAGCATGATGCATGTCCGGTTTAAATATGCAAGGCATGGCAAAGTGCACAAACAACACTACAAGTTAAGTGGAGATCAATATGCAACGAGTTGCATATTTGACGAAACACCACAATAATTATTTAGTTGACTCTTGTTATTTACTAGACAAGGTTAAATGTTTTTAACATGGCAAGAGGTGAAGCATAATAAAACTACACTATTAAAGCATTTTAAATGAGGCCGGAAAACAACAACAACATATCCGGAAAAACCCCATGAGCATGTTTATTAATTATAAAGCAACAACAATTAACATATATAATGTTGTTAAAATGATGCGGATGACATGATCAAGTTTATGCAATTTTTATTAAAAGGTTGACTTAAAGGAGATATGAAGCATTTGTCACCGTGGTGGAACGAAAGGGTGCCACGGCAACGATCCGAAAATGAAGCATGGCAACAAATCGGTACCGGTAACTCGGGAGAGACCGGTGCAAAACAAAAGGTGGAGTGAACGAGTTGAACAAGATGATGGGGTGATCCCGTTGCCGGGTTCCCACGGGTCGGCGACGAGGCAACCGAGGAACATGTCAAAACGTCGGAACGGCACGGAGCACACAAGGGTAACAACTCAAACAATCACAACATCTCACGGGCACGTCTCGGGTTATACCTTCGGGACAAAAGTTTCGGGGCGGAATCGAGTTCGTAGTGGAAGTAGTCGTTCTCGGGGTGTAGTGGAAGTAGTGGTACACGTTCGTAGAGGAACTTGAGGGTCTCGGCGACGGTAGTTGAAGTAGTGGTACTCGGCGACGGTAGTTGAAGTAGTGGTACTCGGCGACGGTAGATGTACTCGGGGCGACGGTAGACGTTCACGTAGGCGTTTCCGTTTCCGAAGAGGTACTTGTCGCGTCGGCGTTCGTAGTGGTACTTGGGGGTTCCCGTTCGTAGAGGTACACGCCATCGGAGGGGTACTCGTTGAAGACGTTCCGTAGGGGTACACGGGCGACGGTAGGGGTACTTGGTGTCTCCGAGTAGTCGTTCATGTAGTTGTTCTCGAGCTCGTAGTCGTTCGGTCATCGTTAAGTAGTTGTACTCGGGTCCGACCTAGTGGTTCTTGGCGCTCCTGGCACTTGATAACAAAACAGCAACAAACAACAAAACAAAACACAAAAAAAAGGGGAAAAGGCTACAGGTTGCTCGGGACAACGCCGAACTGGAAAAAAAAGGACAGGGCCTCCTCGAGGGACTGAGGAACACGGCGGCGACCTGGCGCCAGAGGAAGGACGTCGGGGCGCCGGGCTGCTGGACGGAGAAGGAAAGGGGCCCTCGGGCGCTGCGGACGGCACCACTCGGCGATGAAGGACGGGCGGCCGCGGCGCTGCTCGGGACGTGCACGAGGCCTGGAGCTGCTGCCGCTCTCAAGCTGGAGGGAGGTCGCGGTCGCGGGGCCAGAGGCGAGGCTCCCCGGCTCGGGCGCGAAGAAGGAGCCCGTTCGAGGCCTGCTCGGGGGCCTGGAGGTGAGGATGGCCGGACCGGAGGAACGGCGACGGCGAGGCGGAGGTGAGGCCGCGGAGGAGATCCCGCGGCGTCCGGCGGCTTCTGGAGAAGAGGCGCGGCGGTCCGCTGCTCGGAGGACGCCGACGAGGGGCGCAGCGGCGGCTCCCTGGCCGGTCGGGCCTCCTTCTGGCGATGGCGCTGACTGGCCTCGAGCTGGAGGACGCCTACGAGGGGGGAAGCCGCGGGCGGGTCGGCTGGCTTGGCTGCCGCTCACGGAAGGAAAGGGCTGCTGGGGCGCGGGGTCGAGGGGTTCGGGCACGAGCGAGCGGGGACTGAGAGAGAGGAGATCGAAGCGAGGGAGAGGGAGACAAGTGCGGCGGCTGAGGGAACGAGAGGGAGTGCGATGGGGAGGATCGAGCTGCGCCTAGGGTTAGGAAGGGGGTTTGGGCCAAGGGAATGGGCCTGAAGGCCGGCGACCTGGGCCAGAAGGGTGGTTGCGGCTGGAGAGAGGGAAAGGAGGAGGCTGTGGCCTGAGCCCTCTTCCTTTTAACTGTTTTTTTTAGCAGGGAAAAAAAGAGAGATAAAGAGAAAGAGGAGGACGGTTAGGGAAAGATAACACAAGGACTATTTTTCTCGGGCATCATAAAATGAGCAAAGTCCGAGAAAAATAAGAAAGGCATGAACGGAAGAATAATTCAAACATATTGAATTTAATTCAAATAGGTTTGAACTAAGACGAGATTATTGAAGTGTCCAAAAATGTTCGAATTATTGGAGGAACCTCGAAACAACGGAAAAGAATTATTGGCAAGATTTAGAAGGTGAAACTCGAAGTGAAAAAGACATGGGGAAAAATATGCAAGTGTGTTACGGTGATTCCGAAGCAATGGAATATTTATTAATATAGCTCCCTAAAATAATGAGAGACTTTTATATGTTATAAAGAGAAGTCACCTTCCCTCGATTTAAATGGACCGAAGGTCCACACGATTTATTTAGGTTGAGATGCAAAATAAAATATGACATGATGACATGATGACATGATGCAATGCGAAAATAAAAACACAAGCACAAAAGGAACACACGGGCAGCCCGGAACATCTGGAATCTTCGGGAAGCTTCTGGAATCTTCTGGGACGTCGGTCTCGGGCGTCACAACTCTCCCACACTAACAGAGGATCTCGACCCGAGATCCTAGAGATATCACCGGGTAAAAACGGAAGGGGAAGAGGTAAAACAAAGTTGCTTCTTTGACAGACGAGTGAAACCAAAGAACCTTGAGAGGTTGAACAAGTTGAAAGAAGAATACAACGGAGATGAACGAAGATGAAAACTCCGTTAGAAAAGAGTAACAAGGAGCATTATGAGGACCTTGTAGGTTGAAAGACACGAAACAAGAGCTTACGAACCAAAAGAATATGAAACCGCAATGGTATAGCCAAGGAATAAGAATGACGGAATTCGGGCAGCACTCCGTCTGAAAATGGAAGGAATTGAACAAAAACTTGAGAAGATGGATGATACTTGATGAAAAGAACAACATATTGCCTCCGAAACAATTAAAAGAATGGCACCAAGTTAAGAAGGGTTCAGACAGCACTCCGGTTAAAAGATAGGCAAAACTTGATAAAAGATGAAGCTGAATGAAGAATACAACACTCCGGTTAAATAGACAAGCAAGGGAGAATATGATCTTGATAAAAACGAGATGATGGTCAAAGAGAGCAATATCACGAAACCTCCGGAATGAAAGAATAGAATATAGATCAACGAAAGAAATGAACGGAGAAGAAAAGACAACTTCTCCGGCAAAAGAATTGAAAGAGCATCCTTACGAAGAAGGGTTGAACGGAGTTGAAGGAAAATAAACAACGGAAAGGAATAAGCTTCATGTGGGCTTATGGAAAACATCTCAAAATTATGAGGTGACAACCGGCCACTGACAAAACATTAATTGGATTGAGATCAACAAGGAGATGAAAACTTAATTCACCGGAATGATAAATGAAGAACTTGGGTCATTATTAGCACCATAATTAGCAACAATCCTTAGGGAAAGCTTTTAGGTGAAATACAACCCAAGATAACTCCAATGAATAAATTGAAGGGTTGAAAAGATCTTCTGAACCAAGAAAAAAAATGATGGGTTTTAAATATCTCATTCTTGATAACTCGTGAATCATAAAACATGAAGGAATTGTCAAGAATGACATAACACCATCTGCAAAGATAAGGTAGAAAGGATTGCACTTCAAAATGCAAGAAGTAGAATTATTTGAGCTCCTCCAACAAGAATCTTGATGAAGACTTCGAGGATGAATTAAATGATGATGAACCACCATGAATAACTCCGGTAAAGAAAGCATGAGAAGTGAAAGATGAAAAGAATAAGATTCAAGGTCTGCGATGAATTAGATTGAGCTTGGAAATGATATAATAGAAATAACTTGGAACTCCGGAAAATAAGATGAACAACTTAGAACCAAGGGTATGATATGATGAACAAGCTCCAGACAAAAGACTTAAATCACCTTGAAGGAATAAGAATAAGAATTATGTTATGCCTCTCCTTCACCAATTTAAATTGATGACAACCAAAGGATTTGGCATACTACTTATTCTCGTTGGAAAGGATTAAAGAGAGATCTAGCACAAGCTCGGATTCAACGAACCACCGGTAGGATTATGAAAAGAACAAATGAATTAAAACGATAACAACGGAAAGCTAAACTTGAATGAACCACCGTAAGAATTAAGAGACGAACGAAGAGACATCAATGAAGAATATTTGGAGGACGAAGTTGAAAACTGAGAACGAAGAAATATTCTGAAATGATGGCCTTCGGAGGAACACAAAGAAAAGAATTCATGAAGAATCTTGAGAGAACGGCCAAGATTTAAGAGAAACACTTCTTCGGTCTCCAAATGTTGAGAATGAAGACGAGAAAAGCCATGAAGACTTGATGAGCACTCCGGATTGAAGAATTAAAAAGGTTGAACCAAAGATGAAAAGAATTTGAAAGCGATCTTGGAGAAGGCATGTGACTGATGGAAATCATTCTTACATCACACTTTGAAAGAATTCTCCGGAGAAAGAAGAGTCAGGTAAGATCCTGGAAAAGACCTGTGGGTTAGGGCCCACTAAAGAAATCACCGTTGGAAAGATTGCTTAAGAGATATTGCACCGGTTGAATTAAATGGCTTGAATAAGATAACAATCCTCAAAAGGCTTGAATGGATTAAGAATGGAATTATGAATCTTGAGTACTCCGGATATGAATAGCAAGAGGAGAATGATTAATTGGGGCACCGGAATAAGAAAGCATTGTGAAAAGAGGAAAAAGGATAAGATCAACACCAAAATCTTGAATTACATCCACCGGAAGAATATGAGAACAAAAGAATGATGAACTTGAAGCTCTTGAGCATTTACACGATAAAACACCGGATAAGAACATGGAAGGAAATGAATGAAGAAACATCACAAGAATAAAATGGATACTTCATTCTAGAATTACTGGCTCCAAGAAGAAGAAGGGTGGGAGGGTGGGGAAAAAAACAAAGACAACTTGGGATGAACAAAATGGACACCGGTTGAAAAAGAATTAACATGACCATTTGATGATCAAGAAGAAATAGCACTCCCATAGAAGTATGAGAACACCGATTAGGAAGGTATGGAATCAACATTTGACATCGAAGCAACTCGAATACCAGAATCAAGACAAGAACAAGGATAGATAGAACAAATACAAGATAGAAGATTCGTTCGACATTTTCGTGCTGAAAGCTCATGGAACGTGTTACAAAAGGGTTTTGCAATCCCCGGATCAGCATAGCCAAGGACCCTTTAAGATGCAACTCTCGATCAGAACAAGTCCATAAAACCACTTCAATCAATGTAGAACCCCAAACTTCATATCGAGCATCCGTTGGAAGAATGCCTAGAACTACTAGATAAACCCACCTATTGATTTCCGAAAGTTTCCAGTTATGCAATCAGGTGTTGGGGATACACGGGAAGCACCGCGCAATCAACTCTAAACCTACATCCAGGTGTATCCATCCTTCAACACATAACCAGTCTTTCTCGGAAACTGTTTACCTCGGACCTTCGAAAAGCATCCACTATAACAAGCTATGGCAATACTCTCGAACTACCTCCCCAGTACTGGGTGATGTCGGGGTTATCTTGCCACTGGCCGTATAGGAGAGATTTTCGATGTCGGCCGTCTTAAGTATTTAGTACTGCCGTGATATGCTTGTTACAATGATACCCCGAAGCTCAACTCCTCGGTAACAGGAGGCATCGGGAACAATATCCTTGTCACAAGAACATCGAAACAATCCCAGAATACTCGCGGGATCCTAAAAAAAAAATTTGGTGCAATTTTTGAAAGTAGAAGAGAAAAGAGTAATCGTCAGGAGTCCTCACCAGAGAGAAAGGGGATGAGAAGCAAAGAAATCCTACTCTCCGATATATATATAGGACTCAAAATATTTTCAGTGTGTGCCTAGACTCAACCGTCAATGATTCGATCAATCAGTGGGGGCTTCTAGGTCGGAGAAGGCTCTGAATACCAACTTGTAATGCCCAGGATGGAGTTATACCTCCTACGTGTCGAGGCACGACTTAAAGGCATAAATCCATCCTAGAATGATCTCAAGTTTGGTATCTTTGCACGACTCATGTAAAAGAGGGATTAAATTGCAAGAGGAGATAGTTGGCTTACACTCGCCACTTCACGCAATACAATACATAAGCAATACATCATTCAGAACATCACAACCCGACTGCGGGTGAAGAACCAAAAGAAAGATACCAAACAACATAAAGCCACAGGTCAGGATCGAATCCTAGTAGAAACCACTACTGAACATCGAAACGTCACAAACAAAAGGCCACTCTCTTCATCGAGCTCCCGATGAAGTACTTGAACCAGCTCCTGCATCAAACTCGGCTGAACCTGCATCTGGTGTGGTGAAGTAACTGTGAGCCACAGAGGACTCAGCAATCCCGTTCCCGGGTAACAAGACTATTTAAGCCTTGGGTGAGGACAAGGCTGAAGAAAAGAATATGAGGTGAAGGATAAAAACAAGAGTCTGCAGCAGCAACTAGCACTAACTTACGCAAAAGAGAGCGAGAAGAGAAGTGCATCGGTCGAAAGATGATCATGAAGTGATCCTAGCTAAAGCCGGTCAAACATAACCCCACCGTGTTCAACTCCCGAATCCCTATTCGGAAATTGACAGTCACGGTACACACGCTGGTAGTGTATTAGTATCATTGTGTCAAGTTATCTACAACCGGAATTAACAAGCTCCCATCTGCCACATAACCGCGGGCACGGCTTTCGAAAGTTCAAACCCTGCAGGGGTGTTCCAACTTGGCCCATCACAAGCCCACGATCCGCGGAGTCGCAACTCCATAGTTGGGAAGACCCGAGTATTCTCGGAATCCCGTGCTCGAGTTAAACCGAACTAAGGTAAGGCTAATCCAGCAAATCCTCCCGGCGTGCCGACACCCTGATAGTAGCCACGCGTATCTAGTCTCAGGCCACGACCGGATGAGCACAGCGTACAGTGGCCGAAACCCAAGTTGCCAAGGGGGGCCCCGCACACGACTCTAGTTTGGACCAACACTCAAGTCGAGCACTGGCCCAGGGGGGTGGAATTAAGATGAAAGGGGTAGCTAGTCCCATTCAAGTTTTATTAGTTTGTTATTAGGCGAATAGTACCAATGTTGGGACTTGCTGGAAAAGACTTAGCACTTAGCGGTTTATCAAGGGGGTCCCATACACCCCAACCGTGTTAGGAACGCAAAATCAAGGAACATAATACCGGCTTATACGGATCCTAACGGCATGAGTGGAACAAAACACCAAGCAAAAGGCTTAGCCTTCCACCCTTGCCAATATATAGGTGATTTCATTTAAGCATTTATATAGTGTGATATAACCCAACCAAACTTCAACATGAAGCAAGCATCTTCACTTCACCTGCAACTAGCAACGCTATAAGAAGGGCTGAGCGAAGCGTACTTAGCCAAGCAACGGTTTGCATAGGTAGGGTGGTTAAACATGGCAATTGGTTACAAGTAGGAGGCTGACAAGAAGAACATGGGCATCGAGGCAAAACTAAAGATCGAGACTACTAGCAATAGGCAAAGATAGTAATGGTATCCGGGTTCGGTCATCTTGCCTGGGATTCCACAAGGGAGAAGAACGGGTCCAAGAAGTAGACGGAGCAACACAGACGAGAGAAACCTCACAACTCCGGAACGGAACCGAAGCTATCAAGAGAAGCAAACCGGAAAGAAACAAACAACACGGTAAACACACAAACATAAACATGGCATACGATGCACAAGCAAGCATGATGCATGTCCGGTTTAAATATGCAAGGCATGGCAAAGTGCACAAACAACACTACAAGTTAAGTGGAGATCAATATGCAACGAGTTGCATATTTGACGAAACACCACAATAATTATTTAGTTGACTCTTGTTATTTACTAGACAAGGTTAAATGTTTTTAACATGGCAAGAGGTGAAGCATAATAAAACTACACTATTAAAGCATTTTAAATGAGGCCGGAAAACAACAACAACATATCCGGAAAAACCCCATGAGCATGTTTATTAATTATAAAGCAACAACAACTAACATATATAATGTTGTTAAAATGATGCGGATGACATGATCAAGTTTATGCAATTTTTATTAAAAGGTTGACTTAAAGGAGATATGAAGCATTTGTCACCGTGGTGGAACGAAAGGGTGCCACGGCAACGATCCGAAAATGAAGCATGGCAACAAATCGGTACCGGTAACTCGGGAGAGACCGGTGCAAAACAAAAGGTGGAGTGAACGAGTTGAACAAGATGATGGGGTGATCCCGTTGCCGGGTTCCCACGGGTCGGCGACGAGGCAACCGAGGAACATGTCAAAACGTCGGAACGGCACGGAGCACACAAGGGTAACAACTCAAACAATCACAACATCTCACGGGCACGTCTCGGGTTATACCTTCGGGACAAAAGTTTCGGGGCGGAATCGAGTTCGTAGTGGAAGTAGTCGTTCTCGGGGTGTAGTGGAAGTAGTGGTACACGTTCGTAGAGGAACTTGAGGGTCTCGGCGACGGTAGTTGAAGTAGTGGTACTCGGCGACGGTAGATGTACTCGGGGCGACGGTAGACGTTCACGTAGGCGTTTCCGTTTCCGAAGAGGTACTTGTCGCGTCGGCGTTCGTAGTGGTACTTGGGGGTTCCCGTTCGTAGAGGTACACGCCATCGGAGGGGTACTCGTTGAAGACGTTCCGTAGGGGTACACGGGCGATGGTAGGGGTACTTGGTGTCTCCGAGTAGTCGTTCATGTAGTTGTTCTCGAGCTCGTAGTCGTTCGGTCATCGTTAAGTAGTTGTACTCGGGTCCGACCTAGTGGTTCTTGGCGCTCCTGGCACTTGATAACAAAACAGCAACAAACAACAAAACAAAACACAAAAAAAGGGGAAAAGGCTACAGGTTGCTCGGGACAACGCCGAACTGGAAAAAAAAGGACAGGGCCTCCTCGAGGGACTGAGGAACACGGCGGCGACCTGGCGCCAGAGGAAGGACGTCGGGGCGCCGGGCTGCTGGACGGAGAAGGAAAGGGGCCCTCGGGCGCTGCGGACGGCACCACTCGGCGACGAAGGACGGGCGGCCGCGGCGCTGCTCGGGACGTGCACGAGGCCTGGAGCTGCTGCCGCTCTCAAGCTGGAGGGAGGTCGCGGTCGCGGGGCCAGAGGCGAGGCTCCCCGGCTCGGGCGCGAAGAAGGAGCCCGTTCGAGGCCTGCTCGGGGGCCTGGAGGTGAGGATGGCCGGACCGGAGGAACGGCGACGGCGAGGCGGAGGTGAGGCCGCGGAGGAGATCCCGCGGCGTCCGGCGGCTTCTGGAGAAGAGGCG
>LR738712.1:268606267-268634137 GCA_902687465.1 Secale cereale | reverse complement strand
CTTCTGGAATCTTCTGGGACGTCGGTCTCGGGCGTCACAACTCTCCCACACTAACAGAGGATCTCGACCCGAGATCCTAGAGATATCACCGGGTAAAAACGGAAGGGGAAGAGGTAAAACAAAGTTGCTTCTTTGACAGACGAGTGAAACCAAAGAACCTTGAGAGGTTGAACAAGTTGAAAGAAGAATACAACGGAGATGAACGAAGATGAAAACTCCGTTAGAAAAGAGTAACAAGGAGCATTATGAGGACCTTGTAGGTTGAAAGACACGAAACAAGAGCTTACGAACCAAAAGAATATGAAACCGCAATGGTATAGCCAAGGAATAAGAATGACGGAATTCGGGCAGCACTCCGTCTGAAAATGGAAGGAATTGAACAAAAACTTGAGAAGATGGATGATACTTGATGAAAAGAACAACATATTGCCTCCGAAACAATTAAAAGAATGGCACCAAGTTAAGAAGGGTTCAGACAGCACTCCGGTTAAAAGATAGGCAAAACTTGATAAAAGATGAAGCTGAATGAAGAATACAACACTCCGGTTAAATAGACAAGCAAGGGAGAATATGATCTTGATAAAAACGAGATGATGGTCAAAGAGAGCAATATCACGAAACCTCCGGAATGAAAGAATAGAATATAGATCAACGAAAGAAATGAACGGAGAAGAAAAGACAACTTCTCCGGCAAAAGAATTGAAAGAGCATCCTTACGAAGAAGGGTTGAACGGAGTTGAAGGAAAATAAACAACGGAAAGGAATAAGCTTCATGTGGGCTTATGGAAAACATCTCAAAATTATGAGGTGACAACCGGCCACTGACAAAACATTAATTGGATTGAGATCAACAAGGAGATGAAAACTTAATTCACCGGAATGATAAATGAAGAACTTGGGTCATTATAAGCACCATAATTAGCAACAATCCTTAGGGAAAGCTTTTAGGTGAAATACAACCCAAGATAACTCCAATGAATAAATTGAAGGGTTGAAAAGATCTTCTGAACCAAGAAAAAAAATGATGGGTTTTAAATATCTCATTCTTGATAACTCGTGAATCATAAAACATGAAGGAATTGTCAAGAATGACATAACACCATCTGCAAAGATAAGGTAGAAAGGATTGCACTTCAAAATGCAAGAAGTAGAATTATTTGAGCTCCTCCAACAAGAATCTTGATGAAGACTTCGAGGATGAATTAAATGATGATGAACCACCATGAATAACTCCGGTAAAGAAAGCATGAGAAGTGAAAGATGAAAAGAATAAGATTCAAGGCCTGCGATGAATTAGATTGAGCTTGGAAATGATATAATAGAAATAACTTGGAACTCCGGAAAACAAGATGAACAACTTAGAACCAAGGGTATGATATGATGAACAAGCTCCAGACAAAAGACTTAAATCACCTTGAAGGAATAAGAATAAGAATTATGTTATGCCTCTCCTTCACCAATTTAAATTGATGACAACCAAAGGATTTGGCATACTACTTATTCTCGTTGGAAAGGATTAAAGAGAGATCTAGCACAAGCTCGGATTCAACGAACCACCGGTAGGATTATGAAAAGAACAAATGAATTAAAACGATAACAACGGAAAGCTAAACTTGAATGAACCACCGTAAGAATTAAGAGACGAACGAAGAGACATCAATGAAGAATATTTGGAGGACGAAGTTGAAAACTGAGAACGAAGAAATATTCTGAAATGATGGCCTTCGGAGGAACACAAAGAAAAGAATTCATGAAGAATCTTGAGAGAACGGCCAAGATTTAAGAGAAACACTTCTTCGGTCTCCAAATGTTGAGAATGAAGACGAGAAAAGCCATGAAGACTTGATGAGCACTCCGGATTGAAGAATTAAAAAGGTTGAACCAAAGATGAAAAGAATTTGAAAGCGATCTTGGAGAAGGCATGTGACTGATGGAAATCATTCTTACATCACACTTTGAAAGAATTCTCCGGAGAAAGAAGAGTCAGGTAAGATCCTGGAAAAGACCTGTGGGTTAGGGCCCACTAAAGAAATCACCGTTGGAAAGATTGCTTAAGAGATATTGCACCGGTTGAATTAAATGGCTTGAATAAGATAACAATCCTCAAAAGGCTTGAATGGATTAAGAATGGAATTATGAATCTTGAGTACTCCGGATATGAATAGCAAGAGGAGAATGATTAATTGGGGCACCGGAATAAGAAAGCATTGTGAAAAGAGGAAAAAGGATAAGATCAACACCAAAATCTTGAATTACATCCACCGGAAGAATATGAGAACAAAAGAATGATGAACTTGAAGCTCTTGAGCATTTACACGATAAAACACCGGATAAGAACATGGAAGGAAATGAATGAAGAAACATCACAAGAATAAAATGGATACTTCATTCTAGAATTACTGGCTCCAAGAAGAAGAAGGGTGGGAGGGTGGGGAAAAAAACAAAGACAACTTGGGATGAACAAAATGGACACCGGTTGAAAAAGAATTAACATGACCATTTGATGATCAAGAAGAAATAGCACTCCCATAGAAGTATGAGAACACCGATTAGGAAGGTATGGAATCAACATTTGACATCGAAGCAACTCGAATACCAGAATCAAGACAAGAACAAGGATAGATAGAACAAATACAAGATAGAAGCTTCGTTCGACATTTTCGTGCTGAAAGCTCATGGAACGTGTTACAAAAGGGTTTTGCAATCCCCGGATCAGCATAGCCAAGGACCCTTTAAGATGCAACTCCCGATCAGAACAAGTCCATAAAACCACTTCAATCAATGTAGAACCCCAAACTTCATATCGAGCATCCGTTGGAAGAATGCCTAGAACTACTAGATAAACCCACCTATTGATTTCCGAAAGTTTCCAGTTATGCAATCAGGTGTTGGGGATACACGGGAAGCACCGCGCAATCAACTCTAAACCTACATCCAGGTGTATCCATCCTTCAACACATAACCAGTCTTTCTCGGAAACTGTTTACCTCGGACCTTCGAAAAGCATCCACTATAACAAGCTATGGCAATACTCTCGAACTACCTCCCCAGTACTGGGTGATGTCGGGGTTATCTTGCCACTGGCCGTATAGGAGAGATTTTCGATGTCGGCCGTCTTAAGTATTTAGTACTGCCGCGATATGCTTGTTACAATGATACCCCGAAGCTCAACTCCTCGGTAACAGGAGGCATCGGGAACAATATCCTTGTCACAAGAACATCGAAACAATCCCAGAATACTCGCGGGATCCTAAAAAAAAAATTTGGTGCAATTTTTGAAAGTAGAAGAGAAAAGAGTAATCGTCAGGAGTCCTCACCAGAGAGAAAGGGGATGAGAAGCAAAGAAATCCTACTCTCCGATATATATATAGGACTCAAAATATTTTCAGTGTGTGCCTAGACTCAACCGTCAATGATTCGATCAATCAGTGGGGGCTTCTTGGTCGGAGAAGGCTCTGAATACCAACTTGTAATGCCCAGGATGGAGTTATACCTCCTACGTGTCGAGGCACGACTTAAAGGCATAAATCCATCCTAGAATGATCTCAAGTTTGGTATCTTTGCACGACTCATGTAAAAGAGGGATTAAATTGCAAGAGGAGATAGTTGGCTTACACTCGCCACTTCACGCAATACAATACATAAGCAATACATCATTCAGAACATCACAACCCGACTGCGGGTGAAGAACCAAAAGAAAGATACCAAACAACATAAAGCCACAGGCCAGGATCGAATCCTAGTAGAAACCACTACTGAACATCGAAACGTCACAAACAAAAGGCCACTCTCTTCATCGAGCTCCCGATGAAGTACTTGAACCAGCTCCTGCATCAAACTCGGCTGAACCTGCATCTGGTGTGGTGAAGTAACTGTGAGCCACAGAGGACTCAGCAATCCCGTTCCCGGGTAACAAGACTATTTAAGCCTTGGGTGAGGACAAGGCTGAAGAAAAGAATATGAGGTGAAGGATAAAAACAAGAGTCTGCAGCAGCAACTAGCACTAACTTACGCAAAAGAGAGCGAGAAGAGAAGTGCATCGGTCGAAAGATGATCATGAAGTGATCCTAGCTAAAGCCGGTCAAACATAACCCCACCGTGTTCAACTCCCGAATCCCTATTCGGAAATTGACAGTCACGGTACACACGCTGGTAGTGTATTAGTATCATTGTGTCAAGTTATCTACAACCGGAATTAACAAGCTCCCATCTGCCACATAACCGCGGGCACGGCTTTCGAAAGTTCAAACCCTGCAGGGGTGTTCCAACTTGGCCCATCACAAGCCCACGATCCGCGGAGTCGCAACTCCATAGTTGGGAAGACCCGAGTATTCTCGGAATCTCGTGCTCGAGTTAAACCGAACTAAGGTAAGGCTAATCCAGCAAATCCTCCCGGCGTGCCGACACCCTGATAGTAGCCGCGCGTATCTAGTCTCAGGCCACGACCGGATGAGCACAGCGTACAGTGGCCGAAACCCAAGTTGCCAAGGGGGGCCCCGCACACGACTCTAGTTTGGACCAACACTCAAGTCGAGCACTGGCCCAGGGGGGTGGAATTAAGATGAAAGGGGTAGCTAGTCCCATTCAAGTTTTATTAGTTTGTTATTAGGCGAATAGTACCAATGTTGGGACTTGCTGGAAAAGACTTAGCACTTAGCGGTTTATCAAGGGGGTCCCATACACCCCAACCGTGTTAGGAACGCAAAATCAAGGAACATAATACCGGCTTATACGGATCCTAACGGCATGAGTGGAACAAAACACCAAGCAAAAGGCTTAGCCTTCCACCCTTGCCAATATATAGGTGATTTCATTTAAGCATTTATATAGTGTGATATAACCCAACCAAACTTCAACATGAAGCAAGCATCTTCACTTCACCTGCAACTAGCAACGCTATAAGAAGGGCTGAGCGAAGCGTACTTAGCCAAGCAACGGTTTGCATAGGTAGGGTGGTTAAACATGGCAATTGGTTACAAGTAGGAGGCTGACAAGAAGAACATGGGCATCGAGGCAAAACTAAAGATCGAGACTACTAGCAATAGGCAAAGATAGTAATGGTATCCGGGTTCGGTCATCTTGCCTGGGATTCCACAAGGGAGAAGAACGGGTCCAAGAAGTAGACGGAGCAACACAGACGAGAGAAACCTCACAACTCCGGAACGGAACCGAAGCTATCAAGAGAAGCAAACCGGAAAGAAACAAACAACACGGTAAACACACAAACATAAACATGGCATACGATGCACAAGCAAGCATGATGCATGTCCGGTTTAAATATGCAAGGCATGGCAAAGTGCACAAACAACACTACAAGTTAAGTGGAGATCAATATGCAACGAGTTGCATATTTGACGAAACACCACAATAATTATTTAGTTGACTCTTGTTATTTACTAGACAAGGTTAAATGTTTTTAACATGGCAAGAGGTGAAGCATAATAAAACTACACTATTAAAGCATTTTAAATGAGGCCGGAAAACAACAACAACATATCCGGAAAAACCCCATGAGCATGTTTATTAATTATAAAGCAACAACAACTAACATATATAATGTTGTTAAAATGATGCGGATGACATGATCAAGTTTATGCAATTTTTATTAAAAGGTTGACTTAAAGGAGATATGAAGCATTTGTCACCGTGGTGGAACGAAAGGGTGCCACGGCAACGATCCGAAAATGAAGCATGGCAACAAATCGGTACCGGTAACTCGGGAGAGACCGGTGCAAAACAAAAGGTGGAGTGAACGAGTTGAACAAGATGATGGGGTGATCCCGTTGCCGGGTTCCCACGGGTCGGCGACGAGGCAACCGAGGAACATGTCAAAACGTCGGAACGGCACGGAGCACACAAGGGTAACAACTCAAACAATCACAACATCTCACGGGCACGTCTCGGGTTATACCTTCGGGACAAAAGTTTCGGGGCGGAATCGAGTTCGTAGTGGAAGTAGTCGTTCTCGGGGTGTAGTGGAAGTAGTGGTACACGTTCGTAGAGGAACTTGAGGGTCTCGGCGACGGTAGTTGAAGTAGTGGTACTCGGCGACGGTAGATGTACTCGGGGCGACGGTAGACGTTCACGTAGGCGTTTCCGTTTCCGAAGAGGTACTTGTCGCGTCGGCGTTCGTAGTGGTACTTGGGGGTTCCCGTTCGTAGATGTACACGCCATCGGAGGGGTACTCGTTGAAGACGTTCCGTAGGGGTACACGGGCGACGGTAGGGGTACTTGGTGTCTCCGAGTAGTCGTTCATGTAGTTGTTCTCGAGCTCGTAGTCGTTCGGTCATCGTTAAGTAGTTGTACTCGGGTCCGACCTAGTGGTTCTTGGCGCTCCTGGCACTTGATAACAAAACAGCAACAAACAACAAAACAAAACACAAAAAAAAGGGGAAAAGGCTACAGGTTGCTCGGGACAACGCCGAACTGGAAAAAAAAGGACAGGGCCTCCTCGAGGGACTGAGGAACACGGCGGCGACCTGGCGCCAGAGGAAGGACGTCGGGGCGCCGGGCTGCTGGACGGAGAAGGAAAGGGGCCCTCGGGCGCTGCGGACGGCACCACTCGGCGACGAAGGACGGGCGGCCGCGGCGCTGCTCGGGACGTGCACGAGGCCTGGAGCTGCTGCCGCTCTCAAGCTGGAGAGAGGTCGCGGTCGCGGGGCCAGAGGCGAGGCTCCCCGGCTCGGGCGCGAAGAAGGAGCCCGTTCGAGGCCTGCTCGGGGGCCTGGAGGTGAGGATGGCCGGACCGGAGGAACGACGACGGCGAGGCGGAGGTGAGGCCGCGGAGGAGATCCCGCGGCGTCCGGCGGCTTCTGGAGAAGAGGCGCGGCGGTCCGCTGCTCGGAGGACGCCGACGAGGGGCGCAGCGGCGGCTCCCTGGCCGGTCGGGCCTCCTTCTGGCGATGGCGCTGACTGGCCTCGAGCTGGAGGACGCCTACGAGGGGGGAAGCCGCGGGCGGGTCGGCTGGCTTGGCTGCCGCTCGCGGAAGGAAAGGGCTGCTGGGGCGCGGGGTCGAGGGGTTCGGGCACGAGCGAGCGGGGACTGAGAGAGAGGAGATCGAAGCGAGGGAGAGGGAGACAAGTGCGGCGGCTGAGGGAACGAGAGGGAGTGCGATGGGGAGGATCGAGCTGCGCCTAGGGTTAGGAAGGGGGTTTGGGCCAAGGGAATGGGCCTGAAGGCCGGCGACCTGGGCCAGAAGGGTGGCTGCGGCTGGAGAGAGGGAAAGGAGGAGGCTGTGGCCTGAGCCCTCTTCCTTTTAACTGTTTTTTTTAGCAGAAAAAAAAAGAGAGATAAAGAGAAAGAGGAGGACGGTTAGGGAAAGATAACACAAGGACTATTTTTCTCGGGCATCATAAAATGAGCAAAGTCCGAGAAAAATAAGAAAGGCATGAACGGAAGAATAATTCAAACATATTGAATTTAATTCAAATAGGTTTGAACTAAGACGAGATTATTGAAGTGTCCAAAAATGTTCGAATTATTGGAGGAACCTCGAAACAACGGAAAAGAATTATTGGCAAGATTTAGAAGGTGAAACTCGAAGTGAAAAAGACATGGGGAAAAATATGCAAGTGTGTTACGGTGATTCCGAAGCAATGGAATATTTATTAATATAGCTCCCTAAAATAATGAGAGACTTTTATATGTTATAAAGAGAAGTCACCTTCCCTCGATTTAAATGGACCGAAGGTCCACGCGATTTATTTAGGTTGAGATGCAAAATAAAATATGACATGATGACATGATGACATGATGCAATGCGAAAATAAAAACACAAGCACAAAAGGAACACACGGGCAGCCCGGAACATGTGGAATCTTCAGGAAGCTTCTGGAATCTTCTGGGACGTCGGTCTCGGGCGTCACAATGAGCGTGAGCCATGGATATAGCACTATAGGTGGAATAGAGTGGTGGTTGTGGAGAAGACAAAAATGGAGGAAGATGGTCTCACATCAACTAGGTGTATTAATGGGCTATGGAGATGCCCATCAACAGATATCAATGTGAGTGAGTAGGGATTGCCATGCAACGGAACACTGGAGCTATAAATGTATGAAAGATCAACAAAAGAAACTAAGTGGGTGTGCATCCAACTTGCTTGCTCATGAAGACCTAGGGCATTTGAGGAAGCCCATCATTGGAATATACAAGCCAAGTTCTATAATGTAAATTCCCACTAGTATATGAAAGTGACAAAACAAGAGACTCTCTATCGTGAAGATCCTGGTGCTACTTTGAAGCACAAGTGTGGAAAATAGATAGTAGCATTGTCCCCCCTTTTTTCTGGGCCTCCCTTTTTAACCTTTTTTTTGCCTTTCCTTTTTTGGCCTTTTTTTCCGGGACAATGCTCTAATAATGATGATCATCAAACTTCTATTTATTTACAACTCAAGGATTACAACTCGATACTAAAACAAAATAGGACTCTATATGAATGTCTCCGGTGGTGTACCGGGATGTGCAATTAATCAAGAGTGACATGTATAAAAAATTATGCATGGTGGCCTTGCCACAAATATGATGTCAACTACATGATCATGAATGGGAAATTGACAATGATGAAGCATGTCATAATAAACAAAACAGTGGAAAGTTGCATGGAATATATCTCGGAATGGCTATGGAAATGTCATTATAGGTAGGTATGGTGGATGTTTTGAGGAAGGTATATGGTTGGTGTATGGTACCGACGAAAGTTGCACGGTACAAGAGAGGCTAGGAATGGCGGAAGGGTGAGAGTGCGTATAATCCATGGACTCAACATTAGTCATAAAGAACTCACATACTTATTGCAAAAATCTACAAGTCATCAAAACAAAGTACTACACACATGCTCCTAGGGGAAGGGTTGGTAGGAGTTAACCATCGCGCGATCCCGACCTCCACACAAAGGATGACAATCAAAGAAATACCTCATGCTTCAAATTTGTCACACAACGGCTACCATACCTGCATGCTACGGGGCTTGCAAATCTCAACACAAGTATTTTCAAATTCACAACTACTCTACTAGCATGACTCTAATATCACCATCCTCATATCTCAAAACGATCATCAAACATCAAACTTCTCATAGTATTCAATGCACTTTATTTGAAAGTTTTTATTATATCCCTCTTGGATGCCCATCATATTAGGACTAAATTCATAAACTAAGCAAATTACCGTGTTGTTCTATAAGACTCTCAAAATAATATAAGTGAAGATGAGAGTTCATCTATTTCTTCAAAATAAAATCACTTCCGTGCTCTAAAAAGATATAAGTGAAGCACTAGAGCAAAATTATCTAGCTCAAAAGATATAAGTGAAGCACATAGAGTATTCTAATAAATTCCGATTCATGTGTGTCTCTCTCGAAAGGTGTGTATAGCAAGGATGATTGTGGTAAACTAAAAATCAAATACTCAAATCATACAATACGCTCCAAGCAAAACACATATCATGTGGTGAATAAAAATATAATCTGAAGTAAAGTTATCGATAGACGAAGACGAAAGAGGGTATGCCTTCTCGGGGCATCCCAAAGCTTAGGCTTTTGGTTGTCCTCGAATATTACATTGGGGTGCATTGGGCATCCCCAAGCTTAGGCTCTTGCCACTCCTTATTCCATAGTCCATCAAATCTTTACCCAAAACTTGAAAACTTCACAACACAAAACTCAACAGAAAACTCGTAAGCTCCGTTAGTATAAGAAAATAAAACCACCACTTAGGTACTGTTCTGAACTCATTCTAAATTAATATTGGTGTAATATCTACTGTATTTCAACTTCTCTATGGTTCATACCCTCCGATACTAATCATAGATTTATCAAAAGAAGCAAACAACACATAGAAAACAGAATCTGTCAAAAACAGAACAGTCTATAGCAATCTGTAACTTTCTAATACTTTTGTAACTGAAAAAATTCTAAAATAAATTGGTGGACGTGAGGAATTTGTCTATTAATCTTCTGCAAAAATAATCAACTTAAAAGCACTCTCCAGCAAAAAATGCCAGCTAATCTCGTGAGCGCAAAGTTTCTGTTTTTTTACACCAAGATCACATTAACATTCACCCAAGTCTTCCCAAAGGTTCTACTTGGCACTTTATTGAAAGAAAAGCTATAAAGCATGATTACTACAGTAGCTTAATCATGTGAACACACAAAAACAGTAGGGGTAAATATTGGGTTGTCTCCCAATAAGCGCCTTTCTTTAATGCCTTTTAGGTAGGCATGATGATTTCAATGATGCTCGCATAAAAGATAAGAATTGAAACATAAAGTGAGCATCATGAAGAATATGACTAACACATTTAAGCCTAACCCACTTCCTATGCATAGGTATTTTGTGAGCAAACAATTTATGGGAGCAAGAATCAACTAGCATAGGAAGGGAAAACGAGCATAACTTCAAGATTTTAAGCACATAGAGACGAAACTTGATATTATTGCAATAGGTAGAAACATATGTTCCTCTCTCATAATAATTTTCAGTAGCATCATGAATGAATTCAAAAATATAAACATCACATAAAGCATTCTAGCATGGAAATTTTACTACTCCCATCATAAGAAAAATTCTTCTCATTCATAGTAGTGGGAGGAAACTCAACAAAATAACTATCATGTGAAGCATAATCCAATTGAAAATTAAAATCATGATGACAAGTTTTATGGTTGTAATTATTCTGTATAGCATACGTGCCATCGCAATAATCATCATAAATAGGAGGCATGCTTTCATCATAATAAATTTGCTCATCAAAACTTGGGGGACTAAACATATCATCTTCATCAAACATAGCACCCCCAAGCTTCTGGATTTGCATATCATTAGCATCATGGGTATTCAAAGTATTCATACTAACAACATTGCAATCATGCTCATCATTCACATATTCTATGCCAAGCTTTCTATGTAATTCTTCTTCTAACACTTGAGCACAATTTTCCTTTCCATCATTTTCACGAAAGATATTAAAAAGAGGAAGCATATGAGGTACCCTCAATTCCATTTTTTGTAGTTTTCTTTTATAAACTAAACTAGTGATAAAACAAGAAACTAAAAGATTCGATTGCAAGATCTAAAGATATACCTTCAAGTACTCACCTCCCCGGCAATGGTGCCAGAAATTGCTTGATGTCTACTACACAACCTTCTTCTTGTAGACGTTGTTGGGCCTCCAAGTGCAGAGGTTTGTAGGACAGTAGCAAATGTCCCTCAAGTGGATGACCTAAGGTTTATCAATCCGTGGGATGCGTAGGATGAAGATGGTCTCCCTCAAACAACCCTGCAACGAAATAACAAAGAGTCTCTTGTGTCCCCAACACACCCGATACAATGGTAAATTGTATAGGTGCACTAGTTCGGCGAAGAGATGGTGATACAAGTGCAATATCGATGGTAGATATAGGTTTTTGTAATATGAAAATATAAAAACAGCAAGGTAACTAATGATAAAATTGAGCATAAACGGTATTGCAATGCTTTGAAATAAGGCCTAGGGTTCATACTTTCACTAGTGCAAGTTATCTCAACAAGGATAACATAATTAGATCATATAACAATCCCTCAACATGCAACAAAGAGTCACTCCAAAGTCACTAATAGCGGCGAACAAACGAAGAGATTATTGTAGGGTACGAAACCACCTCAAAGTTATTCTTTCTGATCGATCTATTCAAGAGTCCGTAGTAAAATAACACGAAGCTATTCTTTCCGTTCGATCTATCCTAGAGTTCGTACTAGAATAACACCTTAAGACACACATCAACCAAAAGCCTAATGTAACCTAGATACTCCATTGTCACCTCAACTATCTATGGGCATGATTATAAGATATGCATCACACAATCTCAGATTCATCTATTCAACCAACACAAATAACTTCGAAGAGTGCCCCAAAGTTTATACCGGAGAGGCAATACGAAAACGTGTGCCAACCCCTATGCATAGATTCCCAAGGTCACGGAACCCGCAAGTTAATCACGAAAACATATATCAAGTGAATCAATAGAATACCCCATTGTTACCACGAGTATCCCACGCAAGACATACATCAAGTGTTCTCAAATCCTTAAAGATTCAGTCCGATAAGATAACTCCAAAGGGAAAACTCAATCCATTACAAGAAGATAGAGGGGGAGAAACAACATAAGATCCAACTATAGTACCAAAGCTCGTGATACATCAAGATCATGCCATCTCAAGAACAAGAGAGAGAGAGAGAGAGAGAGAGAGAGAGAGATCAAACACATAGCTACTTGTACATACCCTCAACCCCGAGGGTGAACTACTCCCCCCTCGTCATGGAGAGCGCGAGGATGATGAAGATGGCCACCGGAGAGGGATTCCCCCCTCCGGTAGGGTGCCAAAACAGGGCCCCGATTGGGTTTTGGTGGCTACAGAGGCTTGCGGCGGTGGAACTCCAGATCTAGGTTTCTTTTCAGGGGTTTATGTATTTATAGGAATTTTTGGCGTCGGCCCACGTTAGGGGGGGTCTCCGAGTCGTCCACGAGATAGGGGCACACGCCCAGGGGGGTAGGGCGCGCTCTCCACCCTCGTGGACGGCTCAGGACTCTTCTGGCCTAACTCTTTTACTCCAGGGGCTTCTTTTGGTGCATAAAAAATCATCAAAAATTGGCACGTCAATCGGACTACGTTTGGTATTCCTTTTCTTTAAAACTCAAAAACAAGGAAAAAACGGAAACTGGCACTGGGCTCTAGGTTAATAGGTTAGTCCCAAAAATCATATAAAATAGCATATAAATGCATATAAAACATCCAAGATGGATAATATAATAGCATGAAACAATAAAAAATTATAGATACGTTGGAGACGTATCAGGCTTCGCCTAAGCACTGCAACGATACGACCGAGGTGTGTAACTGTGGAGGGGGGCACTGCACACGGCTAAGAGATTGTCTGTTGTGCCTTTGGGGTGCCCCCCCGCACACGTATATAAAGGGGGAGGAGGAGGAGGCCGGTCTAGGAGGGGCGCGCCTATAGGGGGAGTCCAACTAGGATTCTCGATTCTAGTTGGAGTCCCCTTCCTTTTCCAAGAGGTGGAGAGAGGGAAGGAGGAGGAGAGGGAGAAGGAAAGAGGGGGGCGCCGCCCCCTCCTAGTCCAATTCAGACCAGCCCATGGGGGGCGTGTTGCCTTCCCTTGTGGCCCTTATCTCCTTTCCACTAAAGCCCAATAAGGCCCAATACTCCCCGGTGAACTCCCGTAACTCCCCGGTACTCCGAAAAATACCCGAGTCACACGGAACCTTTCTGATGTCCAAACATAGCCTTCCAATATATGAATCTTTACCTCTCAACCATTTCTAGACTTCTCGTCCAGTCGGTGATCTCACCCGGGACTCCGAACAAACTCCGGTCATCAAAATCATATAATGCATAATACTAATCGTCATCGAACGTTAAGCGTGTGGACCCTACGGGTTCGGGAACTATGTAGACATGACCGAGACACATCTCCGGTCAATAACCAATAGCGGAACCTGGATGCTCATATTGGCTCCTACATATTCTACGAAGTTCTTTATCGGTCAAATCGCATAACAACATACTTTTTCCCTTTGTCATCGGTATGTTACTTGCTCGAGATTCGATTGTCGGTATCATCATACCTAGTTCAATCTCGTTACCGGCAAGTCTCTTTACTCGTTCCGTAATACATCATCTCGTGACTAACTCATTAGTCATTTGCTTGCAAGGCTTATTATGATGTGTATTACCGAGAGGGACCAGAGATACCTCTTCGACACTCGGAGTGACAAATCCTATTATTGATCTATGCCAACACCACAAGCACCTTCGGAGACACCTATAGAGAATCTTTATAATCACCCAGTTACGTTGTGAAGTTTGATAGCACACAAGGTGTTCCTCCGGTATTCGGGAGTTGCATAATCTCATAGTCAGAGGAGCATGTATAAGTCATGAAGAAAGCAATAGCAATAAAACTAAACGATCATTGTGCTAAGCTAACGGATGGGTCTTGTCCATCACGTCATTCTCCTAATGATGTGGTCTCGTTGATCAAATGAAAACACATGTCTATGGTTAGGAAACACAACCATCTTGGATTAACGGATGGGAGTCTAGTAGAGGCATACTAGGGACACTCTATTTTGTCTATGTATTCACACATGTATCAAGTTTTTGGTTAATACAATTCTAGCATGAATAAAAGACATTTATCATGGTATATATGGAAATATAAAAAAACAATTTTATTATTGCCTCTAGGGCATATTTCTTTCAAAGAACTCGCTCAAGACCATCATCACCAAAGATAAGTCATGACGTCTACCTTAGTCGAGAGCCCCTTGGCTCAAGGCGGCACCTCCTGCAACCTATCCCAAGAGCATGTCTTCATTTCATACATTATAGAGGAACTCTCCTCCTAATATGCACTCACACCCTCTGGGTAGTATTCGAAGGTTTCTTGCATACAAGATAGGAAATGAAATGAAAGCCTAGTGAGGCGCATTGCCGTAAGCGTCATCGCCATCATCGCCATCCGCATCACCCTCTTCGGCTGCAAGCACATCCACGCCGCCCTCAAGGGCAAACTCCGCGACCAGGTCATCCACATGGTTGTTCACCCAATTCGCCAAAATTCCCTAAATGGCCTTGGGCACGGGGGCTATTGCAGCATTGAAGTCAAAGTCAGGCTCGAGGCTAAGAAGGTGGCTGAAGACGTGTGAGAATGTGCGTCCAAGGAGGCCTCGACTTCTTTACTCAACAACCTGGCGATATTTCATGGCCCGATCCTCTAGACGGGCCACAACTTGGGTTAAGAAGTGGAGGTAGACATCATCATTGTCCTCATGAGGCCGAGGGATGATTTATTCGCGGATCGTGTCTAGGGACCGGTTGACCCTGACCCTGAGACATTTGAGCATTGAGGAGCGCTCGTGCTGCATTGTCTGACGGCGGCTTGCTTCGTCCACGGTCTGGCCCATGAGGGACACGGCGTCTGCGACCTGCTGCAGGAGTGAAGACAAGTTAATTTGGGCGGATACCTGAGCCTGCTTGGCGGCTGACTCACGCTACTCCGCGGCAGCCAGCTTCGTCCTGAGGGCGGCGGCCCAGCCTTCTAGCTCAGCCTGCTGCTGCTGAAAGCCGGTCTCCGAAGCCTCAACTCCTCGCGGTATTCTTCTGCGAGAGCCTTGCGAGCCTCCGCCACCATCTAATCAATCTCCTGCTAGATCCTAGCTTCTCGGGCGGTGGTGGCATCCTCAGCCGCAGCTGCTTAGCGCTCCCTCACTTCTAGCCGCTTGAGCTCTAGGTTGAACTCCAAGACCTCAAGCGTCAGAGCTTCCTCACGCGCCTGGATTTCCTTCTCATCGCGGGAGCCTCCCTCGGCGTCGGCGCCAGCGTGGCCCTGCGCGCCTTGACTTGCCGCTCAAGGGCAGCATTCGAAGCTTGAAGCTCCCTCTCCCACACCTCCGCCGCTTCGCGGCGATGATCGGCGGTGCTGGCCTCCTCTAGAGCGCGGGCACGACCCTCAAGAGAAGCTGAGAGGGACACCGCAGCATCCGCCCAGGCATGCTTGTGCTGCTGATGCCCAAGTTTGACTGTGACCTTTAGCTTGTGCCACTCGCGTGCCAGGCGGAGGTTCTCTAACTCAAGGCGAGCGTCAACATCGACAAGTTCTTCCCCAAGCCAACTCAGCGCGCTCATGGCTTCCCGGAAAAGGTCATGGCGAACGGCGATGCATTCGCGCGCGAGCTCTAGAGTGCAACCGAGCCCTTCCTCAGCACTGGGGGTGACCAGGGAGGCGCAAGGTGGTCCGCTTGTACCTCACGGAGGGCTGGTGCCCGGCGCTCCCCTGACCACTTCATTGGCCCCAGTAGAGGAGCCAAGCGACGCGCCTGCCACTCAAAGGCGAAGCCAGTACTAGGGCCGCCCGACGACTAGCGAGGACCAGCAGAGGATCCCTCAGCACATCTTCATCGCCCCGGAAGTAGCCATGAGATGAGGATGTAGGGGGTGTAGGCTTGCTGCCTCCCGATGATGTATTCATACCGCGAGCCGCCTTCGTACCTCGCGCAGGTGCCTAGCGTGGGGGCTTGGAGTCGTGAACGACTCAAAGTCCCCTGAAGGACGAGCCCTAGGGGTTTTCGCCGCCACGACTGGAGAAACCCTGAGAGGCCAGAGTTAGGAAAGGACGCATCACACGAAGAACCACAAAGATAAGGCACTTACTCATCTATTGCTATGTACTTCCTCTGTTTCAGGGGCCGGAGACAGTCACCATTGCAGCCCTAGGGCCCTTTCCTCTTGTGGAGTTCTTCAAGGTTCGAGCGAGTTGGAGCACGACCTTTTACGGTTAGGCTGCATGCTGCCGCCTCAGGAGCGCTTGCCTGGGCCTCAAGGGAAACCTCCTCAGGAGCGTCAGGTCGCGCTTGCTCGCTGGTGGCCACCTCCGGAGTGATAGCCGGGGCTTCAGGAGCAGCCACCTCCAGAGCATCTGGCGACATCTGCTTCCCATCGGGCGCCTCAGGGGCACCAGAAGGCGCTCGCCCCCGTGCATCCACGTCTGGGGCGCGCGTCGCAAGATCGGCAAGCACGGGAGCCACCAAGATGAGATTCTCGCGAGGCCCTTCAAGGTCCCCCGGGCGCAACCCCCACTCGTCGAAGAGGGGCATATGCTTCACAAAGTCCTCTTTGTTCGAGCAATTGTACAAAAGGCAGCCCTCCTTTGGAAGCGCGGCAGGTGCTGGGTCACTAGTCAGGAGCTCGAGCATTGCGTGCATCGTCTTGGAAGGGAGCGAAGGCACCTAAAGCCTCATGGGGTCCTCGGGGCGGGTGAAGGCCCACATTGGGTGAGGATGGTGCTGGAGCGGGGCGATGGGCCGCCTGACAAACTCCCTCACCACCATTGGTGTTGTCACCCTACCCTCTTCAGCTTGGCCAGCCCGGCCCAATTATGAGCAAGCCGACGATCAGCAAGCTTCATGTGCCCCCAACTGGAGCTGGGTTCCGCCGGCGCGCGCGGGAGCTAGAGCAGGGGCTGAATGTAGTGGCATCCACGAACACCCACTGTTTCCGGAACCCCTTCACATCCGGGAAGAGCACAAAGTCGATACCTGAGTTAGCTGTCGCCGCCACAGCCTTGAAAGCCACGCACCCCGAGCGTTGTCGGGCGTTGACTTGGTGGAGCGAGAAGAAGTGGCGGAACAAGGCGATGGACGGGGCGACACCCACCATGGCCTCGCACAGGAAGGCAAAGGTGGCAAGGAGGATGATGGATCCGGGGTCTAGATGCAACGCCTAGATTTGGCAATGTGAGAGCGTGGCATTGAAGAAATCAGAGAAAGGAGGGACCAAGCCGGCCAGGAGAGCATGAAGATCGATGGGGATCTCAGTGGCCTCCATGTCCGCCATGGACCGGGAGGCGGACCACATTATCGTCACCGTCCACTCGTTGGAGTCAGTGGAGAGGGCCGGGCGGACCTTGTCTAGCCCCTCCTGGTTGACCACCATCGACCAATCGAGCGCGGGCTCCAAGCCCGACCGTGATTCAGCAGGAGTGTCGGTTTTCCCCTTCTTCTTCGACCTAGGAGCCATGGTGTCAAGGGAGGATTGGTGTCGGCGCTGAGTCTGGGAGAGAAGCCGCAAGTTTGCAAAGAGGAGGGGGAGCCAAGTCTCAGCGCGACAGTCTAGTCTGGCAAGGGCACGCTTATAGCAGGCGGCCATCAAGTCGAGCAGTTGCCGAGGCTACGTGGGGGAGCGGAGGCGCCTACCTCTCATCAGGCGCCATGGGACGACTGGGCCACAAGCGGTTGGGGCCCGCGACACTTCGCCCTTCCCCTTTGGCTTCACCTCGAAGCCAAGTCCAAGCGCGCCTTGGGCCCGGGGGCTACCGTCGGCGTCCTGGGAACTGGGGTACCCAGACTTGCCTGCTTGCATCCCACAACGTGGCTCCTTCACCGGACTGGTACGGCCACACTTTGGCATTGACACACAAGACCTCGCGAGGGGCCAAGCATCGCGAGGCGGACGACACCAAGGCCTCCATAAGGAGCATTCTCTCTAGGACAGCTCCTGAGGAGCGGAGATCTCTATGCAAGCCCCCACCTCATGAGGTTCAGATGACGCAAGCCATGAGGACCAAGGCCAGGTGAGCGCCAGCGGGCGCAGTGCAGCAGGTTTCCCCTTTGGTGCTAAAGAAGCAAGCATAGGCACGGAGTCTCGAGGAATTAGCCAAAGGTTTCCATTTCCATGCAACAAGACCAAGATCGCCTGGACGACAGGACGGAGGTCATCACCGAGCCCACCATGGCGTCACGACCAGGAGCTTTGCAGGCGAAGACCACCTTTCAGCAGGATAAGATGTACTAGTTGTCTCCCCTCAAATTTGGCCGTTGTGGGATCCCTTCCCACCTTCATTTTGGGAAGAGGTCCAAGGCCACTATAAATATAGCTTAGCCACCACCGTAGCAAGGGACGGATCATTCAGACCACCTTCACCACCACAAGCAATAACACACCTCCTGAGGTTGTTCCACCATAGTACTACTTCATCCTCAGCCACCTTGAAGCAATCCACCACAAAGCAGGAGTAGGGCATTACACCATGAGGTGGCCCGAACCTGGGTAAACTGCCTTGTCCATTTCCTTCCTATTCATCGAGCTAGACCGTGGGAACGACGAGTAGGCAGACAGGGAAAGTTGAGTCCTTCGCACGCACCCCAGTGTTCGAATCTACCGAGGGTTTTGAGGAGCCCTGAATTCGACAGTACTGTTCTGCCCTATACACAATTTTAACGTTGTTAAGTGTGGGGACCCCGACTCATAAGTCGTGATCACCGAATGCACGTGTACAGTGATACCAGAGATCAATGCTCAGTGAACACACAGAAGCTGAATAACAAGAGTCTTACATCCATACATACTGTATTACACAAATTGTGACCATTATGGTCAAGTCTTGAGTATATCATTGCAGCGGAAATCTTCAATAGCAACTTGGACCCATGCCATCTGCCTTCACCCTACAGGCATTCTGACTGGGAAGCGTCCTAGCTCGCATGTTCGTCACCAAGAAAGCTTCATCATATCCTGCTCTTTCATGCCTAGCCAATAAAATAACCAGTGGCAAGCCAATGAGTACTTTGAATGTACTCGCAAGCAACCCAAGTGTGATGACAGAATTAATTATGCAAGGCTCTACTGCTAAGTTGGCAGTTTTGCGGAAAGCTAGTTTTTCATATGCAAGGATGATCAACATATAACAAGGGCATGCATGCGTCTGCAACAAGTATCAGGAGGTTACAGACATCATCATCATGAAAGATTCATGAACAACTCTTGCTCACGCTCATCATGACTTTCTTCAAATAACATCAACAGATTTACCCAAACCGTGTTGTTTTCCTGAAACTTATGGACATAGTCTAAGCAGCACCACCCAACTGTCCTTGACCGTGGACATGGCTATTCGAATAGTTTTACACTCTGCAGAGGTTGCACACTTTACCCACTAGATCCGGGGAACTTCTGTGTCATCCACGACCCGCGGTACCTCAAGTACCCGGGGTAAGCACCCGATCACTATCTTTCCCTAGACGACACTAACACAGGGTCCACTCGATTGGTAGTAACCCCCTTGCCCAACATTTCACATCTTTAAAAATTGTGGAGACTCGCTCCCATATTCATCACATACCACTGACACGGGGTACCAACAGTGTGTTCGGTGCCCTGTGAAAACATTCATGGCCGCCTATCCAAGCACGACCCCGTCCCGAGAGTGACCTCATGTCACCCCCGTCACTAGTAATGCGGGCACCATGCTAGTATCGGCCTAGGTAATCAATAATGCCCTTTCCCATATAAGGGTAGAGTGGTTGTGCTTGTTTGGTTGGGACGGTAATCACACATAAATCTAATCCATCTCTGTAAACAACACTTTCATCAAGCCTCAGTACACTATTCTTCACCAAGTAGTGCCCTAGTTCCTCATCACCTCCCAAGGGCATTAGTGGCACCCACTGGGTTATTTGCAAGTATGCCATACCACACTTGTTTCTCTCAATGCATAACCCTGACCCATTTTGCGTAGCCAACTACTATAGCATACACCTATCTACTCTCACCGGCATAACCCTCATAAGAAGGTAGGGTCATGCTTGATGCAAGTTTCAATGGTAAAGTAACAAAGGTACCAACCAAAGTGGTCACCACCTCTACATGATTCTGATGCATTGATAATAAGGTGCTATGAGGCATGCATAAAATGGTTTCTCGAACATGGTCAAAGGGCTGCTTGCCTTGTCCTTCCGAGCCTTCAAACCTTCTGGTCCATCTCCAAGTACTCCGCTTATTTCGTCAACTAATGATGGAAACAATCATAATAAGCAACACAACAAGGCAAAAATAAAAGTGCTCTAGAAATAGGAGTTGGACTTTTCTAGGATACCTCTGGTCATATGAAAAATGATCAAGGTGGTTTCATTGGAGTATGATCAATGGATGGTTTGGAACATTTCAATATGAGGTAATCAGGGGGTTTGTGGATTTGCAAGAAGTGTACAGAAGAATTATTTTGAAAAATGGGCAAAGGCACCCATTTAACAAATCATGATTTTAGAAGCACCTAGGAGTTGGTTTCACTTGATTTGGAGTTCAAATGAATTTCCTAGGATTTTGCAAAGTTGACAAATATGAAGAAATGGCTCATTATTTTGTGGGGTACAGAAAGTATTAGGAAAAATGTTCCAAAACTAAGTTTTGATATTACAAGCATCTAGGAATTAGAACCATTGCATTTGGATCAAATTTGGACTCTCTGTGATTTTCTAAAGTTCATCACAGAAATGGAATAATGACATTTTGATAATATTTGTGAAGAAAAAGTCTCTGGAAAAATGTGCATGTTGCACCAACAGGTAGATCATGATTTTAGAAACTACCAGAAATTTGAATCATAAAATTTGGAATTCATTTGAATATTTGTGAGATTTTTCAAGTTTACTGGAAAAAGAAAAAGAAAAGGATCATCTACCTTATTGTGCGCCCTGTGCGAGGCTTAGGGGCGGAGCGCACTGGGAGGGGAGACATCGTAGACGCCCACCGAAATTACGTCCTCCATTCGGGGAGGCGGAAGCAGCAGATCCTGCTTCCACTTAACCTGACCGGTGGGTCGGCCCATCCCCCGCTGCCGCTGACAGGCAGGGCCCGTGCCAGCTGGGAGGCAGTCGTCCCCTACCTCTCGCCTGAGGCAAGGGAGCGATGGAGAGGGAGCGGCCGAGCGGCACCGATGCTCTCCCCGGCGGCTCGAGCCATCCCCGGTGGCGCTTCGGCCACCGGAGTGATCAGGACGGAGGGAAGCACCTGCTGGTGTGCTCCTCTTGCGTCAGGAAGCAGCCCAGTCGCCACAGTTTAGGCGACGGCGGGGGAGGTCGTCGGCCAGCATTGACCTCGAGCACACGACATACTGGGGGCATAATGGCAGCGACAGAGGCCTCAAGGTGGTGGTGAGGGAGTACTGGAGTGGGCAGGGGAAAGAAAGAGGGGCCGAGGTGCCCGAATCCGAGCGGCGGTCGGCGGCGGTACTCCGGACATGGAGGGGGTAGGAGGGCACGGGAGAGAACTCGAGGGTGTCTGGGAGATGCACAACAGAGAGGGGGAGTCAGCAGAGGCGAGAGCGAGGTCGGAGGGTGTCTTAAATGGGCGTGGCCGCGGTGCATCGTGGGCGCGGTCCAGGCCATGCTCGGGCGAGCTCGCAGAGGGGAGAGGAGAGAGGGTCAGGTGGGGGCCGGCGACGTGCCGTGTCCCAGACGTCGAGGCGACCTCGGGGGACATGCTGGGGAGGCCCGAGGTTGTCGGGGTATCGGGATGGGGGGCGGCTATAGTGCGCCAGAGCACTGTAGCACGCTCCAGAGCGCCATTTTGGCATGCCAGGGCATGCCATTGGCAGTTGAGCATGGTGGAGCTTGTCTACTGGCTCTAGGTTGGCACTGGGATGCTCTATGAAGCTTAGGAGGTAAGGTAGGAGGGAGGGGTAAGAAGTAGAAGGGTGGAAAGGTGTTGCCATGGTGAGAACAGAGAGGTAATTGGGGGTTTTACCCCCTCCTATAATTGAGCTGAGCCATGGGTGAGTTACTGGAGGTAGAAGGTGATCAGGTTCACCTGTGGTAAGAATTAGAGGTAAATGGGAATAGTCAAAGGGGTCAAAAAATGGTTTTGGAAAAATGGCAGAAGGTGTTTGATGCAAATTTGGGCAAGCAAATTAACTCCACTTGACATGATACTTAACAGGATCAAATGGCATATAGAAATAGGGTATTCCACCAAGTTTGAGCTCATTTGAAGAAACTTGCCAATGTAACTTTGGTGAACCCTAGAAATCAACAGAAATGGATTTTCCAAGATTAGGTCAAGCAAATCATCCCTCCTTGATGCACCACTTGGTGTAGTGTCATCATTTGGGGTTGTGAGCATGTCCACAAAATTTGAGGCCCCAAGTAAAAAGTTGGCAATGTAGAGTTGTTCAAATTTGGATCTGGTCAGAAAGGGTTTTGGGGCACTTAGATCAAGTTATCCTTCCCCAAAACTTGTGCCATTTGGCATAGATGCATATTTACATCATTTGAGCATGTGCACCAAGTTTGAGAGCATTTGGATAAGTCTGGCAATGTAAAGTTGCTCAAACTTCAAAATTGACAGAAATGGTTTTGAGGGGATTAGATGATGTTTTCTTGATCTTCAAGGCATGAGGCTTTGTAAGATCATCAAATATGTCATATTTGACATGATAGAATTTCCCTGGAATTTTTGGAGAATATTTCCTTTGTAAATATTTCAAAAGCTTGAAATATCCAGAAAGGGTTTTGGAAGGATTTGCCAAATATTTTGAACATGACCATGTGTTGAAACTCTTATATATGGACAATATATGTCCTAGGAGTTTCCCTGAATTTTGAAAAATATTTTTGAAACAGTTAAATAATTTTAACCTATTAAAGACCATTTCTGGCCTAAAGAGAAAGCATTTAAATGAAATAGGAAAATAACTTTTAAAATTATAATTTTGTGGTTTATAGGAGTCCTATGCCTAATAGGATTCAAATATACTTTTTGAAAGATTTTTCACACCCTGAATAAGGTACTTGCAGTACAAACCTCAATTCAGGGGTTTTTGGAAAACTAATTTTAGAAAATACTATTTGGCCAAAATATTTTTTTATAGGAAAATACTATACTGGTCTATACACATGGCATGATCATTGGGAAAAGTTTTTGGATCAAGGAGATGAAGTATAAGAGTTGGATGATTTATTTGATTTTTAGAGCACTAGCAAACAGCTAGCAGAAAACCAATCAAGCAAGGTCAAAAACACTCAAAAGTTTTTGCCAAACCACATTTTAGCATGACTAATAGCTTAAGTGTTTGTGGCATGAAAATCAGGGTGTGATAGACCTTACCCATTACAAGAATCTCATCCCCGAGATTCCCAGACTAGGCGTGGAAAGGAATACGGAGACTTGGATACGGTGTAGTCTTCACTTCTCCTTGTTGGTTCTGCTTCCAAGTGGTACTCCATGGAACCTTGAAGTGCTTGGTGGTGTGGCTTCGCGCATATTGCCCTCTTTGATGCAGGTTGTCGAGGGGTCTCTTGCATAGGTTAGGTTGAGCTAGACGTCAAAGGCTCGGTGATCGGTGTCCTCGCAGGGACCGAGCTAGTTAGGAAGCAAGAAGTACTTCAAGAGTGGTGACTCATGGAATATTTGGTGCACGATGGGTAACTCAGGTGGTAAATCTGTCATGCAAAGGTCTTGAAGAAGGTCGATAAACCTTGGTGTGAGCGTCCCTTCGACATGGAAATGCTTGGTTCCTTCGAGAGGAGTGGTTTGCAGATACGCGCGGTCTTCGACATGGAAGTTTATTTCTTGATGATGGTGGTCGGTGTAGTTCTTCCTTCTTGACATGTCGGTCTTCAAACGTCTTCTAACCAGCTGCACAGCTCTTCCTCCATCTCCGGGTAGTCAAGTATGTTGCCAAATAAAGATGACAACTAACTTGCCCAATTACTCCATGAAGTCTATGGGGTAGCAAGGTAGGCTGGGGTATTGGTGGTGGTCTCCGTTGAATATTGGCAATGGTCTTCTTGACTTAGAGTCAAGGTTGTGGTCAGGATCTGACCATGTTGTGGCTTCGTGGGGCTTAATGGTTTCAAGGATTCTAGTGTGTGAGTGAACGATTATTATCTTATCCTTAAGCACGGTTTCTGAGATGCCAATAGCTCTATATAGTACTCCAAACAAATAACCTTATACCACTAAAAGCATCATCTCGTATAGGTCAACTCCAATCACCACTCATGCCATACATATCCTCATGACTCCCAAAAGGAGGTCTAACAAAAATCGTACATGTCCATGATCCCAAAAATCATATGTATGGCTACCCCTAAAAATCCACGGGTAGGGCATACAAGCTGCCAAGTAGGAATTAAACACGACAATCCAAGCGCTCAGTCTATTCTTGCAAGGTTCAAGATAATGCATCTCTTTTCTGAGGAAACACGTCATATGCCACTCCAAGATCTTGTTTCCTTCCTATAGATCAACTCCAACAGCCCGGTAACTTCCATCAATCACCACATAATCCAAGAATTCTACAAATTCCGATGTCTACGGCATTCCACAAGATCTCAAGTCCCTATAATACCCAAATACTTGGAAGGGTTATGCATTACGATAGTAAGTCCACCAAATTCCCACCATCATGGTCAAGTAAACTCCAAGGTCATGATTATATAGATCCCTAAATCAACTCCGACAAATAATCCAATCTCCTAGTTTGCCATACATCGAGAAACACGGTATCAAGATCAACGGTTTAAATCCAATTTACTCCGAACCATGTAGACATACTTTACATCTATACCCAACCAGAATCACCTACTTAAATCCAAATCTCATGTCCAACGAGAATTCCTACATACTCCCCCAAAGTCATTGTCAAAATGTCAACTAGCTTCTATCAAAATCCCCTGGCTAGGTCAAATCCTTATACCTCCAAGAATTTCAATTTGCGATCACCATTGCCCTGCAAATCCAAGTTACTCCGGGGTGATGAAAGTTACGCTACTCTATTAATCATGATCCCACCAACATGAAAACCTCACAATCCAACAAGGTCTCAGATAATTCCTTGAAGTCACTGATATAAAGTCACCATATCGTCTGTCCTATATCCTCAAATTGGTCTATCCATGGCATCGTCAGTTCTTGTGCTATATTACGACAAAAATGTGCTCACTCACTGTGTCCACTAGTTCCATTATGAACCCAGTGTTGTGCAAGGTTGTAGAGGCTTAATTGGTTCTCTTGTAATTCTATGGGTTAGGCACATGGTTAAGGATTTGTGTTGGAGTATCTCGTGAAGTCTCAAAGGGCCTAGGAATGGGTTTTCTAATCTTGAGGGGTAAACATGACTTCTCGGGGTTGCTCTTGGCCGTGGAGGTTGTAGCAGAAGTCTTCATTGTTAGTTGGTTGCCGAGCTGGAATCCTTGGTACTTCTTGTCTTGCTGGTCTTCAGTTGAGGAGAGAGAAGAGGGGGGGAAAGTAGCATAGAGGAGGGGAATGCCTAAAGGGGGTGCTATAGTGCAAGTGCAAACAAACAGGTGCAAAAAGAGCGAAATAAAAGAAACAAGGCAAGGAAGATGATATAGCCATGTACTTGTTGCCTAGGGCAAAGTACGATTTATATCAAAACACAAACAAATAAAATCAAGCAACACAATCATGGTTCTATTCGAACCATCATACGGATTCGACTGCGCATAGGGGGTACACGACTCATCCTACCGTAGGGGTTCTCGGACTAGTAGTCGCGTCTTGTGCCTTGTGCAGTCTTCTAAGTTTCCTTAGGTGTTGCTATGTCCCTTGTAGTTGTTTGATGAACGATCCGGGTTGAGCCTGAAGAATCTTCAACAACTTCTCGCCTGATGAGGTGATGCGGTGAAGGTGTCTCCTTGTAGCTGGCGTTGATATGGTCTTCTCTTGTCTCTTTAATCATGATGATCTCTTTGTCTTCTAAGGCATCAACGGTACTGAGTAGGTAATCCTTATGCACTGACAATAACAAGGCATAATAGAGGTCCAACATGTCGGTTATGTTGATGACAACATCAACACCGAGAGCGGGGGACGAAGAGAACCTTTTTTCCTGCTCACTATAGCGAGGCGGACCAAATGGCGAGGTTCTCATCCACCGGAGGTTGCCGATGCAACAACGGTAGTGACAGGATTACTCCATTAGCGATGCCTATCATGATCTTGCATATCCTGTGCCCTGATCATCGTAGGCTAAGGTTGGACCATCTTGGGGCAGTGTCAAGGGTGCCACCATCTTCTGGGTCTTCATGTCCTCATCCCTCGGGGATGTATTTTCTGTTGGCATCGTCTTGTTGTGGTCTCGCTAATCTTGTGTTTAGAAGAGATGGGTGAGTGTTTGGCAAGGTGTACTCCTTCTAGATTATCCACGAGGATTTCAGGAAATCCAGTGGTCACGGGCATAAGGGTTCTAGCAACCAACATTTTTGAAGGGGGAAGAGATCAATAAGGAAAGTATAGCCTAATTTTCGAAAAACTAAGACGGGAAGAGAAGTATAGATAGTTTTGAAAACTAGCAATAGTTTTGGAAATAGTTTCACCCTAACTAACGACCATGCTAACTAAGGCTTCCTACAGTCAGGATGGCTCTGATACCAGCTCTGTGGGGACCCCGACTCATAAGTCGTGATCACCGAATGCACGTGTACAGTGATCCTTGAGATCAATGCTCACTGAACACACAGAAGCTGAATAACAAGAGTCTTACATCCATACATACCGTATTACACAAGTTGTGACCATTATGGTCAAGTCTTGAGTATATCATTGCAGCGGAAATCTTCAATAGCAACTTGGACCCATGCCATCTACCTTAACCCTACAAGCATTCTGACTGGGAAGCGTCGTAGCTCGCATGTTTGTCACCAAGAAATCTTCATGATATCCTATTCTTTCATGCCTGGCCAATAAAATAACCAGTGGCAAGCCAATGAGTACTTGGAATGTACTCACAAGCAACCCAAGTGTGATGACAGAATTAATTATGCAGGGCTCTATTGCTAAGTTGGCAGTTTTGCGGAAAGCTAGTTTTTCATATGCAAGTATGATCAACATATAACAAGGGCATGCATGCCTCTACAACAAGTAGCATGTCCACAAAGTTTGAGGCCAAAATCTCAGAATGAAAAAAGACATCTGCGGCCGAAGGCTACACACTGTGCAATTTCAATAAATTGACTTGGCAATTTTTAGATGTAAAAAATAACCCAAGTTTGAATTAAATTCAAACTTGAGCCATTTTTGAACCCAACCCAAAACAACTTCAAAATGGATGAAATTTTACATAGTCGTAAATGGCATGGTGCAAGATGTATAGGGAAAAGATGAACATTTAGGAGACAGAAAAAATGTCACTTGAAAAAAGAAAAGGAAGAAGAAGGAAGAGGTGAGGATGCATTGCATAGTTGGAGAGATAGATGGCAAGGAGTGATGCACACACCCATAACAGCAAGATGACTATCACAATGCACATGATGAGCATGGGGAATGCAATATTATAAGAAGCACGATGCAACAACATAGGATGGCAAAATACAATACGACAAAGATGGTCATGGCATGCAACAAACAAAGGAAGAATGCAAAACAAGATGACAATGGCAAACACACCATGAACAAGAAACAAAACACAAGGATGGCATGGCACTATCATGACACATGGCAACAAACAAATGAAACACCAGAGACAACAAAAAAATGGAAGGCAATTGGAGCATCGGTCTTGGGGCATCACAACACCC
>LR738712.1:268359911-268606155 GCA_902687465.1 Secale cereale | reverse complement strand
CCCACCAACAGAAGATCTCGTCCCGAGATCTTAGGAACGAGCCGGAAGAGGAATATGAGAACAAAGTTGCTATTGGAGAAATGAGTGTAACAAAAGAATCTTGACATGTTGAACAACTTGAAAGAAAGAACACAACGGAGATGAACGTTATTGAGAAGCTCCATTACAAAAGAGGAACAAGGAACAAACGAGAACCTTGTAGGTGGAATGACATGAAACAAGAGCTGAATGAACAAGAATGAATCAAAAACCACACCAGCTAATAAGAGATAGGAAAGGAATTTGAACGAAGGAATCCGGGAAGCACTCCTGCTGAGATGGAAGGAATAGAACATGAACTTGAGAAAATGAAATAATACTTGATGAGAGAAACAACACAATGCCTCTGAATCAAATTAAGAATGGAATGAGAAGAAAGGAGAAAGAACAACATCTTCTAGCACAAATGAATTGAAAGCACTCTTGCGAAGAAGGGATGAACGGAGTTGTTGGAGGTGAAATTATGCCACAACCAATTGATTGAATAGATGAGGTGAAGGAAGAAATGCAATACTCCACTTCAAAAGAATTTGGAGAATTGTTTGCACCTCGAGACGCAAAAAGAATAATGCTTGAGCTTCTCCACAAGAATTTTGATGAACACTTGAAGCATGAATTAAATCATGATGAACCCCCATGAAAAACTCCGGTGATAAAAGTATGATGAGATAGAAATGAAGGATGAAAATAATAAGATTAAGTCCTTGTGATGATTTAAATGGAGGTTCCTACGAGATGGCCGAGGAAAACTTGAACTCCGGAAAAGAAAAGATGTAAACACTTGGGATTAGAATTTATTCATCATGAACAAACTCTGAAGGAAGGGATTAATGAAATTGATGAAAGAAGAATAAGAATTATGTTATGCCTATCCTCCATCAATTAAATTGATGCGAAGCAATGGATTTGCATAGTACTTATTTGCATTGAGAATGATTAAGGAAAGATTTGGCGCAAAACTTGAGAGTCTTCATGAAACACCGGTAAGATTGGAAAGGACGAATGAATTGACATGCTGTTAAAGGAAAAATGAATCTTGAATGAACCACCGCAAGAACTGAAACCGAGCGATGAAAGAGAACAAACCACCAGAAAGAATTACAAAACATACGAAAATACTTGAGGGCATTTAGATAGAAGAGAATGAAGAGATCACAGACTAACTAGAGAATACTTGAACAAAGCATCACAAGAATATGGAGAAGAACAGAGAGGCCTTCGGTGAATTGAAATGGAAAACAATTCCCGAAATACTCCGGATAGGTAAGGAAAAGAATTTATGACAAACGGAATAATTTGAGAGGATAACATGAAGCTAGAACCACGAATCTTCGAGAGAACGGACAAGATTTATAGTAAAACTCTTCTTCGGTATTTAAATGTTGAAAATGATGACGAAAAATGCCATGAAGAACTTGTGAGGTACTCCGGAAGAATGAAAAGAGGAGATGTTGAACCAAACATGAAAAGAGTTTGGAAAGAGATCTGGGAGAAAGCATATGACTGATCGAATACATACTTACGTCACAGTTTGAAAATAATTTGGAAATTACTCAGGAATTAGATGAGTCAGGTAAGATCATGGGAAAAGACCTGTGGGTTAGGGCCCACTGAAAAGAAAACACCGTTGTAAAGGATTGAAAAGGAGATGATGGACCGGAACGATTGAAAGACTCGAATGAGGTGACAACCTCGAATTAATTTGAACACAGACGAATCTCCTGAGATGTCTTCCAAACTCCGGAACAATTGAATAGCATGAGGCGAGCGAGCAAGGGGAAACATCCGAGCCATGTGAAAGAATATGATCAACACCGAATACTTGAATTGAATCCCCCAGAGAAGAAGAATAGATGAGGGATGACTAACTAGAAGAGAATTCACCAGTTGAAAAAAAATTGAGGAAAGAAAACAAAGGCTTAGACGAGTAGGATGGATACTCGATTAAGGACTTCGGCTCCGAGAAGAAAATGGGTGGGCGGTTGGGAAAAAGAAAGACCAGTTTGGGTGACATTGTTTCCCCGTTCGAGAAAGAACTAAGGATTGATCTTGCAAAAGACGAAGAGGGTCGAATCAACTTGAGGAGAAATGCACCGGATGAAAAAAAGGCTGACATCACAACGATCGGAACTAATGCGTGATCCTAAAGAAAATTTGAAGGGGAAGAGGAGTAATTAAAAACGCCTACGTCAAGATACCTCACCAGAGCGATGAAGGGGCCGAGGAGTAAAAAGAATTCCTACTCTCCGATATAACTAGACTCCAAAATAGTTTTCTTCTAGCCTCGACAGCGGCCAAACTACAATCAATCAACGGGGCTCCTATGGTCGATCGAGGCTCTGATACCAACTTGTCACACCCAAGATGCGATTCTATCTCGATCATGTTATAACCTTGTGATTGGGGCACAAGCGCATTTCAGACGCTTAGCAAGATGGATATCATTACATCGTACCATTACATAAATAGATGGGGGTACAACAAAAGGCATACAATTGCCACATGAATACATCAAGCATCATACACAAGAGAGACATCTGACTACGGATGAAAACACATGAAAAGCACAAATGACATCCACCCTGCTAGCCCATGCTGCCAACCAGGAACCTATCCCAAGATCGACGAAGAAAAGGAAGAACTCCAACACAAGTAAACATCACTCTAACGTCACGTCATTGCATTACCTATACCTGCAACTGTTGTTGTAGTATATTTGAGCCACGAGGACTCAATAATCCCATTACCATGGGTGTCAAGACTAGCAAAGCATAATGGGTATGGAAAGGATAAGTGGTGAAGTTGCAGCAAGCGACTAAGCATATGTATGGTGGCTAACTTACGATTTCAAGAGAAAGATGAGAAGCTATGCAAACGGTCGCCAACTAGTAATGATCAATAAGTGATCCTGAACTACCTACAAGTCGAACATAACGCCACCGTGTTATCTTCCCGAACTTACTCGAAAAGAGACAATCACGGTTACTCACATGATTGGTGTATTTTATTTCGGATTTAGTGTCATGTTCTCTACAACCGAATATTAAATAATTCCAATCTGCCACATAACCACGGGCATGGCTTTCGAAAGATCAAAACCCTGCAGGGGTGTGCCAACTTAGCCCATCACAAGCTCTCACGATCAGCAGAGGTAAAACCTCCATCTTCAGGACAACCCGATCAGACTCGGAATCCCGGTGCACACGACATTTCAACAATGGTAAAATATATCCAGCAAGACCTCCCGACATGCTGACACCCTGATAGTAGGCGCGTGTCGGTACGAAACGACACCTATAGGAACCCCTTCAACGGTTGGCGGGCGTGAGGTTGTACAAAGAGCAGGTCTAAGAGTCAGCACAACCATCGTTTACCCAGGTTCGGACCGCGAGGATGCGTAATACCCTAGTCCTACTTTGGTGTATATTTGAGTGTTCTTGAGTTCTTGAGCTAGCTACGGTGCCTGTCCAGCTTATCAGCATCCGAAACCTTCTCCAGTATGTCGTGGGCCTCCTTTTATAGTCTAAAGGGGCTGCCACAGTGGCACACAGGAGGTGGAAAGGTGTACAACGTATAGGCTTATCCCATGCCATTACGGGACAAGGAGCATTAAATGCGCTGCTTAGGTGTCTATTTACTTTATCGAAGACGGAAAAGAAGCCTGTCCCGTCCGTGGCCGCTCTGCCTAGTCGCGACGCGCATCTAGGCCAGCGAGGCAGGAAACTGAGGTGGTGTCGTGGTAGGGCCTTCACGAAGATCTGCATGCCACCACGCAGGTGCTTGACTAGCTGGCCCAGGAACCACGTATCGCCACGTGGGTGCCTGCCTGGGCTAGTGGGTCGGCCGCTGAGATGGGGCGGCGACAGGGCGGCAAGGGCTTGCCACAGGCTTGCTTCTGTTCCCGGCAAGGGTCTTGCCGGGGCCTCCATGAGTATCCTGCGGCAAGAGGCTTGCCGGGGCCTCCGTGAGTATCCTGCGGCAAGAGGCTTGCCGGGGCTCCGAGGTGTCTTCGGCAAGGAGCCTTGACTGGGCCTCGTGGGCGTCCTCGGCAAGGAGCCTTGTGATCGCCATGCCTTCTGGTTCTTATCTTGGGAGTCATAGATCTTTGTCTTCACAAAGATCTGCATGCCATCACATGGGCGCTTCCCGAGCCTTGGCTCCAATGTTGTTGATACCGTTGGAGCCCATAGGCTTCAAGGGTGGCTGCCACTGAGGCGTCTGAGTGGATCGCCCCGGCAAGAGACTTTGCCAGAAGCACGCAGGCCGCCCCGGCAAGAGTCCTTGCCGGGGGGGCTGTCTTCTTGCTTGGTCTTCTCGTGCCACCGTCTTGGCGTTGTTCTAGTAACTCCGCGTTCCTGGCTTCCCCCCATCTGCTCCGTTATGTTTGGCCACACGCTTGGCTCTGACTGCCCATGCACAAGTAAGGGGTAAAAAAGAGCGCCCCTACTTTTGTACACCGACATGAGCCCCTAGGCCTTGGGCTAGGCCCAGAACGGTGCGTGGGCAGTGAGGTTGGATTCCCTTTACCGCAGTAACTCCTCCAATGGTTGCGCTTCCCCATGATTTGCGCTGACGTGGGGGGTCATGCGTGGGGCGGTTTGCTGCGTGCTAGTGTCACGTCGCAGTAAATGGTAAGGTAGGGCGGATCAGGGCTTCCCCATAAAAAGGGGAAAACCGCAGGCATGCCTCTCATTTACCTCCTGCGCTCCTCCAATCTCGCGCTCGCCGTTCTTCTCCTTCTTCCCCAAGCCAGAGCCTTTGCCTCTGCTCGCCACTGCCGTGCTCCCCTCTGCCACTGATCCCTATCTTCCTCCCACGGCTACAATGACGCCCAAGTCCAGCAAGGGGAAGGCAGCGGTCGAGGGCGCGGGGGAGAAAGAGCTCCCGGAGAGCGAGCTGGCGCTGCTTCGGACGAAGCACGCCTACTTCCCTCTGACGATCGACGTGGTCCATCTCAGGGACTACTCCAGGCCTTTGTCGGGGCGCGAGACGACGTGGCATCCAGCCACGCACATCATCCCCGCCCGATTCGTAGAGGCCGGCCCAAATCGGTACCCTTTCTTTGTCGACTACTTCTACTGCAGCCTCTATCCTCCTTTCTCCGATTTCTTCAATGACATCATGCACACCTACGGCTTCCATCTCCTCAATCTCACGCCGAACACCGTGGCGTGCATGGCTTTCTTCGCCCACCTCTGTGAGGGTTTCGCCGGGGTGGTTCCAAGCATGGTGCTCTTCCGCCTGTACTTCTTCCCTCGTATCTAGGGAGGGGACGCCATCTCTGGCTGCGTCGCCTAGATTCCACGGGCCCAGGAGAAGGGCACGTATCCGGATGGCATGCATAAGGAGAGGTCGGATGAGTGGAGGAGCCGGTGGTTGTGGATAAAGGAAAAGACCCACCGAGGTTCTATTGAGTTCGTCAGAGCCCGCCGGTCCGCAAAGAAGACTGGGGGCACGTCGACGTCAACGACAAGAAGCTCTCGATCGCCACCACCAGGATCCACCGTCTTACCCAGGCTGGGCTTACCCTCGAGATGGTCGGGGCTGATTTCATCCGCCATCGAATCGCGCCGCTGCATAACAAAGGGAGGCCGGCTTGGCTTTTCGAGAACGTGGCCGACGTCATGAAGCTTCGCCCCGGCCTGAAACACAACTTCACAGTGGTGGAGCATGCCCACATCTGCCAGAAGCTCTTTCAGCTTGACGTGGATCGCGACGGCAGGGCCGAGAGGACCGGCAAGGCTGCCAAGGCCGGCAAGGCCGTCAAGGGGCCCCTGTTCGGGTTGCCGGCGGGAGTGGTCCCGCTAAGAAATAACTCCCGCCAGTCCGACATCATCGCCATGATGTCGGACTTCAACGCGCACGGCCTTGACCCGTCTTGGATCGAGCCGCCGGCGGATCAGGTGCAGGAGTTCTTCGATACTTTGTCGGAGAAGCGCATCCACGACGAGCCGGTGCTCGTCCATGACACCACCCAGACAGAGCTCGATTACATTGCGACCAGGGCGGCGGAGGCGGCGCTTGCCCTAGAGGCCGGCAGCGTCGGCCACATGGAGCACGAGGCCAACGTGGCCGCTGAAGAGAAGGAGCTCGCCGAGTGGGCGAAGTCTGTCCAGGAGGTCAGCTGCATGGGCACTAATACCAACGCTCCCCTTGTCGAAGACGTGGTCGAGGAGTCGATCGACGAGGAGGCCGAGGCTGCCGACCCTCCTGCCATGGCGAGGCGGCGGGTCCTGCGGCGAGCTGGTTCGGGCAAGCCGGTCCGGCCCGACAGTATCATGCGGCGGCAACAGCCTCCGGAGCAGCTCGTGCATGATACGAGGTCGATGGAGGCCGCGGCGGGGAGGAAGACGGGGAAGACCATGGTGGCGAAGAGGACGGCGGCCGCCTCCTCTTCGTCCAGGCGTGGTCGGGCCCCATCTCCTTCTCCCCTTCCCGCACACGTTGCTATGGATGTCGACTTTGACCTTGGGTCTCTTAGCCCAAGGAGGAAGAGGAGGATACCAGAGGAGGAGGAGGAGACAGAAGACGAGTAAGCACCTCGCCCCTCACGTTATCTCCTGGTTCCATCTTTGTTTTATCTCTCTCTGATCCAATGTCGTCTGTGTAGGGATACGGAGACGCTGGCCCAAAGGGTGGCGAAGAGGGTCAGGGCCTCGTCCGCTGATGAGCCCCGGGCGGGTACCTCAGGCATGCCGCTGGTGGTGGAGAGCAGCCCAGACAACAGCCCCTGGTGTAAGTTCACTACTCACTCTTCCATGGACAAATCACTAGGCGTGAATTCTCGATGCTGACCTCGTCGGCTTTGTAGGTGGAGACTGGCAGTAGGAGGGCCCGCAGGGGGCCACCCCCAGCACGCTGCCCCCTTCAACTACATCACCCTGAGGGGCGTCTCCGGCAAGGGCACCGACAGCCGAGCCCGCGCCCATGGAGGAGGAGGAGGAGAGGGACTTGAGCGTCGGCGGCTCTTCCCCGACAACGGTTGTTGGCGAGGAGAGGGCCGCTCCTCCCCAGCCTGGTATGGATGATTTTCCTTTGTTCTTCAAGTTGAGTCTTGACCTTGGGCACCGCCTCACTTTTTCTTTTGACTTTTAGACCCTCGCTCGACGGACCGGGCGGATGTCGAGCCCATCATCGAGGAGGTCGCCAAAGACGCCGAGGCCGAGGCCGACAGGATTGCTGCCGAGGAGGCCGCCAAGGCCACATCAGAGGAGGCAGCCTAAGGGTCTGCCGGAGGGACCGGCGATGCCAGCACCGAGGAGGCCGGCAACAGGCCTGCCGGAGGAACCGGCGAGGCTTCTGCCGAGGAGGCCGGCAAAGCTGCTGCCGAGGACCAGCCTTCCTCTGCCGCCGCCTCTGGCTCGGGGCGCTACCTGAAGGTGAGTGATGACTTGTTCGTCCACCTCCCCTGAACGACAAGAAGCAGGGCACCAACCGAGGGGGAGGTGTTTGATGATGAGGCACTCGCCACCGTTGGTCTTGAGGTCATCGACGAGCCGGGCGCCGGCGGCGACGGTTCTCAAGAGGAACAACTTCTTCGGGCCATGAGCACCAGCTTCTAGAAGCTCCATGTGCTTTACCGCGCATGCCTAGAAAAGACAAAGTCCAGGTCGGCAGTGGTGGATAAGGCGGAGGACGACTTCCAGGAGCGCGTCGCCCAGACAAAAGTCCGGTTTGACGAGGCGCGAAGTGAGTTGAGGGCTTCCCAGGAAAAGCTGGACGAGTGCGCCCAAGACCTCATGCTGGCGTAGTCTGATTTTGAGAAGGCCCAAGAGGAGGCCAAGGAGTGAGCCGCCAATGATGAGGCCACCCCCAACCAGCGCCAAGCTCAACTGAACTCTGAGGAGGAAGACCTTGTCGCCCGCGAGCAGGCACTCGCCGCCACACTCCGTGGCAAGGATGAAGAGATTGACATGCTTGTCGCACGGCGGACCCAGGAGTTGGAATAGAAGGACATTGAGGCTCTCAATGCGCAAGCTTGGGTCCATGCCGGCAAGGTAAAGGAGCTGGAGGTGGAGCCGGATGGCCTGAACAAGCGGGTCCTGGGGCTGACCACAGAGAGGGACACGATCCATGCTACCTGGATGGATGCGCAGTCCGAGGTCCTTGGAAAGGCCGAACAGATCTCCAAGGCCCAGGATTCCATCAAGGATCTGAAGATGGAATTGGAGGGCCTCAAGGGGATGCTCACAGAGGCCAAAGCTCGGGCGGAGACTCTGAACAAGGGCCTGTAGGAGGAGAAGCGGCTGTGGAAGGATGACGCCGCTGGCTACGCAGAGTACGTAAAGGGAGAGAACCTCTGGATCATCCGCCTCGTCGCCATCGCGGAGGAACTCACTGCACAGCTGGCCACCATGGGCATGCCAAGCTTCAGGTTCTCCCGGGAGGTGCACCTCTCCATCCACGCCAGCTTGGCCGTGTTCTTCGAAAGCGTTCTTGAGGCCCTGGGAAAACTCCACTCTGACCGGGCGGCTTGTCTAGCCGACAAATCCTGGAGGCTTTGCCGAGGTGCCTTGACCAAGGTCCTCATCAAGATGGCCTACTAGAACCCCGACCTCGACTTCGACTCCGCGCTGGATGGCTTGCCGGATGATGTAGATCTCACGGCGCTCAAGGAGCGTATCAAGCCCATCATCGATTTCGTTGGCGGAATTCCGAGGATAGAGGGCCAGCGCCGGGATTAGGCACCCCGTTTCTTGTTGCCGCTGCAGGTTCAGAACCGAGACAGTTTTTATCTTTAGTCAGAACCGCAGCAACAATTTATGTAATATAACTCTGCAATATTTCTTAGCGATGCATGTTATCTTGCTGTTTGATCCTTCTCTGTATGTCTACCCTATGCTTAATTGGGAGGACTTTCCAGCGCGTAAACCCAGGCCGCGGCATTTTGAGGATGGATCCTCAATAGCCTGCCGGGTATGCTTGCTACCGGGTAAACCACCTTACTGTTCTCAGTGCGGCCGTTTGAGCTGTCGAGCAGACTCGAAACAGGACAAAAGCATTGCTAGTAACAGAAAGGCTTCCCTGCCTTTCTTGACGCGGCCACTCGAACTATTGAGCGGACTCGAAATAGGGCGAGGGCTTTGCCAATAGTGGAAGGGCCCCATTGCATGCATGTTTATCATACAGAGAGCAAGATCTCCAAGGAGAATAACCTTCATGTGAAAAGGAATTACTCAAAGTCTTGCGTGACTTATCTTTTTTTTGTCGCCGCGTGGGCGTCCACCGTACTCGCTGATGATGCCCCGCACTTGGTCATTTCCTTCTTGGGAAATCACGGCCATGAAGAACTGATATACTAACTGCTAGACCTGATTTTCACCACTGTGCCCCCTACCTGGCGCACCAAAGATGTCGGCACGAAACGACACCTATGGGATCACTGGAACCCCTTCTACGGTTGGCGGGCGTGAGGTTGTACGAAGAGCAGGTCTAAGAGTCAGCACAACAATCGTTTACCCAGGTTTGGACCGCGAGGATGCGTAATACCCTAGTCCTACTTTGGTGTATATTGGAGTGTTCTTAAGTTCTTGAGCTAGCTATGGTGCCTGTCCAGCTTTTCACCATCCGAATCCTTCTCCAGTATGTCGCGGGCCTCCTTTTATAGTCTAAAGGGGCTTCCACAGTGGCACACGAGAGGTGGAAAGGTGTACAGTGTATAGGCTAATCCCATGCCATTACGGACCAAGGCGCATTAAATGCGCTGCTTAGGTGTCTATTTACTTTATCAGGGACGGAAAAGAAGCCCGTCCCGTCCGTGGCCGCTCTGCCTGGTCGCGACGCGCGTCTATGCCAGCGAGGCAGGCAACCGAGGTGGCGTCGTGGTAGGACCTTCACAAAGATCTGCATGCCACCACGTAGGTGCTTCACTAGCTGGCCCAGGAACCACGTATCGCCACGTGGGTGCCTGCCTGGGCCAGCGGGTCGGCCGCCGAGCTGGGGCGGCGATGGGGCGGCAAGGGCTTGCCGCATGCTTGCTTCTGTTCCCGGCAAGGGTCTTGCCGGGGCCTCCATGGGTATACTGCGGCAAGAGGCTTGCCGGGGCTCCGGGGTGTCTTCGGCAAGGAGCCTTGCCGAGGCCTCGTGGGCGTCCTCGGCATGGAGCCTTGTGATTGCCATGTCTTCTGGTTCTTATCTTGCGAGTCATAGATCTTTGTCTTCACAAAGATCTACATGCCATCACGTGGGCGCTTCTCGAGCCTTGGCTCCAATGTTGTTGATACCGTTGGAGCCCATAAGCTTCAAGGGTGGCTGTGACGGAGGCGTCTGAGTGGATCGCCCCGGCAAGAGCCTTTGCCAGGGGCGCGCAGGCCGCCCTGACAAGACTCCTTGCCGGGGAAGGGCCTATCTCCTTGCTTGGTATTCTCGTGCCACCGTCTTGGCGTTGTTCTGGTAACTCCATGTTCTTGGCTTCTCCCTTTTGTTTTGTTATGTTTGGCCAGAAGCGTGGCTTTGACTTCCCGTGCACCAGTAAGGGGTAAAAAAGAGCGCCCCTACTTTTGTACACCGACAGGGCGCGTATCTCGTCTCAGGACATGATCGGATGGGTCAAGCTATGAGTAAAACCAGACCTCGAGTTGCCCCGGGGTGTCCCCACAGGCTGCCCTTTTGGGACCAACACCATCGGCACTGGCCCCCCTGTATTATGTTGAAAAAGAATCCCCGAGGTGATCAACCCCTATGCCATTTAGTTAATTACTTCAATGTTATTATGTTGGCAAATGTCAAAACCAATGTTGGGCCTTGCTGGAAGAGTTTTATTCAAAGCGAACTATCGAGGGGGGCACATAAACCCCAATTGCGTTACGAACGCAAAATCAAGGAACATGACACCAGTTTAGAGGAAACTAAGGCAGCAAGAGTGGAACAAAACATCAGGCAAAAGGACGAGCCTTCCACCCTTACCAAGTATATATGTGCATTAATTAAATAAGACATATTATGATATTCCAAGATATTCATGTTCCAACATGGAACATCCTGCAACTGCACCTGCAACTAGCAACGGTATAAGAGGGGCTAAGCAAAGCGGTAACATAGCCAAACAACTGTTTGCTGGGATGGTGAAAAATATTAGAGGTTGTTTCATGGCATATTGGGAGGCTTGATAAACAAGTGGTAGGAAGCGCGACATAGCAATAGCATCAACATAGTGCTAGGAAGAAGATCGAGTCCATGAAGTAGACGAAGCCACGTAGACGAACCAAGCGTAGTCGAATGAGTACTCACGATCGCAACAACAGTAACTACCGAGAAGAAGCACCACAGGAAAGAAGCAAATAACATGGTAAACACACAAGCATAAACATGGAATGATTGTCAACCAAGTATGATGCATGACAAGATTAAATAGGCATGGCATGGCAAAGTGCAACAAACAATACTACAAATTAAGTGGAGCTCAATATGCAACGAGTTGCATATTGACGAAACACTACATCCAAACATTTAGTTGACTCTTGTTTATGAACCCAACAAGATTAAATGTTCTTAACATGGCAAGAGGTGCAACACAATTAAACTACACTACTTAAGCTATTTAAATGGGACCGGAAACAACAAACAACAATTCTGGAATAGCCCATATGCATATTACGAATTTGGTACTGTTCTGCCCTATAAACAATTTTAATGTTGTGAAACAGAAATATAAAGTGCACCAAGTTAATCTATGCATTTTTCTACCCCATTTACATATAAACTTTATTTCATTTGGAGCTACCGTTATTTAGGTATGAAATAAACCATTTGGCAAGTCATTTAAGCAAAAATTAGTCAACAACAAGTTTAAACATCTTTAACATTGATGAAAGTTGGATATTATGAAAGTAGATGAAATTCTAAGCATTGTACATACGTGACATGTTTCATTATGATGCATGAACATTTAGATATGAGCAATGCAATTTTAATGACATTTCTAAAAATATGCATGCACTCGATATATACCAAAATCTCAGAATGAAAAAAACATCTGAGGGCCGAATGCCACGCACTGCACAATTTGAATAAATTGACTTGCCAATTTTTAGAGGTAGAAAAATAATACAAGTTTGAATTAAATTCAAACTTGAGCCATTTTTGAACCCAACCCAAAACAACTTCAAAATTGATGAAATTTCACATTGGTAAATGGCATGGTGCAAGATGTATAGGGAAAATATGAACATTTTTGGAGAAAGAATAAATGTCACTTGCAAAAAGAAAAGAAAGAAGGAAGAGGTGAGGATGCATTGCATGGTTTGAGAGAAAGATGGCAAGGAGTGATGCACACACCCATCACAACAAGTTGACTATCACAATGCACATGATGAGCATGGGGAATACAATATGACAAGAAGCATGATGCAACAACATCGGATGGCAAAATACAATATGAAAAAGATGGGCATGTCATGCAACAAACAAAGGAACAATGCAAAACAATATGACAGTGGCGAACACAACATGACCAAGAAACAAAACACAAGGATGGTATGGCACTATCATGACACATGGCAACAAACAAATGAAACACAAGAGACAACGAAAAAATGGAATGCAATTGGAGCATCGGTCTCAGGGCGTCACATAATATTATCATACAAACATAATAATTTCACAGCTTGTATTATTTCATAAGTTTATTATTATTATTAGGATCATATACTATGGTCTGACGGGGCAGGTTCAAAGGCCCATACACTAACAATTGAACTGACATGCATCAAATGTTTTAGTAAACCTATTAACCTTCAGGGTACATCGAAGTACATAGAAATGGAAGGAAATAAGAGCTATACTGCAGTACTTAAAATGAACTACAACTTGCCAATTGAAGCGGCACTATAAGAAAGAGTCTATGTATTGATTTCTTATTATTTCATTTAGGATTTTGAAGAGGGAGAAAACTTCCAAATTTTTTGGAATGCATTTCTCCTCCCCTCTACTTGAAGGCAAGCATATTGAACCCCATTATGATATACGCTGTGTGTTGTTTGCTAAAACATAGGAACTCCATCAATATACTAAAAGGGAGTAACATTATTTCAGGTGGAAGTCATACTCTTGCATATCAGCATATGGTGAAAATCCGTTTCTGTTATGTATGTGATATTGGTGACAGTAACCACTTCTCATGCCACATATGCCTGGTGATAGTTCGGATGGAGTCCGAAGGAAAGTAGTGTTCCGGTGAACACAACCACGTGACTGACATCTCGTTGTGGCGAGGATGTGCAGTGAGGCAGGATGAAGCATGAGGGGTGGTGACCCTGTCAGGGAACTGTGAAGAGCATTGTGGCACTAACCATGCAGGGAATACATAAACCTCCTGAGTCGACCATGGATCGAGTCTTGCTCCAGTAACCCCCATACTTGTTTCGTACTACCACATGTCCCTGCCGTTGGTGGGGTATGGTTTAGTAAGTTGTCAACCCCTTCCTTGGCACACACCGTACAGAGAGGCCACGGTGGAAGATACTGGGAACATTGACAATGATCTGCGATATGTGGTAATCCTGATTATTATTGTGGACTAACCATTTGTGTTATTTGAATAAATGAGTATCCCTGGGACGGTTCTACCTCCTGGATATTCACCGTGATTTATTTATTTTCCTTATAAGCCCTTTCTGTGGTGTCACTCAGACGCCCAACTGTGGGATGCTTGTTATTTAGTTTCCTTATATGCCCTTTCTGTGGTGTCGCTCAGACGCCCGACTGCGGCATGCTTGTTATTTATTTTCCTTATAAGCCCTTTATGTGGTGTCGCTCAGATGCCCGACTGTGGCATGCTTGTTATTTATTTTCCTTATAAGCCCTTTCTGTGGTGTCGCTCAGACGCCCGACTGTGGCATGCTTGTTATTTATTTTCCTTATAAGCCCTTTCTGTGGTGTTGCTCAGACGCCCGACTGTGGCATGCTTGTTATTTAGTTTCCTTATAAGCCCTTTCTGTGGTGTCGCTCAGACGCCCGACTGCGGCATGCTTGTTATTTATTTTCCTTATAAGCCCTTTATGTGGTGTCGCTCAGACGCCCGACTGTGGCATGTTCGTTATTTATTTTATTATCACTGCCTGATTGCATATGCTTTTTTATACAAATGACCTACTTGTATTATGGAATTTCATATCATTATTATCATAGTGATCATCAATTATTCTCGAGCATGATTATATCTCACCCATGTTCAAAATGTTTGCGAGTACATTCAAAGTACTCACTGTCTTGTCCTTGGCTATTGTCTTGGCCAGATTCCTTCCGTGAGAAGGAACGATGCGATGATAGCCCCGGAACCTACGCAAATGGAGATAGCAGTCTCGCGGAGATAGGAGTTATCCTGGTCAGTTGTTCCTGTGGGAAATGGAGTCCCATAGTCACCGACCTAACACAAACCGCTTCCGCCATCAGCCACTAGAAACCTTGTGTTGTACTCACAGGCCAGGATGGTCTTGTACTACATATTTTGTTCTTTGCTTGGAGTTTCTGTAACAAGTTGGTGCCTCATCAGCTAACAGTAATCCTGGGGCTGGTGAGCACATGGGCCGCTTTTGGAAAATTAATATCCCGAAAACCCGGTCCTGACAGTAAATGTTCAGATTGCACTATGTCCACATGGTCGTCAAGCAATCTTTTTTACAGCTTCATGTAGATGCTTCATTATTTAAAACGGTAATAACCTAGACACAATGATATATTTATGCCATCTAAACACAGAACCATAAAACATGCTTTCTACATCAAGAGGATGCTTCATTAAATATGCAGCTTTTCTCTAAAACGTCTTGTATTTACGAATAGAGGGAATATTAATTGATCAAAGCAAACACTTTAGATCCAATAATGAAAGAGTTCCTAATTGGACTCAAGAGGTGTAACAGTTAGATTACACGAGGGCCGGTATTTTCAGCAAGCACTATCAACAAAATTATGTCGTACTCCCTCCGTCACATAATATAAAAGCGTTTTTGACACTACACTAGTCTAAAAAGCGCTCTTATATTATGGGACGGAGGGACTACCTTTTATATAGTAGCTTGCAATGATCAGAACCAGTTGGACCAAATGAAATAAATCTTTGGGCCAGAAGCTCAAAGAAATATCAAATTCTTTAATGGGCGAACACACTGCACATAACCTTCACAACAGAGGGAGTATTAACTGATCGAAGCACAAGTTGTCATATAAGAATCCACCATACTTGGATCATGAAGGCTTAACAGGGTTAGGCCCAATTAGAGGAGAATATCAAGAGGCATGAATACATAATGACTCAACTTTCTTTTTTTCTTCTCCTTTCTCAGTAGCTCGGTGAAGCAACAGATTAGTTTTGCTCCAGCCAACCGGCCTTCACCTGTACTTGTAAAATTTACCTATCTCTTTTTCCTTTGCTTTCTTTCCTTTCTATTTGTTTCTTCATCCACGGATTTAACTTCCACTAATACGGATTTAGTACACCCCTCCCTCATACCCTTCCTATCTAATTTTTATTGCGGAAAGGAGCTCAATTGGATATTCTCTCAACATCAAAAGCGAGTTTCCATTTTATTTGTCAAATACCCATAGCAGAAAAGATACCATACTGTTTGTAACCTGCAACATATACATAAAAGATAATTGAATGAGCAATTTCACATGAGTGGATGCTAAAAACAAAATATTCAGAAACTACCCATTAGTATTTTACAACTCTAACATAAGGAAAGCAAACAATCAGATTCTACGTGCTCAAATATTAGATCACTAAAGAATCTTGATGGAATTGAACCACCTTTCACCCGGGATCTTAAAATATGCATGTGTCTACAAAGAATCTCTATAGGTGGAGATTACTATTATTTAGTTTAGTAATTTGAAGAGTATGTTGGGCATCCTTCGGCGAAGAAAAGATTTTTCATCGCTGCCACCTCCTTCCCCCACTTGTGCATGTCACCCTCATCACATCAAAATGCAAGTTTCATCAAACTTCGCCCTACATGTTATGCCTTAACTCCATCTACTTGTGTAGAGGAGGTGAACCTAATCAATCTACATTTTCGGTGATGAGTTTGTGAAAAAGGTTAGCATCTGATTGATATGGCATCCCTCCATGCGTAATGGTGATTGCCTTACCTTCTGAATCTCCACGATTTTGATTTCAGCGTCTTTGAGCTGAGAACCAACTCTTCTCTCAACATGTTGGGAGAGTTTCTTGAGTGACGCTTCTGTTGATACAATAATAAAACAACACCATGGTTCAATGGTAATTCAGATAAGTCAAACGTTTCGAGAGAGAAACAAAGCATTTAAACAGATTTATTCAAGTGGCTGTTGTATGATGATTCATTCCATTTACCTCTTAACAACGGTAAGAATGAGCTACACCTATATTTACTCAATGGAGATGAATTAATTAACTAATGAATTGGCATGCATATAAAACAGAATGGAAACCACCATATAATTTTTCTATGCATCAACATTTACTCGTTAAAAACAAAGAACACCTTATACACATCCACATATGGTCAGTGAAAAAAAAGAGGATGAAAATTGCTCCTCTACCATCTGTATGCATCCACATACACCCATTCAGAAGAAAGAGAACACTAATTACTCCTCTAACATCTAAAGAACTTGAGAAACAAGAGCCAAAACTTTGATCTAGTGGAACCTAAACCTAGCTCCTGATATGTATAGAAGCAATTGCACCAAAGAAAGCACATAACAAAAATGACCAAAAGAAAATAAAATGTAAACTCATTTGTACTCTAGTACTAACATATGTTTTTTCACAATGCCACAACACACTAATATGCAAGAACGCTGGATGCAAAAAAGGTATATCAAACACAGGTTTTCACGAGACGTCTTTTCTATGCTAGCCACAAATTGCTCACCTAGATGTTGTACTAAGAATGTTAGATCCTAGTTCTCCAATTTCCTTACCCATATTGACTTGGTGCACAAATGCCCCAGAAAAAACATGTTCATACACATTTTGTGTTGATCAGTAAACCGATCAAAGAAAATCAATGACAACAAATGTAGTGGCAACCTGCAAGCTGAAGCGGACCATGTCGTTTGGGGAGGGGCAAGGAGGCCGGCATCATTGAGCCTAACACATGAGAGTTGACATTCCGGACCTCTATTTTGCTGCTCTTGGGAAGACTATGCTATCTAATTGAATCTCAAAAGTGCCAAATTATAGCATACCGAAAAACCCATCAAATTTTTTCAAACAGGAGCATATGCATTTTAACATAGTAGCCAAGCAAGTAAAAAAACACAAATTCTTGAGAATTACCTTGGAGGCTTAAAGAAACATGATATCTGAAATTAATACACTAGAATAAATTGACTATTCTAACAATGTCCATGGACATGGAGGCACAACAAATTGGAAAGAAAGCTGAGGAGTACGGGACGGAGAGTGAGCAGGAGGAGAGGCAAAGCAAGGGACTGGAAGAAGAGCTAACGGGGAAGGTGCATCCAGAAGGGAAGAGGGAGTTCAGCGGCGTTGCTGCTCCTTGATGGTGCGCCTCCTCCACCATGGTGCAACCGACGACCCTTGCTCGACGACACGGGACTGACCAGTAGGTCCTCCTGACGTCTTGTTGATGGCGTGCTCGCTGTCGGCTTCCTGCCCGGAGGCTCATCAACGGACATCCCATGGCTCACGGTGGCGGCAGTCCCTGGCCTCTTGTGCAGCACCCCAACAAGGTTATGGCACCACAGACGGCGGCTTCCTCCCTTTGGCATGGTCGTAGGACAGAGAGGAGGGAGGCAGAATGGCGGTGGCCGCTAACGAAGGGAGGAGGAGGGAGGAGTGCGGGCTGTGGGGATTGGTGAGGCTAGGGTTTCTCTGGTGGGGGCTGGGGCTTGGGGACTTGCATGACTTGAGAGGAGATGCGGTCGGGGCGTGCGGATATTGGGTAGAGAATCCCCTCGCACATGGGCGCGGCTGACCCAACCAATGAACATGCAAGATGAGCCCACTCGTCATTGGACATAAAAATGACCGTGAGATGAAAACCGAGTTGACCAGATCTAATGGTACATCTGAGTTAAATGCCAGATCAAACGGCTAGGAAGGCGCCAATTCGGGGGAGCTCCGTGGAGGAGGGTCGGCTAGCATCATTATAGGTTCAAATTGAGCGTTGTCCCAGCCTGCCTTTGCATTGCGTGGAAGGCGTCGGCAGCGTGGACCGTCGCCGTCCGCGCCCCCTTTGTGATTATTTTTTTGGGGAAAAAATGAATATACTACCGCAGGCCTGCTTAGGAAGGTTCTTAGAAAAATAAACCGGGTTTTTCTAAAGCACTGATGCCTATTTCTATAGGAGAGACGCCTAACTATGCGTCTACCCTTCACAAATAAGCATTGGTGCTTAGGAAAAGCATGGTTTATTTCTGTAAGAACCTCCCCTAAGCACCTTGCATTGTATAAGGCCTCAATAGTCATGGTTTATTAGTTCTCTTGTATTCTAGATCAAACTTTTAACCTTTGATTTAACTAAAAAATTATATAAAATGAAAAGAGTACCACTACAAATCTAACATTATAAGTTTGTTATACATGCAACTTATATTTTGTTAGTCAAATCTACAATCAAAGTATACAAAAAATACAAAGGGAACCAATAAACCTAGGCAGAGGTAGTTTTAGCTAGCAATGGAGATACATACAATCATATTCATGGCAGACAGAGGTATTTTTAGCTAGCAATAGAGATAAATTTAAACCTATAAGGATGCTAGCCAATGTGCCTCCATGGAGCTCCCTTGATTGGGATGTTCCTGGCCATCCGACCGTGATGAATTTCCCACCTCTTCTCTCCCGAGCCGTTAGATATTGACGGACTGTTTTACCTCGTTTCACTTTTCACATGTGTATGACCAGTGGGCCAATTCATCGATGGTTTCACTGTGTGTTGACTAGGTGCGGAGCTCAAGTGTGTGATTGGTTGTTCCTCGAGAAGAGCCCATTGGGCATAATCGTAACCCTATCCTCAATCCGCAGCCGCCATGCCCTCACTTCTCCTCGCAGCCACACTCCCTTCCTCATCCTCCCCGCCACCACACTCCCTCCCTCCTCCACCATACCCACTATGGCCTGCCACAGGCGGATCCTTCCTCACCATGGCCCTGCCATAGGTGGCTCATGCGGTGGTGGAACGGAAGGCGGCCTTAGCGCGTGGGAGGCGGTGGCACATCTTGTGAACGAGTCTCCACCTCCCTACCCTCCTCATCACCCTTTCCGCCTCGGCCGAGTAGGAGGTTCGCAGGGCACCACTCAGGCTGCTCTTGCCTCTTCCACCCAGCAGGACGAGCACGAGGTGAGCACCGGCCAACCGCAGCCCTTCTCCGCCCGTGTTGCTATTCCCTCATGAGTTCATTCCATTATGGTGCGTCGGCTCTCCCTCCTTCTCGTCCCTCAATAGGAGTAGCGTCACACCCTTCATAGCTAAGCATACCTAGAACACGCCAAGTTTTTCATTGCACAATGGTTAGCTCCCTTCAATATGGGTGAATATGACTTGTTTCTAATTGAAGGTTGTTCCCTTCAGTATTGAGGAATTATTGATGGAAGGTTCTTTTTTTGCATCTTTTCATGTTGTCTCATCTCTCAATGCAGTGTAGAAGTTGATTGAGATGCCTCTCTGATATGATGTTTTGCTTCCTCTGAAATAGTGAGCAGAATGTAAATTTTCAAGGGAATTCATGGCCATTCTGTTCATACTAAGAAATTGGCAAGATTTAATTACATGGATATCAAATTTTAAACCTAAGTTTCGCCCAGTGCATTTCTCTCTCTGTTGCCTACCGCCACACGCGGATGGTAGTGGTTTAGTTTCATGTAACATTTAGCATCTCTACATTTTAATCATGTATAGATGGATCCAAAAAATATAGAGGCCAAGGTCTATTTAGTATTAGTTTTATGGCTCAATTTGAAAGAGAAATGAAGTGCATAATTTATGCTTCTTAATTTTTCTTAAGTTAATTTTGGTAGAATTTCTTACCTAGGCATTCACTATGCTCTTATGCTTTTAGCCATACCCATCACATTTTGTTTCTTGGTATAATTGCCTATCTAGGCATAAAAATGGGATTTGTACACACATCTTATTTAGATCCCTGGGTTCTCAGCCATGTTGAATTATTCACGGATATTTTCTTATGTTCTTTTGGTAGCTCATGTGCACTAGTTAGGTATGCATGTATGTATGGAAAATTCATTAGCGATGATTCAATTGTTTTGGTTCAGTTTGAAGGGCTCTCCAGGCTTAATATCTTTGGTTTCATTAGAACTACCGAATTACTTTGCTTAGTTGTCTTGCCGGTGGTGGCAAGTTCTAGTTTGTGAGGTGTGGGTTCTCTTGCCGGTGACACCTCATGCATTTTATTTTTAATTTGAATTAGTAATCACAAAACTGAATTTATATTTCTATCAGCATAATTTAATGTCCCTTTCCTATTTTTCGCAGGTACACATGAATCTATGATCCATGTTCTAGCTACATCCTTTACTACAACAATCTCAGGCTATACTGAAAAGTATATTTCTTATATAGCAGATATCTTTAATTCATATGGCGTCTGTTGGATGCTCACTGGTCTTTGGTTCACATCGTCATTGGTTGGAAGCTTGCTGTTATGTTTGGTTCATATGGTCGTTGACTCGAAGCTCGCGGTCTGAATGATCTCATTGTCTATGGCCGACAATACACACTTTTCGTTACTACCAACCAGATCTTCTAAGAGTGAATGAATAAATTCCATTCCTTTGTGCTGCACTTTACCTTCCATGGTTTTTGCTCTAAATGCCATAATATGCCGCTTGCACCGTCATTGATCTTTAAAATTTAGTTACTCTAGTTCTTTTGTAGTTAACAATTGTGTAGTCTTTATCCTTTCCGCTTACCATTACCATTTTTGTGATGATACTTCACTAGAAATTTGTTTGGTATTCCCCATCTAAAAATAGATTTAGAATGAGGTCACATTTGCGATGCATGGGAGTTTAGTTTTTTTGTATGCCGAGTTATATATGTTTTGTGATTTGTATTGAAAAGTCTGTGCTTCTTGGTTTTTTCTGTTGTTGATCCAGGAGGTTCTTGGTTGCTTGGTGTTTCTTGTCAGATTTCGGGTTCCGCAAACCCTTGAGAGGTTCGAACTCTGGGGTGCGCACGAAGAACACTTCCTCCCCAGCGCGCTCGCCCTACGATTGCATAGCCTAGCTCGACGAACTCAAAGAACAAGGGACACAAAGGATTATACTGGTTTGGGCCACCTTGCGGTGTAATACCCTACTCCAGTGTGTATGGTGGATTGCCTCGTGGGGCTGAGGATGAACTAGTACAATGGATGAACAGCCTCCGGAAGAGAGGTGTTCTTGGGCTCGGATGAGCTTGTGGTGTGTGTGAGGTGGAATGGATCTCTCTCTCTCTCTCTCTCTCTCTCTCTCTCTCTCTCTCTCTCTCTCTCTTTCTTCCACTCGACCTCCACTCTCATTGGGGGTGGCTAGGTCCTATTTATAATGGCCTTGGTCCTCTTCCCAAGTATCGGCCAGAAGGGATCCCACAACGGCCAAATTTGAAGGGGAACAACTAGTACAAGTTATCCTAACAAAAGTGGTCTTCTCCTGCGAAAGGCTCTGGAGGCGACGCCGTGTCGGGCTCCTCGATGACCTCCGTTCTGCCGCCCTGATGGTCCTTGGTCTTGTTGGACCAATATGGAAACCTTTGCCTGATTCCTCTAGGCTCCGCGCCTGCGCTTGCCCCCTTAGCACCAAAGAGGAAACAGGTACACTGTGCCCGCTAGCGCCTGCATGGCCTTGGACGTCATGGTTCACGTCATGCGAACCTTGCGAGGTGCTCCTTGCATATATATCTCCGCTCCTCGGGAGCCAGCATACGGAGTCTGCCTCCAGGGAGGTCTTGATGTCGCCCGCCTCGCGAGGCTTGGCCCCTCGCGAGGGTCTTGAGTCGTGGTTGCTGAAGTTGGGTGATGTCTACTATGCAACCTTCTTCTTGTAGACGTTGTTGGGCCTCCAAGTGTAGAGGTTTGTAGGACAGTAGCAAATTTCCCTCAAGTGGATGACCTAAGGTTTATCAATCCGTGGGAGGTGTAGGATGAAGATGGTCTCTCTCAAGCAACCCTGCAACCAAATAACAAAGAGTCTCTTATGTCCCAAACACACCCAATACAATGGTAAACTGTAGGTGCACTAGTTCGGCGAAGAGATGGTGATACAAGTGCAATATAGATGGTAGATATAGGTTTTTGTAATAAGAAAATATAAAAACAGCAAGGTAGCAAGTGGTAAAAGTGAGCATAAACGGTAGTGCAATGCTAGGAAACAAGGCCTAGGGTTCATACTTTCACTAGTGCAAGTTCTCTCAATAAGGATAACATAATTGGATCATATTACTAGCCCTCAACATGCAAAAAAGAGTCACTCTAAAGTCACTAATAGCGGAGAACAAACGAAGAGATTATTGTAGGGTACGAAACCACCTCAAAGTTATTCTTTCTGATCGATCTATTCAAGAGTCCGTAGTAAATTAACATAAAGGTATTCTTTCCCTTCGATCATTCTTATAGTTAGTACTAGAATAGCACATTAAGATGCAAATCAACCAAAACCCTAATGTCACCTAGATACTCCATTGTCACCTCAAGTATCTGTTGGTATGATTATACGATATGCATCACACAATCTCAGATTCACTTACTCAAACCAACACAAAGAACTTCAAAGAGTGCCCCCAAGTTTCTACCGGAGAGTCAAGACGAAAACGTGTGCCATCCCCTATGCATAGATTCCCATGGTCACGGAACCCGCAAGTTGATCACCAAAACATACATCAAGTAGATCACGTGATATCCCATTGTCACCACAGATAAGCACATGCAAGACATACATCAAGTGTTCTCAAATCCTTAAAGACTTAATCCGATAAGATAACTTCAAAGGGAAAACTCAATCCTTTACAAGAGAGTAGAGGGGGAGAAACATCATAAGATCCAACTATAGTAGCAAAGCTCGCGATACATCAAGATCGTGCCATCTCAAGAACACGAGAGAGAGAGAGGTCAAACACATAGCTACTGGTACATACCCTCAGCCTCGAGGGTGAACTACTCCCCCGTCGTCATGGAGAGCACCGGGATGATGAAGATGGCCACCGAAGAGGGATTCCCCCTCCGTCAGGGTGCGGAACTCCCGATCTAGGTTATTTTCTGGAGGTTTTTGTATATATAGGAGGTGTTGGAGTCGGGGACAAGTAAAGGGGATCTCCGGGCTGTCCACGAGGCACGGGGCGCGCCCAGGGGGGCTCCCTACCCTCGTGGGCAGCCCGTGGACCTTTTGGTCCTCCTCCGGTACTCTCTGGTCTTCTTCTGGTCCAAAAACGTCCCCCGTTCAGTTTTAGTTCAATTGGGCTCCGTTTCATATTCCTTTTTGCGATAGTCTAAAACAAGGGGAAAACAGTAACTGGCACTGGGCTCTGGGTTAATAGGTTAGTCCCAAAAATCATATGAAAGTGTATATAAAAGCCGATAAAACATCCTAGAAGGATTATATAATAGCATGGAACAATCAAAAATTATAAATACATTGGAGAAGTATCAAGCATCCCCAAGCTTAATTCATGCTCGTCCTCGAGTAGGTAAATGATAAGAACAATTTTTTTGATGTGGAATGCTACGAAACATAATTCTCAATGTAATTTTCTTTATTGTGGAATGAATGTTCAGATCCGAAAGATTCAAGACAAAAGTTTATATTGACATAAGAATAATAATACTTCAATCATACTAACAAAGCAATCATGTCTTCTCAAAATAACATGGCCAAAGGAAGTTATCCCTACAAAATCAAATAGTCTGGCTATGCTCCCTCTTCATCACACAAAATATTCATATGATGCACAACCCCGGTTTCAGCCAAGCAATTATCTCATACTCAAAAGTTTTCAAACTTCTCAACTTTCACGCAATATATGAGCGTGAGCCATGGATATAGCACTATAGGTGGAATGGAGTGGTGGTTGTGGAGAAGACAAAAGAGAAAGATAGTCCCACATCAACTAGGCGTATCATTGGGCTATGGAGATGCCCATCAATACATATCAATGTGAGTGAGTAGGGATTGCCATGCAACGGATGCACTAGAGCTATAAATGTATGAAAGCTCAACAAAAGAAACTAAGTGGATGTGCATCCAGCTTGCTTGCTCATGAAGACCTATGGCGTTTTGAGGAAGCCCATCGTTGGAATATACAAGCCAAGTTCTATAATGAAAATTTCCACTAGTATATGAAAGTGATAAAACAAGAGACTCTCTATCATGAAGATTATGGTGCTACTTTGAAGCACAAGTATGGAAAAGGATAGTAGCATTGTCCCTTCTCTCTTTTTCTCTCATTTGTTTGGAGGGGCTTTTCTTTTTTTTCTTTTTAGCCCCCCTATCTTTTTTTGGGCCTTCTCTTTTTTTGGCCTTTCTCTTTTTTTTGTATCCTCACACGGGACAATGCTCTAATAATGAAGATCATCACACTTTTATTTACTTACAACTCAAAGATTACAACTCGGAGCTAGAACAAAATATGACTCTAAGTGAATGCCTCCGGCGGTGTACCGGGATGTGCAATGAATCAAGAGTGACATGTATAAATGAATTGTGAATGGTGGCTTTGCCATGAATACGACGTCAACTACATGATCATGCATGCCAATATGACAATATGAAGCGTGTCATAATAACGGAACGGTGGAAATTTGCATGGCAATATACCTCGGAATGGCTATGGAAATGCCATGATAGGTAGGTATGGCGGCTGTTTTGAGGAAGGTATATGGTACCAGCAAAAGTTGCGCGGTACAAGAGAGGCTAGCAATGGTGGAAGGGTGAGAGTGCGTATAATCCATGGACTCAACATTAGTCATAAAGAACTCATATACTTATTACAAAAATCAAAGAGTCATCAAAACAGAATATTTATCGCATGTTCCTAGGGGAAGGGTTGGTAGGAGTTAACCATCGCACGATCCCGACCTCCACACAAAGGATGACACTTAATAAATAAATCATGCTCCAAGTTCATCACATAACGGTTCACCATACGTGCATGCTACGGGAGTCACAAACTTTAACACAAGTGTTTCTCAAATTCACAATTACTCTACTAGCACGACTCTAATATCACTATCCTCATATCTCAAAACAGTCATCAAGTATCAAACTTCTCATAATATTCAATGCACTTTATATGAAAGTTTTTATTATGTCCCTCTTGGATGCCCAACATATTTAGGACTAAATTCATAACCAAAGCCAATTACCAAGCTGTTATAAAATACTCTCAAAATAATATAAGTGAAGCATGAGAGTTCATCTATTTCTTCAAAATAAGACCACCGCCGTGCTCTAAAAAGATATAAGTGAAACACTAGAGAAAAAGACAAACTACTCCAAACGATATAAGTGAAGATCAATGAGTAGTTGAATAATTATGTAACTATGTGAAGACACTCTAACATTTAAGAATTTCAGATCTTGTGATATTATTCAAACAGCAAGCAAAACAAATCAAAACAAAATGACGCTACAAGCAAAACACATATCACGTGGTGAATAAAAATATAGCATCGAGTAAAGTTACCGATAGACGAAGACGAAAGAGGGGATGCCTTCCCGGGGCATCCCCAAGCTCAGGCTCTTGGTTGTCCTCGAATTTTACCTTGGGGTGCCTTGGGCATCCCCAAGCTTAGGCTCTTGCCACTCCTTATTCCATAGTCCATCGAATCTTTACCCAAAACTTGAAAACTTCACAACACAAAACTCAACAGAAAACTCGTAAGCTCCGGTAGTATAAGAAAATAAAACCTCCACTTAGGTACAGTTGCGAACTCATTATAAATTCATATTGGTATAATATCTACTGTATTCCAACTTCTCTATGGTTCATACCCTCCAATAATACTCATAGATTCATCAAAATAAGCAAACAACACATAGAAAATAGAATCCGTCAAAAACAGAACAGTCTGTAGCAATCTGTAACTTTTGAATACTTATGTAACTCAAAAATATCAAAAATAAATTGGTGGACATGAGGAATTTGTCTATTAATCATCTGCAAAAAGAATAAACTAAAAAACACTCTCTAGTAAAAAATGGTAGCCAATCTCGGGAGCGCTAAAGTTTCAGTTTTTTACAACAAGATCACATTAACATTCACCCAAGTCTTCCCAAAGGTTTTACTTGGCACTTTATTGAAACAAAATCTATAAAACATGATTACTACATTAGCTTAATCATGTTGACACACAAAAACAGTAAGGGTAAATACTGGGTTGTCTCCCAACAAGCGCTTTTCTTTAATGCCTTTTTGCTAGGCATGATGATTTCAATGATGCTCGCATAAAAGATAAGAATTGAAACATAACGGGAGCATCATGAAGAATATGACTAGCACATCTAAGACTAACCCACTTCCTATGCATAGGGATTTTGTGAGAAAACAACTTATGGGAACAAGAATCAACTAGCATAAGAAAGCAAAACAAGCATAGCTTCAAGATTTTCAACATATAGAGAGGAAACTTGATATTATTGCAATAGTAGAAACATATGTTCCTCTCTCATAATAATTTTCAGTAGCATCATGAATGAATTCAACAATATAAACATCGCATAAAGCATTCTTTTCATGATCCATAAGCATAGAAATTTTACTACTCCGATCATAAGCAAAGTTCTTCTCATTCATAGTAGTGGGAGGAGCAAATTCAACAAAATAACTATCATGTGAAGCATAATCCAATTGAAAATTAAAATCATGATGACAAGTTTCATGGTTATCTTTATTCTTTATAGCATAAGTCTCATCACAATAATCATCATAGATAGGAGGCATGCTTTCATCATAATAAATTTTCTCATCAAAACTTGGGGGACTAAACATATCATCTTCATCAAACAAAGCATCCCCAAGCTTGTGGCATTGCATATCATTAGCATCATGGGTATTCAAAGAATTCACACTAACAACATTGCAATCATTCTCATCATTCATATATTTTATGCCAAGAATTCCATGTAATTCTTCTTCTAGTACTTGAGCACAATTTTCCTTGCCATCATTTTCACGAAAGATATTAAAAAGATGAAGCATATGAGGCAACCTCAATTCCATTTTTATAGTATTCTTTTATAAGCTAAACTAGTGATAAAACAAGAAACTAAAAGATTAAATTGCAAGATCTAAAGATATACCTTCAATCACTAACCTCCCCGGCAACGGCGCCAGAAAATAGCTCAATGTCTACTACGCAACCTTCTTCTTGTAGACGTTGTTGGGCCTCCAAGTGCAGAGGTTTGTAGGACAGTAGCAATTTTCCCTCAAGTGGATGACCTAAGGTTTATCAATCCGTGGGAGGCAGAAGATGAAGATGGTCTCTCTCAAGCAATCCTGCAACCAAATAACAAATAGTTTCTTGTGTCCCCAACACACCCAATACAATGGTAAATTGTATAGGTACACTAGTTCGGCGAAGAGATGGTGATACAAGTGCAATATAGATGGTAGATATAGGTTTTTGTAATAAGAAAATATAAAAACAACAAGGTAGCTAGAGGTAAAAGTGAGCATAAACGGTAGTGCAATGCTAGGAAACAAGGCCTAGGGTTCATACTTTCACTAGTGCAAGTTCTCTCAACAAGGATAACATAATTGGATCATATTACTAGCCCTCAACATGCAACAAAGAGTCACTCCAAAGTCACTAATAGCGCAGAACAAACGAAGAGATTATTGTAGGGTACGAAACCACCTCAAAGTTATTATTTCTGATTGATCTATTCAAGAGTCCGTAGTAAAATAACATAAAGCTATTCTTTCCATTCGATCTATCTTAGAGTTCGTACTAGAATATCACCTTAAGGTACAAATCAACCAAAACCCTAATGTACCCTAGATACTCCATTGTCACCTCAAGTATCCATGGGTATGATTATACGATATGCATCACACAATCTCAGATTCATCTATTCCAACCAACACAAAGAACTTCAAAGAGAGCCCCAAAGTTTCTACCGGAGAGTCAAGACGAAAATGTTTGCCAACCCCTATGCATAGATTCCCAAGGTCACGGAACCCGCAAGTTGATCACCAAAACATACATCAAGTAGATCACGTGATATCCCATTGTCACCACAGATAAGCACATGCAAGACATACATCAAGTGTTCTCAAATCCTTAAAGATTCAATCCGATAAGATAACTTCAAAGGGAAAACTCAATCCATTACAAGAGAGTAGAGTGGGAGAAACATCATAAGATCCAACTATAGTAGCAAAGCTCGCGATACATCAAGATCGTGCCATCTCAAGAACACGAGAGAGAGAGAGATCAAACACATAGCTACATGTACATACCCTCAGCCCCGACGGTGAACTACTCCCCCCTCGTCATGGAGAGCGTCGGGATGATGAAGATGGCCACCGGAGAGGGATTCCCCCTCCAGCAGGGTGTCAGAACGGGTCTAGATTGGTTTTTGGTGGCAACAGAGGCTTTCGGCGGCGGAACTCCCAATCTAGGTTATTTTCTAGAGGTTTCTGTATATATAGGAGGTGTTGTAGTCGGGGACAAGTAAAGGGGGTCTCCGGGCTATCCACGAGGCAGGGGGTGCGCCCGGGGGGGGGGGGCACCTACCCTCGTGGGCAGCCCGTAGACCTTCTGGTCCTCCTCCGTACTCTCTGATCTTCTTCTGGTCCAAAAACATCCCCTGTTGAGTTTCAGGTCAATTGGGCTCCGTTTGATATTCCTTTTCTGCGATACTCTAAAACAAGGGGGAAAACAGAAACTGGCACAGGGCTTTGGGTTAATAGGTTAGTACCAAAAATCATATAAAAGTGTATATAAAAGCCCATAAAACATCCTAGAAGGATAATATAATAGCATGAAACAATAAAAAATTATAGATACATTGGAGACGTATCATTGGGCCACACCAGGCCGCTGATGTTGCCACGCCACGGGCTGCACGCAGGCATGTCTGGGTACCCCCACTCCCATGACGCCGACAGTAGCCCCCGGGCCCAAGACGCGCTCGAACTTGGCTTCGAGGCGAAGCCAAAGGGGCAAGGGCGAAGCGCCGAGGGCCCCAAGCGCAGACGGCCTTGGTCAACACGTGGCAACTTGATTGGACGTGGGCGTCTCCGTGTGACACCATGAGACCGATGCGCCAGGTGTCATCCTCTTATTCTCCGTCGTTGACATGTCATCTGCTTGTGTGCTGCACTTTTCCATGTCATCATGTGCATTTCATCTGCATCGTTTTCAAAACTTGCATCCATTCATAGTTGCTCGTCTCCTAGTTCTCTCCGTTGTCCGTTCTGAGTCCAGACACAATCACACGCGCCCGCGGTACCTCCGAAATATTATCTTATAAGTTGCTGGATATTGTTCTCGGAATGGGATGAAACTTGGTGTGCGGTCTTATTATAGTGTAGGTAGACCGCCTATCAAATTTCGTCACATTCGGAGCTCGTTTGATAGCCGAACAGTTAAACTATAGCGGCACTATCGCCGGACAAAACGTCGGACGTTTTCGGTCTCCGAAAACCCCCGCTGGGCCTCTCTCTCTCTTCTCTCCCCATAGCCCAATGCCTCTTCACAGCCCACCTAAGCCTGCCTAGACCCCCCTCCGCTCCGGTGCCATTGAATCACGATCTAAGGGCCCAAAAACCCCTCCAAACACCCCTAACCCTAGACTTACCCTATATATAAGTCCCCCTAGTCCATTTTTGGACACCCCTAAGATCACCCTAGCCTTCTCCCACCTCCAGCCGCAGCCTCCACCTCGAATTCAATGCCCAGCCACCCACACCACCACCACTTGGCATTCAGCCACTGGCCAGCCTCCGCCGCGCCGTTGTCCCAGCCAATGGCTCCCCACCGCCACGGCCCACCCGAGCCGCGAATTGGGGCCGGAGCCACCCACGCAGCTGCCCGGATCCCGCTCCGCCTCCGCTCTTCCCTGCTCCTCCTCTCGAGCTCCCTCCAGTGCCACAGCTCCGCCCCGCCACCGCCAGATCGATGGAGTACTCGCCCAGCCGCTCCCCTACTCCTCCCTGTCGCCAACATCCGCCACGCCCGCCGCTTCGCTCCTTCGCCTGCCTCCTCCCTCGCGCCTCTCCACTCCACCTCGCCGGAGCGTCCGCCCCGACCCCGCGCCACCGTCCCCGTACTCATGCCGCCGCCAAGTCCCCCGGCCAGATCCGGCGTGGAGCCGCCAGATTCGGTCAGTTCTGGCCTTCTCCGACCCTTCCCTGCTCCGCGCCGTCGCCAAAGTCCAGCCGCGCCACCCTGATGCCCTGCTGCCATTCCGCTCGAGATCGAGCGGCCTGGCGCGCCCGGTCCAGATGCCCGGGCCGCTCGCAGCGCCGCCTCATGGGCCGGCCCAGCTCCATCTGTCCCGGCCCAGCAGCGCCAGGTCCAACCAGCCCCTCTGCAACCTCGGCCTCATCCTACTCTGGTGAGCCCAGCACCCAAATCCCTCTATGTAGTGCCCTGTGCAGTAAATAGTTATCCATCGCTCACTTTTCGGTCCAGTAAAAAACTGCTATGTCCTTTTTCTATTCGTCACATGTGTGCATGTTTGGGTGGCCATATCTTTGTGCACGAGTGTCCAAATTGAGCATATAATATATGGAAATGTTCATCTGAGACTGTTCTACCTGATGGTGCAGTTTGCATGCATGTTACTGTTCATCTTGATGCCATTATCTCTGTTGCAAAAGTGCTAAGTGTTGTTAACTACTGATAACTAGTATAACTTGCTGATTTGTCTTTTTCATATCTTTTTGTGTGATTTTTGTTTGAGCATCATGTTAACATGTTTTAGGAGCATAATCATGTCATCTTTGCTGTGGTGCAATCCACTTTTCATGATATGCCTTGTGGTGAGTGAAACAAGCTTGCTAATTGACCTACTTGTTGTTTGCAGATTTCTAGACTTGTTGAAAACTGCTAAGTCTGAAACTATTATATTGTGATGCCATGTTTGCTTGATGCTACAATCATATCCATGCATGTTTTGGAATGTCCAGTGACCATGCCTTGAAGTCCATGTTATGCTCTATCCATCGATGCCCTTGATTGCAATTATGGGTTGATGTAGCTTGTCTCTTTCTTGCTCTCAAGTTGCTTGATAATATATCTGTCAGCTTGTCAACAACATGTTCAATTTGGCAAAGCTTGGTGTAATCATTCTATGCGTCTTATGGAGTTGTGCCAATAGATTCATTTGGAGTATGCCATGCCTACTACATGTTCATGATCTTTGCCTACTTATTAGAATTGAGATGCTTGCTTTTATGTGCCTCCAAAGGCAGCATCACAATGTTGGTTTTGCATTCACAGATTTTCACTAAGTCTGAGAATCTATTATATAATGTTTGCATCTTGTTTTGATGAATGCCATGAACTTGTTGCTCCCATGTATATGCCATCTTGTGTTCCTTGAGCTCCATGTTGTGTACTAGCATGCCATGCTTTTGCTTGCCATGTCTTGTGATGTAGCTTATTTATTTCTTGCCTCCAACTTGTCAACATATTAACTCTGCTCATGTATATGCTCTGTTTTCCACTAAGTCATATTTTGTGATATGAAGTTTGCTTGTTGCCTTGTTCATGTTGGATTACTCTTGATGCCTATGAACCCGATACTTGTTGATATTGAAAGCATGTGATCTGTACTTTGATTTCATGCCATGCTTATGCCTATCTTGTACTTGTAGCATGTTGTTTTGATGCTTGTGATATGCCTAGATGCTGTTGTGAACAACTTGTCCTTTAAACTTGTTTCGTGTGTATGTGTTGAACTATTGCTCCGTTTGAGTGTGCTCTATATGAAACTTGCTTGGTTTTCATGTGGATGCATCATTGTCACACCCTGCTTTTCATGCCACAACACTTAAGCTAATAATCATGCTAAAAATGTGGTTTGACAAAAACTTTTGAGTGTTTTGGACTTTGCTTGATTTGATTTTTGTCTGCTGTTTGCAAGTGCTCTAAAAATATAATAAATCCTCCAACTCTTATACTTCATCCCCTTGCTCCAAAACCTTTTCCCAATGATCATGTCATGTGTATAGAACATTATAGTATTTTCTTATAAAAATATTTTGGCCAAAAAGTATTTTCTAAAATTAGTTTTCCAAAAACCCCTGAATTATGGTTTGCACTGCAAGTACCTTATTTGGGGTGTGAAAAATCTTTCAAAAAGTATATTTGAATCCTATTAGGTATAGGACTCCCTTAAACCATAAAAGTATAATTTTAAAAGTTATTTTTGTATTTTATTTAAATGCTTTTTCTTTAGGCCAGAAATGGTCTTTAATAGGTTAAAATTATTTAACTATATCAAAACTATTTGCCAAAATTCAGAGAGACTCCTAGGACATATATTGTCCATATATAAGAGTTTCAACACATGGTCATGTTCAAAATATTTGGCAAATCCTTCGTAAACCCTTTCTCGATATTTCAAGCTTTTGAAATATTTACAAAGAAAATATTCTCCAAAAATTCCAGGGAAATTCTATCATGTCAAATATGACATATTTGATGATCTTGCAAAGCCTCATGCCTTGAAGATCAAGAAAAAATCATCTAATCCCCTCAAAACCATTTCTGTCCATTTTGAAGTTTGAGCAACTTTACATTGCCAAACTTGTCCAAATTCTCTCAAACTTGGTGCACATGCTAAAATGGTCTAATTATGAATCTAGACCAAATGGAACAAGTATTGGAGAATCATAACTTGATCTAAGTGCCCCAAAACCCTTTCTGACCAGATCCAAATTTGAACAACTCTGCATTGCCAACTTTTTAGTTGGGGCCTCAAATTTTGTGGACATGCTCACAACCCCAAATGATGACACTACAACAAGTGGTGCATCAATGAGGGATGATTTGCTTGACCTAATCTTGGAAAATCCATTTCTGTTGATTTCTAGGGTTCACCAAAGTTACATTGGCAATTTTCTTCAAATGAGCTCAAACTTGGTGAAATACCCTATTTCTATATGCCATTTGATCCTGTTAAGTCTCATGTCAAGTGGAGTTAATTTGCTTGCCCAAATTTGCATCAAACACCTTCTGTCACTTTTCAAAAATCACCATTCTTACCACTTACACTATTCTCCTTGAGCCCAACTTTTTACCACAGCATCTCCTAGTCACGTTCTACCTCCAGTAAGTCACTCATGCCCACAACTGAATGATTGAGGGGTTAAAACCCCATTTTACTCTGCTGGACAGCCCAATTCCCACTCTCCCTCAACCTCCCTTCTCTTCCATTGGGTAACCAGGGCATCCAAGGCCATGCCTACCTTGTTTACTACCCCCTAGGGCTGTTGGACACTGGGGGACACAGCCAGGGGGCAGGGGACATGGCCATGCTGGCCAAAGGCGCGCTCTGGAGCACGCTACAGTGCGCCAAGGCACTATAGCTCGGCCCTCCCGAGGCACCCAGGCGGCATTGGGTAGAGCAAGCGTGTCCGTCGAGGTCGCCTCGACGTCCATGACACGCCTTGCTGTCGGGCCCCTCCTTATCCTCTCTTCTCACCTCTCCGCAGAGCTTGCCCGAGCATGGCCTGGACCGCGCCCACGATGCATCGCGACCACGCCTATTTAAGCTATCCCCAACTCTCCCTCTCGCCTTTGATCGAACCCCCTGCATCCCACAAACCTCCCAAACAGGCTCCCTCTCCCTCTCAAGCCTCCTGGCATCCTCCATGGCAAGGGTGCCGCCGGCGGCCTCCGCTCTGATTCGAGCAAGAGCGGACTTCCCCGCTCCTCCTGTCCCCACCAGAAGAAGCGCCAGGGTCCGGCGACTCTTTTCCACTCTTCTCCCAACGCTCCGGGGCACCGTGCCCCCTGCTCACAGACGCCCGAATGGCCGTCCGCCAAGGCCCGTGCTGGGGGCGCCCCGGCCATCATCTGCTGACCCCGACCCACCTCCCTGATGCGCCGCTCCCCGGGGGTCCCTCCGGTGGCCGCAGCTTGGCCAAAGGTGGCCTGTGCCGCCAGGGGCAAGCACCGGCCTCGCGCGGCCAGGGCCTTCCCTCCCCTCTGTCGCGGGAGCGGGAGGAGGAAGATGACCCTGTGGGGGGGGGGCACCTGTCAGCGGCCCGGCCAGCGGGCCCAGGTGTTTAAGTGGAGACGGCATCGCCAGATCCGCGTCCCCTAGGCGAAGGCGTACTCCAGAGATGGCGCCTTCGACGTCGCCCTCTGCCCGCATGGCCGAGCCACTGGGCCGGCCTAGTAGCATTCCGGCGCTACTCATCGCTCAGTGCACGCTAGCGCAGGGTTTAATCCAGCCCATCTAGGTAGATTCCTTTTCCTTTTCTTTTTTAGTAAGTTTCTAAAATCCATATAAAATTCAAATGAACTCCAAATTTGATGATTCAAATTTCTGGTAGTTTCTAAAATCATGATCTACCTGTTGGTGCAGCATGCACATTTTTCCAGAGACCTTTTCTTCACAAATATTATCAAAATGTCATTTTTCTATTTCTGTGATAAACTTTAGAAAATCACAGAGAGCTCAAATTTGATCCAAATGCAATGGTTCGAATTCCTTGATGCTTGTAATATCAAAACTTAGTTTTGGATCATTTTTTCTAATACTTTCTGTACCCCACAAAATAATGAGCCATTTCTTCATATTTGTCAACTTTGCAAAATCCTACGATATTCATTTGAACTCCAAATCAAGTGAAACCAACTCCGAGCTACTTCTAAAATCATTCCTTGTTAGATAGGTGCCTCTGTTCATTTTTCAAAAATATATTTCTGTACACTTCTTGCAAATCCATAAACCCCTTGATTCCAACATATTGAAATGATCTGAAGCATCCACTAATCCAATCCCAATGAAACCACTCTGGTTATTTTTCATATAACCAGGGATATCCTAGAAAAGTCCAACTCCTATTTTTAGAGCACTTTTATTTTTGCCTTGTTGTGTTGCTTATTATGATTGTTTCCATCGTTAGTTGACGAAATAAATGGAGTACTTGGAGATGGACCAGAAGGTTTGAAGACTCGGAAGGACAAGGCAAGCAGCCCTTTGACCATGTCTATGGAACCCTTTTTTTATGCATGTCATATAGCGTCATATCGTTTTTGCAACGGAATCATGATGAGGTGGAACCACTTTGATGGTTTGCCACTGTACTTCCTCGTTGATACTTGCATTGTGCATGATCCCACCTTCTTCTGAGGGTTATGCCGGTGGGAGTAGATAGATGTATGCTATAGTAGTTGGCTACACAAATGGGTCAGTGTTATGCATTGAGAGAAACAAGTGTGGTATGACATACTTGCAAATAACCCAGTGGGTGCCCCTAATGCCCCTGGGAGGTGATGAGGAACTAGGGCACTACTTGGTGGAGAAGTAGTGTACCGAGGCTTGATGAAAGTGTTGTTTACAGAGATGGATTAGATTTATGTGTGATTACCGTCCCAACCAAACATGCGCAACCACTCTACCCTTATATGGGAAAGGGCATTATTGATTACCTAGGTCGATGCTAGCATGGTGCCCGCATTACTAGTGACGGGGGTGACATGAGGTCACTCTCCGGATGGGGTCGTGCTTGGATAGGCGACCATGACTGTTTTTACAAGGCACCGGACACACCGTTGGTCCCTTCGTGTACGCGTGACATTGTGAAAAGGGCGAGTCCCATGATTTATCGTTTGTACACGAGGGCTGTGCACCAACAAGTGGACCCTATGTTAGTATCGTCTAGGGAAAGGTAATGACCGGGTGCTTCCCCCGGGCACTTGAGGTACTGCGGGATCGTGGGTGACACGAAAGCTTCCCGGATCTTGTGGGTAAACTGCGCAACCTCTGCAGAGTGTAAAACTATTCAAATAGCCGTGTCCACGGTCAAGGAAAGTTGGGTGGTGCTACTTAGACTATGTCCATAAGTTTCTGGAAAAACAACACGGTTTGGTAAATCTGTTGATGTGATTGTGAGAAAGTCACGATGAGCGTAAGCAAGAGTTGTTCATGACTCTTTCACGATGTTGATGTCTATAACCTCCCGATACCTGTTGCTGACGCATGCATGCCCTTGTTATATGTTGATCATACTTGCATTTGAAAAACTAGCTTTCCGCAAAACTGCCAATTTAGCAATAGAGCCCTGCATAATTAATTATGCCATCACACTTGGGTTGCTTGCGAGTACATTCAAAGTACTCATTGGCTTGCCACTAGTTATTTTATTGGCCAGGCATGAAAGAACAGGATATGATGAAGATATCTTGGTGACGTACATGCGAGCTAAGACGCTTCCCAGTCAGAATGCCTGTAGGGTTAAGGCAGATGGCATGGGTCCAAGTTGTTATTGAAGATTTCTGCTGCGATGATATACTCAAGACTTGACCTAAATGGTCCTATTTGTGTAATACGGTATGTATGGATGTAAGACTCTTGTTATTCAGCTTCTGTGTGTTCAGTGAGCATTGATCTCTGGGATCACTGTACACGTGCATTCGGTGATCACGACTTATGAGTCGGGGTCCCCACAATCATGTCATGTTATATCCATGTTTTGAGAGTGTGTGTGCTTGATGAATGAATGCATTTTGCATCTTGCCATGTGTATCTTGTTTTGCTCATATCTTCTAGGCCGTAGCTCCGAATTAAATGAACTTTATATGTAACTTGACTAGAATTTCGTGTTGATCATCATGGTGCATGTTAATATGCTGTTTAACAACTTGAACCAAAGGTTTGTTTAGATCTGGACCAATTTCTAAATTTGCATATGAGTCCTTACCGGAATTGTTATATGTTGTCTCCGGCCTCATTTAAACTTGCTTTGTGTTATGTTCTTGTATGCATCATCTCTTGCCATGACTTGCATCATGTAGCCTTGTCATGCATCATACTTGGTTGAGCATCTTGTCTTCTTTATGTGTGGTGTGTTTACCATGTTGTTTGCTTCTTCTCGGTACTTCCTGTTTCGTTGCGATTGCGAGGATTCATTCGTCTATGCTTGATTCGTCTTCATGGCTTCTTCTTCTTCATAGACTCATTCTTGTTCCTAGCGGGATCTCAGGCAAGATGACCGTCACCTTGGATATCATTACTATCATTGCTATGCTAGTTGTCTCGATGGTATCACTATATGTCGCGCCGTCTATCTATTATTGTCATCCTCTCATTGTTGCCATGAAACCTCTAACCTTTGACACCATCCCAGCAAACCGTTGAATGGCTATGTTACCGCTTGCTCAGCCCCTCTCATAGTTTTGATAGTTGGAGGTGAGGATGAAGATTGCTCCATGTCGGATCATGGATGTTGGAATATCACAATACCTATTACTATAATTAATGCACCTATATACTGGGCAATGGGTGTAAGGCTTGGACTTTTGCTCGATGTTTTGTTCCACTCATGCCGCCTTAAGAACCGATAAAACGGTGTTATGTTCCTTGCGTTTGAGTTCCTAACATAGTTGGGGATTGTGGGACCCCCTTGACAGTTCGCTTTGAATAAAACTCCTCCGGCAAGGCCCAACTTTGGTTTTACCATTTGCCTAACAACTAAAACTTGCACAGGGACTTTCCGGACCCTTAGGACTTAATTGACAACCCGAGCCCGTGCTCCTCATGTGTGTTGGTCCAAACTAGAGCCCCTCGCAGCGCCACCATGGGGAAACTCGAGGATTGGTTTTAGTTGCACAGACTGCTCATCCAGTCGTGGCCTGAGATGAGATACGCGTGGCTATTATCAGGGTATCGGCATTGCGAGAGGTCTTGCTGGACTTGTTTTACCATTGTCGAAATGTCTTGTGCACCGGGATTCCGAGTCTGATCGGGTCTTCCCTAAGATAAGAGGTTTTACCTCTGTTGATCGTGAGAGCTTGTGATGGGCTAAGTTGGGACACCCCTGCAGGGTTATGATCTTTCGAAAGGCATGCCTACGGTTATGTGACAGATTGGAATTTGTTAATGTCTGGTTGTAGAAAACTTTATAGAGGATCTGAAATAAAATACACCAACGCATGTGTAACCGTGATCGTCTCTTTTCATTTTGAGAAGAGAACACGACAGGGTTATGTTTGACTCGTAGGTAGTTCAGGGTCTTTTAGTGATCATTACTAGTTTGCGACTGTTTGCGTAGATGCTCATCTTATTCTTGTACTCGTAAGTTAGCCACCATACATATGCTTAGCCGCTGCTGCAACCTCACCACTTAACCCCTCCATACCCATTAAGCATTGATAGTCTTGCTACCTATGGTTATGGGATTCCGGAGTCGTCGTGGCTCACAGATACTACAACAACAGTTGCAGGTGCAGATTTCTGATGACTTGACGAGAGAGCAATGGTTACTTGTGTGGAGTTCTTTCTTCTTCTTCTTCATCAGTCTTGGTATAGGTTCCTAGTCGACAGCCTAGGATAGCAGGATGGATGTTGTTGTGCTTTTCTTGTTTTCATCTGTAGTCGGATGTCTTGTGTATAATGTGTTGTATTCATGTGGAAATTGTATGACTTGTATGTATCCCCATCTATTTATGTAATGGTATGATGTAATGATATCCATCTTGCTAAGCGCCCGAAATGCGATTGTGCCCCAATCATGAGTCATCACGTGATCGGGATAGAATCGTATCTTGGGCTTGACAAGTTGGTTTCAGAGCCTTGATCGACCATAGGAGCCCCCCTTGATTGATCATAGTTTGGCCGTTGTCGAGTCTAGAAGAAAACTATTTTGGAGTCTAGCTATATCAGAGAGTAGGAATTCTTTTACTCCTCAGCCCCTTCTTCACTCTGGTGAGGAATCTTGACGTAGATGTTTTGAATTATTCCTCTTCTCCTTCCATTTTTTTGGATCACACGGTTAGTTTTCGTTCATTGCGATGTCAGCTCTTTCATCCGGTGCATTTCGCATCAAGTTGATTCGATCCTCTTCATCTTTGCAAATTCAGTCCTTAGTTCTTTCTCAACTGACGTTGTTTCCCCCGTCTGATGTGGTCTTTCTTTTTCCCACCCGTCCCCCCTTTTCTTCTCGGAGCCGGTGTCCTTAATCGAGTATCCATCCTACTCGTGCAAATTCTATGCTTTCTTTCCTCAATTATTTCAATGGGTGAATTCTCATCTAGTTCGTCATTCTTCTTCTCTTTTCGTGTTCGGTGGATTCAATTCAAATATTCGGTGTTCATCATATTCTTTCCCTCAGTTCAAATGTTTTCTAATTGCTCACTCACCTCTTGCCATTTAATCATTCTAGAGTTCCAAAGATATCTCACAAGATTCGTGTTTGCCTTCAAGTTAATTCGAGGTTGTCACCTCCTTCGAGTCTTTTAATCGTTCCGGTGCATTATCTCAGTTTAATCCTTTCCGACGGTGTTTCTTTTGAGTGGTCCTTAACCCACAGGTCTTTTCCCAGGATCTTACCTGACTCTTCTAATTTTTCCGGTGTGATTCCCAAATTATGTTCAAGTGTGATGTAAGAATGAATTCCATCAGTCATATGCCTTCTCCAAGATCGCTTTCAAATTATTTTCAACGTTGGTTCAACTTATCCTCTTTTCATTCTTCCAGAGTATCTCAACAATTTTGGTGGTGTTTCTCGTCGTCATTTGAAGACCGAAGAAGAGTTTCTCTCCAATCCTTGTCCGTTCCCTTGAAGATTCGTGGTTCTAGCTTCATGTTATCCTCGTGAATAATTCCGCTTGTCATAAATTATTTTCTTTACCAATCCGACGCATTTCAGGAATTCTGTCCATTGTGATCCTCCGAAGGTCATCATTTCAGAAGATTTCTTCGTTCTCAGTTTTCAACTTCGTCCGCCAACTATTCTTCATTGATGCCTCTTCCTTCGTCTCCGTATACTTCCGGTGCTTCATCCAAATATTCTTTAATCAGTTCGCGATCTCTTCGTTCTCTTGTATCTAAATTCCCTCAAGTTCATAATTCTTCTTGGTGATTCATTCCCTTTTCTTCGTTCAATTTCAATTCTCCCCGGTGGCTTGTTCTTTTTCATCGCTAGGTTTCAATTTTTACGATGGTTCATTCAACATTCCTTTGCATTTGTTATCAATTCATTCGTTCTTTCCAATCCTACCGGTGGGTCATGAAGACTTTCGCAAGTTTGAGATATATCCCTCTTTAATCAATTTGAACAAGAATAAGTAGTTTGCAAATCCATTGCTTCTCATCAATTTAATGGATGGAGGATAAGCATAACATAAATCTTATTCTTCTATTATTCTTCTCTCATCAAGTTGAGTAACCCCTTCCTTTGGAGTTTGTTCTTGATGAATAAATCCTAATCCCAAGTGTTTTCATCCTTTCCTTTCCGGAGTTCAAAGATTTCTCGGCTATCTCGTCGGAACCTCCACCTAAATCTTAGCAAGGCTTTAATCTTATTCTTTTCATCCGTCATTTCTATATCATCATCCTTTGTTGACCGGAGTTCTTCATGGTGGTTCTTCATGATTCAATTCATTCGTCAAGTGTTCTTCTTGCGCCTCGAGATGCAAATAATTATCTGTATTCTTTTGAAGTGGAGTTTTGCATTTCTTCCTTCATCTCATTTGTTCAATCATTCGTTAGGACATAATTTCACCTCAAGTTTGAGATGATGTCCATAAGACCACAACAAGCGTATTCTTTTGTTGTTGATTTTCTCAACAACTCCGTTCAAGCCTTTCTCTTGAAGATTATCTTTCAAATTCATTAGTGGTGGAACTTGTTGTTCTCTTATCCATTCTTTTCATTTCACTCTTTCAATTCTTCTGGAGGCAATGTCTTGTTCATCTCGTCATGTATCGTTCCTTCTTGTTAAGTTCTTGTTCTATTCCATTCATATTCAACTGGAGTGCTATCTAAATTTTCTTGTTCTTATTCCTTTCTATCTCTTATTAATCGGAGTGGTTTCATTGTCTATCTTGTCATTTAAGCTCTTGTTTCTTGTCGTATGCCTTTTTCCTCATTTTACCAGAGCTTCTCAATCTCGTTCATCTCCGTTGTGTTCCTTCTTTCAAGTTGTTTAACCTCTCAAGATTCTTTTTTTTTTATCGTCAAGAAGAACTTTGTTCTTCTTTTTCCTCTTCTGCCTCGTTCCTAAGATCTCGGGACGAGATCTCTTGTTGGTAGGGGAGTGTAGTGACACCCCGAGACCAATGCGCCATGTGTCATCCTCTTATTCGCTGTCGTTGCCATGTCATCTGCTTGCGTGTTGCACTTTGCCATGTCCTCATGTGCATTGCATCTGCATCATTTTCAAAATTTGCATCCGTTCGTAGTTGCTCGTCTCCCAGTTCTCTCCGTTGTCCGTTCTGAGTCCAGACACACTCGCACGTGCCCGCTGCACCTCCAAAATATTATTTTATAAGTGGCTGGAAAATGTTCTTGCAATGGGATGAAACTTGGCATGCGGTCTAAATATAGTGTAGGTACACCGCCAGTCAAATTTCGTCGCATTCGCAGATCGTTTGATAGCCCAACCGTTAAACTATAGCGGCACTATCGCCGGACAAAACGTCGGATGTTTTCGGTCTCCGAAAACTCCCGCCGGGCCTCTCTCTCTCTTCTCTCCCCACAGCCCAATGCCTCTTCACAGCCCACCTAGGCCTTCCTAGACCCCCCTCCGCTCTAGTGCCGTTGGATCGCGATCAGAGGGCCCAAAAACCCCCTAACCCTAGCCTTACCCTACATATAAGTCACCCTAGTCTATTTTTGGACACCCTAAGCTAACCATAGCCTTCTCCCACCTCCAGCCGCAACCACCTCCTCGAATTCAGCGCCCAGCCACCCACACCTCCGCCACTTGGCATTCAGCCACTGGCCAGCCGCCACCGCGCCATCGTCCCAGCCAACGGGCGCAAGCCACGTGTCTCCCCTCCGCGCCAGCCACCGCCGCGGCCCGCCCGAGCCGTGACTCGGTCCCGAAGCCACCCGCACCGCCGCCCGGATCCCGCTCCACCTCCGCTCTGCCCTGTCGTCCTCCCGAGCTCCCTCCACTGCTGCAGCTCCGCCCCGCCGCCGCCAGATCTCCGAAGCGCTCGCCCAGCCGCTCCCCTACTCCTCCACGTCGCCAACATCTGCCACGCCCGCCGCTTCGCTCCTTCGCCGGCCTCCTCCCTCGCGACTCCCCGCTCCACCTCGCCGGAGCGTCCGCCCCGACCCCGTGCTGCCGTCCCCGCACTCATGCTGCCGCCAAGGCCTCACCCCCGTCCAGATCCGGCGAGGAGCCGCTGGATCCGGTCGGTTCTGGCCTTCTCTGACCCTCCCCTGCTCTGCGCCGTTGCCGGAGTCCAGCCGCGCCGCCCCGATGCCTTGCCGCCATTCCGCTCGGGATCAAGCTGCCTGGCGCCCCGATCCAGACGCCTGGCTGCTCCCAGCATCGCCTCATGGGCCGGCCCAGCTCCCTTCATCCCGGCCCAGCAGCGCCAGGTCCAGCCAGCCCCTCTGCAACCTGGGCCTCGGCCCACTCTGGTGAGTCCACCACCCAAATCCCTCTATGTAGCGCCCCGTGCACTAAATAGTTATCCAACACTCCCTTTTCAGTCCAGTAAAAAACTGCTAAGTCCTTCTTCTGTTCATCATATGTATGCATGTTTGGATGGCCATATCTTTGTGCACGAGTGTCCAAATTGAGCATATGATATATGGAATCGTTCATCTCAGACTGCTCTACATGATGGCGTAGTTTGCATGCATGTTACTCTTCATCTTGATGCCATTATATCTGTTGCAAAAGTGCTAAGTGTTGTTAACTACTAATAAGTATAACTTGCCGATTTGTCTTTTTCATATCTTTTTGTGTGATTTTTGTTTGAACATCATGTCAACATGTTTTAGGAGCATAATCATGTCATCTTTAATGTGGTGAAATCCACTTTTCATGATATGCCTTGTGGTGAGTGAAACAAGCTTGTTAAGTGACCTACTTGTTGTTTGCTGATTTCTGAGACATGTTGAAAACTGCTAAGTCTGAAACTATTATATTGTGATGCCATGTTTGCTTGATGCTACAATCATATCCATGCATGTTTTGGAATGTCCAGTGACCATGTCTTGAAGTCCATGTTATGCTCTATCCATCGATGCCCTTGGTTGCAATTATAGGTTGTTGTAGCTTGTCTGTTTCTTGCTCTCAAGTTTCTTGATAATATATATGTCAGTCTATCAACATCATGTTCAATTTGGCAAAGCTTGTTGTAATCATTCTATGCGTCTTATGGATTTGTGCCAATAGAGTCATTTGGAGCATGCCATGCCTACTACATGTTCACGATCTTTGCATGATTATTAGAATTGAGATGCTTGCTGTTATGTGCCTCCAAATGCAGCACCACAATGTTGGTTTGTATTCACAGATTTTCACTAAGTCTCAGAATCTCCTATATTATGTTTGCATCTTGTTTTGATGAATGCCATGAACCTGTTGCTCCCATGTATATGCCATCTTGTGTTCCTTGAGCTCCATGTTGTGTTTTAGCATGCCATGCTTTTGCTTGCCATGTTCTTGTGCTGTAGCTATTTATTACTTGCCTCCAACATGTCAACATATTAACTCTGCTCATGTATATGCTCTGTTTTCCACCAAGTCATATTCTGTGATATAAAGTTTGCTTGTTGCCTTGTTCATGTTGGATTACTCTTGATGCCTATGAACCTGATACTTGTTGATATTGAAAGCATGTGATCTGTACTTTAAGTTCATGCCATGCTTATGCCTATCTTGTACTTTTAGCATGTTGTTTTGATGCTTGTGATATACCTAGTTGCTGTTGTGGACAACTTGTCCTTTAAACTTGTTTCGTGTGTATGTGTTGAACCGTTGCTCCGTTTTGAGAGTGCTCTATATGAAACTTGCTTGGTTTTGCATGTAGATGTATCATGTCATGTTGTATCCATGTTTTGAGAGTGTGTGCTTGATGAATGAATGCATTTTGCATCTTGCCATGTGTATCTTGTTTTGCTCATATCTTCTAGGCCGTAGCTCCGAATTAAATGAACTTTATAAGTAACTTGACTAGAATTTCGTGTTGATCATCATGGTGCATGTTAATATGCTATTTAACAACTTGAACCAAAGGTTTGTTCAGATCTGGACCAATTTCTAAATTTGCATATGAGTGCTTACCGGAATTGTTATATGTTGTCTCCGGCCTCATTTAAACTTGCTTTGTGTTATGTTCTTGTATGCATCATCTCTTGCCATGACTTGCATCATGTAGCCTTGTCATGCATCATACTTGGTTGAGCATCTTGTCTTCTTTATGTGTGGTGTGTTTACCATGTTGTTTGCTTCTTCTCGGTACTTCCTGTTTCGTTGCGATTGTGAGGATTCGTTCGTCTACGCTTGGTTTGTCTTTATGGCTTCTTCTTCTTCATAGACTCATTCTTCTTCCTAGCAGGATCTCAGGCAAGATGAGCGTCACCTTGGATCTCATTACTATCATTGCTATGCTAGTTGTCTCGATGGTATCACTATATGTCGCGCCGCCTATCTATTATTGTCAGCCTCTCATTGTTGCCATGAAACCTCTAACCTTTGACACCATCCCAGCAAACCGTTGAATGGCTATGTTACGCTTGCTCAGCCCTCTCATAATTTTGATAGTTGGAGGTGAGGATGAAGATTGCTCCATGTCGGATCTTGGATGGTGGAATATCACAATATCTGTTACTATAATTAATGCACCTATGTACTAGGCAATGGGTGTAAGGCTTGGACTTTTTCTCGGTGTTTTGTTCCGCTCATGCCGCCTTAAGAACCGATAAAACGGTGTTATGTTCCTTGAGTTTGAGTTCCTAACACAGTTGGGGATTGTGGGACCCCCTTGACAGTTCGCTTTGAATAAAACTCCTCCGGCAAGGCCCAACTTTGGTTTTACCATTTTCCTAACAACTAAAACTTGCATAGGGACTTTCCGGACCCTGAGGACTTAATTGACAACCCGAGCCAGTGCTTGGTCCAAACTAGAGCCCCTCTGTAAGGGCATATTTCTCCCTAAGTAGTTTTGGTGATTGATGACGATGCATTTGCGGACTAATCGTGTGCTCTAAGCTCTTTCAGATATATCTCACCTAGGCACAAGACGATTGTGTACCCCTCGGAATCTATGGAAGACGGTGTTTCCTTTTACTTCCTTTTCGATGCATTTGCGGACTAATCGTGTGCTCTAAGCTCCATTGTTTCTCAAAGCTCCATTTCCGCCCGATCTCTCTCCCTAGCCAATCAAACTTGTTGATTTCCTCGGGATTGCTTGAGAAGGCATCAATCTACACTTCCACCAAGAGATATTTTATTCCCCCCACTAATCCTTGCGGATCTTGTTACTCTTGGGTGTTTGAGCACCCTAGACGGTTGAGGTCACCTCGAAGCCATATTCCATTATGGTGAAGCTTCGTGGTGTCATTGGGAGCCTCCAATTCCGTTGTGGAGATAGCCCCAACCTTGTTTGTAAAGGTTCGGTTGCCGCCTTCAAGGGCACCACTAGTGGAATCATGGCACCTTGCATTATGTGAGGGCGTGAGGAGAATACGGTGGCCCTAGTGGCTTCTTGGGGAGCATTGTGCCTGCACATCGCTCCAACGGAGACGTACTTCCCCTCAAAGGTAAGGAACTTCGGCAACACATCCTCGTCTTCACCGGTTCCACTTGTGGTTATTTCTTCCCTTTACTTGTGCAAGCTTTACTTGTTTATCTTATATAGCTTGCTTGTGAGGTTGTTATCTTTACTTCCTATAAGTTGTCATCCTAGTAGCATATCTAGACAACTTACTTTGACGCTTAATTTAAAATGGTTAAGAAAAGCTAAAAATTGTTAGTTGCCTATTCACCCCCCCCTCTAGTAAACCATATTGATCCTTTCACCCTCGCAGCGCCACTACGGGGAAACTCGAGGATTGGTTTTAGTTGCATAGACTGCTCATCCAGTCGTGGCCTGAGATGAGATATGCGTGGCAATTATCAGGGTGTCGGCATGCCGGGAGGTCTTGCTGGACTTGTTTTACCATTGTCTTAATGTCTTGTGCACCGGGATTCCGAGTCTGATCAGGTGTTCCCTAACATAAGATGTTTTACCTCTGCTGATCGTGAAAGATTATGATAGGCTAAGTTGGGACACCCCTGTAGGGTTATGATCTTTCGAAAGCCATGCCCACGGTTATGTGGCAGATTGGACTTTGTTAATGTCTGGTTGTACAAAATTTGACAGAGGATCCGAAATAAAATACCCAAACCGCGTGTGTAACCGTGATCATCTCTTTTCATTATGAGAAGATAACACGGTGGGGTTATGTTTGACTCATCGGTTGTTCAGGGTCTTTTAGCGATCATTACTAGTTTCTGACCGTTTGCGTAGATGCTCATCTTATTCTTGTACTCGTAAGTTAGCCACCATACATATGCTTAGCTGCTGCTGCAACCTTACAACTTAGCCTCTCCATACCCATTAAGCATTGCTAGTCTTGCTACCCATGGATATGGGATTGTTGATTCCTCGTGGCTCACAGATACTACAACAACAATTGCAGGTGCAGGTTTCTGATGACTTGATGTGAGGGTGATGTTTACTTGCGTGGAGTTCTTTCTTCTTCTTCTTCATCAGTCTTGGGATAGGTTCCTGGTCGGCAGCCTGGGATAGCAGGATGGATGTCGTTGTGCTTTTCTTGTTTTCATCCGTAGTCGGATGTCTTGTGTATAATGTGTTGTATTCATGTGGAAATTATATGACTTGTATGTATCCCCATCTATTTATGTAATGGTACGATGTAATTGTTGGGGAACGTAGTATTTCTAAATTTTCCTATGATCACGCAAGATCTATCTACTAGAAGCATAGAAACGAGAGGGGAGAGTGTGTCTACGTACCCTCATAGACCGAAAGAGGAAGCGTCTAGTGACGCGGTTGATGTAGTCGAACATCTTCGCGATCCAACCAATCCAAGTACCGACGTACGGCACCTCCACGTTCAGCACACGTTCAGCTCGATGACGTCCCACGAGCTCTTGATCCAGCTGAGAGTCATGGGAGAGTTTCGTCAGCACGATGGCGTGGTAACGGTGATGATGAAGCTACCGGTGCAGGGCTTCTCCTAAGCACTGCAACGATATGACCGAGGTGTGTAACTGTGGAGGGAGACACCACACACGGCTAAGACAAATCTTGAAGTCCCTTTGGGGTGCCCCCTGCCCACGTATATAAAGGAGGGAGGAGGAGGAGGCCGGCCCTAGAGGGGTCGCGCCAAGTTTGGGGAGTCCTACTAGGACTCCCAAGTCCTAGTAGGATTCCTCTTTTCCTTTCCGAAGTAGGAGAGAAGAAATAAGGAAAGCGAGAGGGAGTAGGAAAGGGCAAGCTGGGGTGCTGCCCCCTTTCCCCTAGTCCAATTCATACCCATGGGGTGGGGGGCGCCTCCTTCCCTTTGGCCTGCCTCCTCTATTCCCGTATGGCCCAATAAGGCCCAAATACTTCTCCCGGCGAATTCCCGTAACTCTAGGGTACTCCTAAAAATAGCCGAATCACTCGGAACCTTTCCGATGTCTGAATATAGCCTTCCAATATATCGATCTTTACATCTCGACCATTTCGAGACTGTTCGTCGTGTTCGTGATCTCATCCGGGACTCCGAACAAACGTCGGTCATCAAGTTACATAACTCATAGTACTAATCATCATTGAACATTAAGCATGCGGACCCTACGGGTTTAAGAACTATGTAGACATGACCGAGACACATCTCCGGTCACTAAACAATAGCGGAACCTGGATGCTCATATTGGTTCCTACGTATTCTACGAAGATCTTTATCGATTAAACTGCATAACAACATACGTTGTTCCTTTGTCATCGGTATGTTACTTGCCTGAGATTCGATCGTCGGTATCATCATACCTAGTTCAATCTCGTTACTGGCAAGTCTCTTTACTCGTTCTATAATGCATCATCCCGCAACTAACTTATTAGTCGCATTGCTTGCAAGGCTTATAGTGATGTACATTACCGAGAGGGCCTAGAGATACTTCTCCAACAATCGGAGTGACAAATCCTGTCGGATTCAGGGCTCCACAAAACCCGTTAAGTTCGAACACAGGGGCGTGAATGAAGATCTCTGCCACTCACATCTACCTAGCGCCTTGCTCTCGTCTTGGTGGAAGGATTCAAGCACACAACAAACAAACACACAAGAGTTTATCCAGGTTCGGGCCACCGTGTGCTGTAAGACCCTACTTCCTGCTTTTGTGGATTGGCTCCGGGCGATCTAGAATATGGGCTGGTACAACGGTTCCTGGGCTCAAGAGGCGAGCTCAGGAGGGTCAGGAGGCTAGTGTTCTTGCTCCTTGTGCTGTGGTCGAGTGTGTCCGTCTCCCTCTTTGCAGTGGGAGTCCTAGCTACTTATAGAGGCGGCCACGGTCCTCTTCCCCCGAAATGTTTAGGCGGGAAGGGATCCCACAACGGCCATTTTTGAGCAGGAACATAAGGACGTTCTTATCCTGACAAAAAAGCGGTCTTCGCCAGCAAAAGGATCAGGCGGTGACACAGTGGTGGGTTCGACGGTGACATCCTCCTTATCGTCCTTGCGGTCTTCGGTCTTGTTGCACCAAAGAGGAAACCTTTGCCCCGCTCCTTGGGAACCAACGGCTGCACTGTCTCCTTTGCACCGAAATGGCAACTGCACCGCTGGCGGATGCTGGTACCCGCTGCCACGGTGCGTCACTTCTGACATCACTGCCTCCTCCTGAGGCAGGCTTCGTCTTGGATTCTCCACCCCTCTGGAACGCCTTGCTGAGGCCGCTCCCAAGGAGGTCTTGACGTCGTTCTCCTCGCGAGGCTTGGCCCCCTCGCAAGGGTCTTGAGCAGCTGGTCAATCAGCTGGGCCGTACCAGGCCGCATGTAGGAGCGTGTCGCGGTCCGCAGACAGGCAAGTCTGGGTACCCTAGTTCCAAGGACGCCGACAGTAGCCCCCGGGCCCAAGGCGCGCGCGGAGTTGGCTTCAGGGCGAAGCCATAGTCGAGGACGAAGCGCCGCGGGCTCCAAAAAGGATGTGGCCAGGCCGGCGCGTGATGGTTGGATGGGACGCGAGCGACCCCGCTCCCCACGCCGTCTCGGTAACCATGCGTCTTGACAAAAAGGGACCTTCTCTGCTCGGGGAGTTATCGCCCTCTTTCCTTCCCGCTCGGATTTCTTCCCTTTACGCCTCCTGCCTTTCTGCATCCTTCCGTTCCTTTGACCATGGCGAAGAAGAACAAGGGTACCGCACCATCGTCTAGATCTACTTCTTCTCTTGATGCGGCACTTGAGGAGTCCTCCATTATCAGGGAGGAGGACTACTCAGAGGTCCAGCCGTTCCTGTCGAGCTCCCACAATGAGCACGGCCCAACACGGATCTGGGCTGGATCCACCATGGCGCGGACCTTGTCAAAGTCCTACTACCCCTTCTTCCTCCACAGTATCTCTGTGGGGCTCGTGCCCCCCTTCTCCGAGTTCTTCTACGCCATCCTGGAACATTACCAGGTGCACGCTCTCCATATCCAACCCCGCTCCATCTTCGTCTTGTCGCTCTTCGCCTTCTATTGTGAGGCGTTCGTGGGGGTGAGGCCGACTGTCGCGCTCTTCCGCCACTTCTTCTCTATTCGTCAGTATGACGATGGCCCGTGCTCGGGCTATGTTTCCTTCGTCTTTCAGCGCCAGGGCTGTCACCTGATGACGGCCGGGAAGAAGATAGAGTCCCACCGGAAGAGGTGGGTCTATCTGGACGCCCAGCGCACCCATCCTCTGCTAGCGCTGCCTACTACCCGTCCGGAGAAGCTTGACGGCTGGCGCCATGCGAAGCTCACCGGCCCTCTTGCCGGGCCCGTCTTGGCGAAGATTGAGGCCGACCTGAGCTCGAGGCTCGAAGGGGCAGATCGTGAAGGAGTTCTTGAGGCAGCGTCTGGCTCCGCTGCAGGCTCACTCACGCCCCATGTGGGAGCTGATGGGCGACGACGACGGGCTCCGGCTGCACCCAGGGATGTTGGCCGAAGACGATATAGACTTCACCTCGAGAGCTCTCCTGGGGATGGTTCCGGAGGATCTTCTTGGGGCCTACCTGCCGTTGTACAGCCGCCCCGACAAGGCCGAGCTGTTGATGGCCATGCCGGACCTTGGTGCGCCCGTGGGCGCTCCGCCCACGTTCGACGTGTCTTCTGGTGATGACGGCGAGAGCGACGAGGGGGGCTCGGAGGATACCCTCGATGACAAAGTGGACTCCTTCGAGGCGTTCGCCGGAGCAATGACGCCAGGCGCAGGTGCCGCCGGATGGTCCCAGGCGACCACTCCACGTCGATCTGGATGCACTGCGTCCGGGGGAAGCAAGGTGGCGACTCCGCCGAAGAGCACCATGCGAGTGAACCTGGCGACCACGGCCGCGCCGAGGACCGTGGCTTCACGCCTCGCCCGGGCTCGGGCTATCGGCATGCCCGGTGCGCCAGGAGCTGTTGTTGACCTGCTGGTGAATAGAAGGGCGCGCCTTGCCTTCGACGAGTAAGTGTGCGATTTCTCACTCATTCTTATTTGTCGTGCCCCTCATGCGCTCTCCCTGATGCAGCAGCCTGGGGGGTGTGATGAAGAAGGTGAAGGGGGAGGTCACGCTGCGGTGCCCTGCTCCTCCGGCTACTGGTGCAACCTCAGGGAAGGATGCCGCGACGCTGGGTGCCCCGGTCGGCCGGGCCACCGCGCGTGCGGTGATGGTGTCGCCCGAAGACGTCCCCGTCTCCGGCGAGGTTGCAGAGTTGGCTTCTGCTCCGGCTGCTGTGGCGAGGGAGGCCGGAGCCCCCGAGCCCCTGGTCGAGCAGCCGGTCTTGTTGGTGCCCATGCGCCAACCAGCGCAGCCTGGTTCTGAGGCTTTGGAGGCTGCCTCTGCCGCGCTGGGTCATCTTCGTGCTGATCTGCAAAATGGTGACGGCCACCTGACAGAAGGGCGCCTGGGGCTGATCCATGGGTGGCTCTTGGTAGACGAGTCTGCACAGGCCTCCTGGGATCAGGCCTCGGCGGTTGCTGCCAAGGGTCGAGAGGAAGCTGCGGTGGCCATGCTGGCTCATGTCGCCGCACAAGCTGACGCCGCGTCCTTTGAGAAGCACTGCCTCAAGGATGAGAACGAGCTGGGGGCCCTTCGCAAGGAAGACACTAGGCGCGCCCTGGAGCTCAAGAGGTTTGAGAAGGAGCTCGAGGCGCAGAAGACCACGACATCCCGGCTGCAACAGGAGTAGCTTGCTGACCGCGCAGCCCTGGAGAAGCTGAAGGTTGAAGTTGAGCAGGCCAGGGCGGCCCGAGCCGCTCGCGTCCAGGAGGAAGCCCTTACGGCCTCAGCGACGGTGAGTCCCGAGGCCCTTGCCACCTTTTACCTTGAGGCCCGCAAGGCGCTGCATGCCCCCTACGGGGAAGGGTTCTAGGAGCCGCTGTCCGCCCTAGAGGGAGGCCCCACCGTGCTCCTTGCTGCGCTTGTGGTGTCCCTCCGTGGTGTTACGGCCACGATTGGCCAGTTACCCGATGTCGAGAGCCGTACGCTGCTTACCTTGGTCCTGTCGCAGTTGTGCAGCCACCTAAGTCTTCGTGACCCCACCCTTGACCTGGCCTCGCCGTCTGGGTCCATGACCAAGGTCATGGAGAGCACGGCTACTGAGGCCCTGAGGGTGAAGGTCGCGTCGCTGGTGGAGGCGTTCCTCCAGGCTACTGCTACCGCAGCCGAAGAAGAGACGACCGATACTGCTGCGCCCGGCGATGCCTATTCCGTTCCTGCTAAATGAGAGAAGTGCGAGTGCCTCGGGGAGGCATGAGAACTTTGGTTGAATTTGAAAAAACTTGACATTATTGTAATAGATAGATGATTTCCATGCTTGCTTCCTTTCATGTTTTCTAAGGTGCTCTGCGTCGGCAGGGCCCAACCCCGTGCATACCTCGACCGCCGTTGAGCCCTCTGGATGACCGGGGTTACCGTAGTAACTAGACTCGCCATTGAGCCCTCATGATAACCAGGGTTACCGTAGTAACTAGACTCAAGGGATGAGGGGCTACATGGCCAGTGAGGCCCTTGGTTCGCGATGCCCAAGGGTCCCCCTTGACGTTCAAGCGATCCCGTTTTCGTTCTGCGTCGACAAGGCCAAACCCCGCGCATACCTCGATCGCCATTGAGCCCTCCATAAGACCGGGGTTATCGTCATAACTAGACTCAAGGGATGAGGGGCTACGTGGCCAGTTAGGTCCCTGGGTCATGATGCCCAGGGGTCCCCCTTGACGTACGAATGGCTCTCATGAAGGAGAACGAGCATCATACCTTGCCCACGAGCCTTCGCCTGGGATGGGGGCACGAGAAGGCCAGGTGTCTGGACACCTGGTAGGGTGGCGTCTGCCAGGCGTGACCTGAGCATAGCCCCCATGCCTAGCCCCCGTCGCGACACCCATCCAAGGAGAAGCTGTGAGCGTCGTGAGCTGAAAAGCTCCCTGAGGTTGGTGCGACTCTTGGGGGCCACCCTCAGTTGTTTATAACTAGCGCGGAGCATAGAGCTACCACAATTGCGCGGAGTGTGGGCATAACCATGCCTCGGTCGTATCGGCCAGTGCGGAGCTTGGTGCTTCCACTGGTTCGTGGGCATAACCGCTCCTCGGTTGGATCTGCCAGCGCGGAGCTTGGTACTTCCAATGGACCGTGGGAGGGAGCCTCCCACCGGGAGAGACTCCGGGGCATGTACAACCCCATCCAGACACGTGGCTTGCACGGTAGGACAGCCAAGGTGTATATGGGTCCTCCTCAGGACGAGGTGAACGACTTTGAGGAAGTTCCCGTGAGCTTACGCATCACCCACGAGACCCTACCCTGAGGCGGGTTGCGCCTGAGTCTTCTTCTGCAAAATGTGAAAAGAGAGGTGTTGTGTCGACCTGCGCCGAGTGCATCTCCAGGGGATATTGCATGAGAAGGCCGCAGCACCAGCGACCCCAGGAGGTGACCTCACGGGGATAACTCGCGAGACAGAGCTTAGCCACTGGATTTGTCAATGCTGCAGGGACGGACCCGAGCACAGACGTCATGCCCAATCTTCTCATGCCACGATCCAAAAAAAATAGCCGGCGCGCGGTTCCCGCGTGGGCGAGGCACCTGCCACGGGCCCCTACTTACTCATCCGCGATTAGCCCATACGAGAACAAGGCACCAAGGACCATGGGAGGTGCCGTCACGAGAATGGCTTGCTAGGCAGAGCTCATCCCTTGGGTTTATCGACGCTGCAGGGACGGACCCGAGCACAGATGTCGTACCAGTCCTTAATCATGGGGCGGTCGCGAGTGGGCTCACAAGGGATCCTGACCTTAGTGGCGGTGAGGACGCCCAGCATATAGATAGTGCGAATGGAAAGAAATATCTGGCCTTGATCATGCAAAAAGGGAGATAACCGCGGGGGATCAGCCCCCAGCGGCCCGAGGATGATGCAGCCCGAGAGGCGCCCTCGTTTGGATACCTGAAGTGTCACCTGATACTTGCCGAAGGAGAGTTGGGTTAGCTGAAGACGCGAGCTGTGTGGGTCGCTCCCGAGGATTGTCGGGCTCCTGAGGCCTAGGGGCTCCGGAGGCTCTCAGTGGATGCGCGGGCCCGGCTCCCGCTCCGTCCGGACTGCCTGCCTTTGAGCCTCCCGAGCCCCGAAGGCCCGCTGCGCGAGGTGCTGGAATGTGGCAGCTGCGTTGCGGAAGTCGAAGAGTGTGCAGACGTAGCGGCAGGGGAGGGCCCTCCTCCGGCCGATCGGCGTTGGCCAGAAGGGCTCCTGAGAAGCGGCTCGGTTGAGACCCGCGATGTCGATGCAGACGTGGAAGCAGTCGCTTGGGCTGCGAGCAGGTGAACTTGGGGTTGTGCGGTTACGCCCACCGCAGATGAGTCTTGCGTACTGAAGTTCCTCTGTAACTCGGTCGATGAAGTCCTGAGCCCCCAGCGCTGAACGGCTCACGCTGGGCTCACAAAAACGCACATCAAGATACGCTTGCAGGTGGCGCTCGAACACCTCACTCGTGGCATGGGTCAGGTCATGGACACTCCAGAGGAGAGCCCCCGAGCTCGTCACGAGAGGGGCGTCGAGAGCGCCTCCCTATGCGAGGGTGGAGGGCGCCTCGTCAGCAGGCGCGAGTCCTGAGGCCAGGCCGTTAGGGGCCCCCGCGTCCTGATGTCCGTTGACACGTAGGTTTTTCTTCTTCTTGGGGGTGGTCTGCAGGGCGAGGACGGCTCCATCCTCATCGGAGCACTCGACCACCGCGGTTTGGTATGCACGCTCCAGGGAACGCACCGCTTCCTTCTCGTCGGAGGCGATCGTGATGACTCCGCTGCTCCCGGGCATCTTGAGGATGTTGTAGCCGTGATGGGTCGCCGCCATGAACTTGGCGAGGACAGGATACCCTAGGATGGCGTTGTACGGGAGGTGGATGTTGGCGATGTCGAAGTCGATGAGCTCCGTGTGGTAGTTGTCATGGTCGCCAAAGGTGACGGGGAGGCGGACCTGCCCCATCGGGAGTGTGGAGCTATCCGTGACTCTGTAGAATGGCTTGGTGGGGTAGAGCTGATCGTAGGGAACCTGGAGTGTGTCGAAGGTCTAGATGGAGAGGGCGTTAAGCCCTGCCCCACAGTCGATGAGGGTCTTGGTCACGATGACGTTGCTCATGGTTGGGGTGTAGAGCATCAGGAGGGCGCCTGGGGCCGCATTGCACTTGAGCTGGTCTTTGGGGTCAAAAGTGATGACTTGCTTGGTCCACCTGAGGTTGCGCGCGGCGTCAGGCCTGGGAAGCACCGCGTTCACCTCACAGACGAACTGCTCGAAGATGCGGTGAGAAGCCGGGGCATGGGCTCCTCCCAGAATGCATGCAACTACACACGGTTCCTGGAAGCCCCTGCCCCGTCTCCCTGGCGATCGTCGTCGTTCCACCTTGGTGGTGGCGGCAGCGGAGGCAGGCCTCCGTTGCCCTGAGGGCGACCCTCACGAGGCTGGTCGCGCCAGGGGGCGTCACGAGGCTGCTCCTGCCAGTGGTCTTCACGAGGCTGCTCACGCTACACTTGGCGCGAGTTCCTGCCGTCCCAACGTCCTCCTTCTCAGCCTCCTCCATGGCTGTAGCCATGGTTGTCATGCTCAGGGCGCTGCCCGCTGCGCCCGCCGCACATCGCCCTGAGCTCCTGGCAATCGTTGGTGTTGTGGCTATGGACATTGTGGAAGTCGCAGTACGGTTGGTTGTCTCTAGGGGGGTCATCATAGCCGTAGCCACGCTTCACTTCTGGCTCCGCAGCCAACACGGCGGGTCCCTTGCGCTTCGACTCCTTGGCCTTGGTTTTCTTGTCGTCTGCCTCCGCCTCAGGCAGCTCCTGAAGGGAGAGGCGGCCTTCCTCCGCTCTGGCGCACTTTGCCGCGAGCTTGAACATCTCGAGGGTTGTGCACAAGTCTTCGTGAATGGCGAGCTCTTCCCTCATCCTAACGTCGCGGACGCCATCGGAGAACGTGGAGATGATGGCCTCGTCCGAGACCCTAGGGATACAGAGGTGCATGGTGTTGAAGCATTGGATGTACTTTTGCAGGGTTTCTCCCGGCTGATGCCTCACGCGATGCAGGTCAGCAGCTGTCGGGGCTCGGTCGCGGGTTCCTTGGAAGTTAGCGACGAAATGCTCGCGAAGCTCTTCCCACGAGGAGATGGATCCCACGGGGAGGTTCAGGGGCCAGGAGCACGCGCCGTCCTTTAGGGCCACGGGGAACCAGTTCGCCATGACCTGCTTGGTGCCGTTGGACGCCTCGATGCTCAGCTCGTAGAGTTGGAGGAACTCCGTGGGGTCGGTGGTGCCGTCGTAGCGTGGAGGCAGGTCCGGCTTGAACTTGCCGGGCCAGACGAGGCGCCGTAGCTCTGAGGCTAGGGCGCGACATCCAGCCACGCTCACGATCGCAGGCGCCCCCTCGCTTGCGATGCGGGTTCTTGAGGTGCTGCCGCCACCACCTCCTGTGGCCCGCGGTCTGGGCACTGTGGGCCAGGGGGCCCACGAGCCCCTGTATTTGGGTGCGGAATCACCTGGCAACTCTCCTCGTCGCGGCCGTGGGCTCTGCGGGGTTGCTCATGTCGAGGGGCCTCGCGCCGGCCCTCCTGGCCGGCGTGGTGGAGGGGAGGCGGAGCCGGGACCCCACGGCCCTCGTTCGCCGCCGAGGACGACGGAGGACGTGAGGATTGCGTTGGTGCAGGCGCTTCTCCAGCGGCGTTGGCGAGCTCGGTGATGCGGTGGAGCCACTCGTCGTAGAGGTCATCTGCCGGGCGGTAGCGCAAGAGCTCCCGTGCCATCAGTAGCACAGGCTGCTGGTAGACCGTCCCGCGGCGGACTAGTGAGGACGATGCTGCGGCCAACGAGGGTGAAGGTGTCGCTGTGTGTCGGGGAAACTGTCCACCACGAGCACCTATGGGACCGGAGCGCCTTGTTGTTGCGGTAAGGGAGCAGAGGGAGCACAAAGAGCAGATCGAGGTGAACACGCGGGCAGTTTACCCAGGTTCGGGCCGCGATGGACGCGTAAAACCCTACTCCTGCTTAGATTGTATTGAGTGTTGGGGCTCGGGAGCTTGAAGAACTAGCTACACCGAGCGAATGAGCGATCTAGGTTCTGAACCCCCTCTACGTTGTGCATGGGCATCCTTTTATAGCCCAAGGGGTCTCCGACAGGTGTCAACGTAGAAGAAGGGGTAAAAATGTAACTTTGGTGGTAGTTGCAACAGTGAGGGAACAGTGGACGAACAGTGCATGAACAGTGGTCATCACCTACTTTGACAGTGGGGGACAAGAGCATTAAATGCCCGTCGCCGTCGAACCCAAAAGCGCCCGCCCTTGCGTCTCCGTTTGCCACGGCGATGGCTTCGTCACCGTGGAGTGCCACCGTGTCCCCCAGGCTGCACAGCCATCCGCCACGCGTCCCTGGAATGGCCCCAGGGCGACGCATGGGCCAATGAGCTGGAGCGCGGGCACACAGCGCGGACTTCCCCCGGCAAGCACCTTGCCGGGGTCTTGATCTTGTCGGGCCGGGAAGCTTGCCGCTCCCCGGGACTTGCCGGGGCGCAGAGTGCGCCGGGGCTTGTCTTCTGAGATGCAGTCTTCTGGTCTTCCTGGCAAGCTCCTCTTGCCAGGGTCTTGTGTCAGGGAGGTAATCTTGAGCCTGGGACGGCCTTCCCGGCAAGCTCCACTTGCCGGGGCCTTGATCTTCTGTCTTGTATACTTTGTTTTTGAATGGCTTCATATGGATCAGAAAGGTCTCCGGCAAGCACGTGGTAGGCCCTGCCGCGGGAAGCTGCTACTGCCCATGCACAAGTTGGGGTACTGAGGTACCCCTACCTTAGTACACCGACAGGAGCCCCCGGGCCTGGGCCACACACGGTGCCGAGCGCTTTTGGGCCAGGCCCAAAACAGTGCACGGGCACGCGCGGCCCACGGCACGCCGAATCCCCTTCCGCATCCGCCGCGTCCCTCCCTAACGGCACGCGTCGATTGCGGCGTCGTGGGAGAGAACGTGGCCACGTTCTTTTAATCGAAAGAGCGAAACGTCCCCCACTTGCCCATAAAAGCAGAGGAAGCAGGAGCGGTTCCCCTCCTACGCCTTCATTGCTTCTTCTATCTCCAGAAATTCCCCCTTGCGCTCCGACTCCACACCTCCTCCGCCATCTCTCGCATCTGCGGCGCCGCCGGACTCCTCGTCCCCCTTCCCTCGCTGCCTCCGCCAAGGCCCCGAAGACCGAGAAGGCGAAGGCGGAGAAGGCCAAGAGGGAGAAATCCGAGCAGGCGGCGAAGCTTGCTCTCCTGCGGAAGAGGAATGTCGTCTTCGCGCCAAGGCTCAGCGCGCGGGAGCTCTGGAACAAGTACTACTTGTTCTGGGCCAAGAAGACCAAGGCGCATCCTCGGACCAGAGTTTATCCCGCCGCCGCCAAGGATCTGTACCCCGGCGGGTATTTCTTCTTCGCTGTCTTCTTCCACTGCGGCCTTTGTCCTCCCTTCTCTGAATTTTTCTGCGATATCATGAACACCTACAACCTCCATCTCTTAGACTTTACCCCCAACGCCATCCTCACGATGGCGGTTTTCGCACATCTATGCGAAAACTATATAGGGATCTATCCAAACGTAGCGCTCTTTAGGCATTTCTTTACGCCTAGAGCAGAGGTCGGCGCCCCCCTCTTCGGAGGGATCTCTTGGGTCTTCCGCTTGAACAAGAAGGAATCCTATCTGCAAGGGGAGCTCCGTGGCAAGTGGGAGGAGTGGCGCGCGGATTGGTGCTGGGTAGTTGAGGACGAGCCGCAACCTTTCACCGCGCCGCGCACAACAGCTATCGTGCGCGGCAGGGACTGGAGCGAGCTGGACTCGGACGACATCAAGCTCAACGTCGCCCTTGTCAGAATTCTTCGTCTCCGGGTAGCCAAGTTGACCATCGGAGAAGTAGGGGCAGACTTCCTCCGCCGCCGCATTGCCCCTTTACAGGAGAGGAAAAGGCCAGCATGGGAGTACGGCAATGCGGCGGACATTATGAGACTGCGCCCAGGGCTGAACTTTAACTTCACGTCGCTGGAGCTGAAGGGGATGGTCCGGGAACTTTTTAAGCACGACCCGGCCCACCCAGAGTGGTTTAGAGCTCCCCGGGGAGTGGTGCCCCTATGCAATAGCACGGCCCGGGACCCCTTACGCGCCATGATGCCTGCATGTGACTCGCACGGCGTCGACCCCACATGGATAGCGCCCAAGACGGATGCCATCATGAGCTTCTTCGACAACTTGGTGGAGGTGCTGAAGAACAAGGGTGAGATCAAGGGTCTCACCCGGGCCACCACTGATCGGTTGATTGCTTATATCGCTTCCCGGGTAGAAGAGGCCGCCGCAGCCACAGCGGCAGGAGAGTTCGGGTTTACAGTTGAAGAGGCAGAGGCTGCGGAAGCATCGTGCCAAGCAGAGGAGGCGGAGATCCGCAGGCTGCTTAAGCTTCCGCCCGACGAGCTTGCCGGGGTCCCCTCTCTGAGGCATGCTGGGATCCCCGGGATCGTGAGCGAGGCCGCCGCGAGGGGCGATGTTGCCGGAGGAAGCAGAGGTGCCGGAGGGCGCGGAGGCGCCGGAGGGAGCACGGCCGCAGGGCAGGGCGCTGGGCCCAGCGAGCCGGCCGAGGAGGAGGAGGAGGACGCCGGGGCCGGCGAGGACTCCGGTGGGTCTCTGGGGCTCAACGACGACGTCTCCTCGTCCTCGGAGACCTCCCCGCCCCGGGCAAGTCCCAGGCGATCTCCGCTGAAGCGCCTCCACAAGGCGACGACGACGACGAGGGCGCAGGCGCCCCGACAACAACCTGCTCGCCGGGCGGCGCGAGCTACCCGGGGGAGCCAGGCCGCGACGGGAGCGCCCGGCGCACCAACCGTGGCGGAGGCGACCCGCGCACAGGCAACGGCGGAGGCGCCCCGTACGTCAGCGCCAAGTGGAGGAGGGTCTTCTCAGAGCGGAGCAGCTGCTCCGCCTGCTCCCCGGGCCTCGGCGCCCACAGGGGCAGGGTCTTCGCAGCCCCCAGCCCAGGGGACCGCCAAGCGCCCGAGGGAGCCTTCTCCTCCCGCTCCTCGCGCGGACGCGCCTCAGGTGGAGTTCGACTTCTCCGCTCTGAGCGACGACGACGACGACGAGGAACAGGAGTAAGGACTTGTATTCTGTAGCTTCTTCAATTCCGTCTTGATTCTTTCGTTGATGATTCTGATCTTGCTTCTTGCTTTGATTTCAGGACCCTGGCCCAGCGAATGGCGAAGAGAGCCAAGGTTCCTGTTGTCGAGGTCGAGGACGACTCGCCCGTCGTGGCGACAGGAGACGCGCCGGCGACGAGCTTGCCGGACCCAAGCGCTGCCCCGAGGAGCCGCCCCCAACGCAGCCCCCAGCGTAAGTCTGGGCTTGATCTTTCCGCTCGTCGGGCGCGCTTGAGGATTTTTGTCTTGTACTAACGTCTTGTTGTTCTGTTTTGTCTTGATTGTCTTGTGCAGAAGTGGAGCCGCAGCCACAGGAGCTCCCGGAGACCACTCCCGAGGAGCCGCAGGCCCAGCCGTCCCCGCCAAGGACGAACTCTCGGGCGAGGGAGAGCGCTCCGCCAAGGGCGGGTACTCCGCCAAGGGCGAGTACCCCGCCAAGGGCGAGCAGCCCGGCGAGGGCGGCCACCCCGCCAAGGGAGAGCTCCCCGGCGAGGGAGCCCGTCGTCGACGAGGTCCGCCAAGGTAAGTCTTGTAACTTCGTCTTCTTGGACTTGTCTTTTTTGGATATTTGCTTGAACTTCTTCTTTTTCTTCTTCTTCTAGATCCTCCTCCCCCAGAGCAGATGGAGACGGAGATCGTCGTCGAGGAGGAGGGCGCGCAGGGCGACGGCGGCAAAGCCCCTGTTGTTGAAGACATGGCGGAAGCCGCCGAGCCTGCCGCGGAGGAGACTGCCCCGACCGCAGACGCAGCGGCCGGGGAGGGGGACAGCGCCCAAACTACCGGCCCGGAGGCGGCAGGAGCGTCACGCGCTGCGCCGGCCGCCGACCCCTCCACCGAGAAGGAGCAGTCCGCCTTCTACCTTGAGGCTCCCAACGGCGTCTTCATCCAAGTGCCGTGGGGATCCTCGTCGCGAGCCCCCGAGGAGGGAGAGGCCTTCGATGGGGAGGTTCTCGCCTCTGCGGGGCTGAAGATCGTCGAGGCGCCTGGCGGGAGCGACGAGCCCGAGGAGAAGAAGTTGCTCCATCGGCTCCTGGCCCTTTACCGGGCCAGGCAGGCGAAACTTGAGTCTCGGGAAGCCCTCACCGCCAAGGCCGCAGCTGACATGGAGAAACGCGCGGCGGAACTCCGCGCCGCCAACCAAGCGGCCCTCCGCGACCTGGCGGAGGAGCGGGAGAGGCTTGCCGGGGAGTACCAAGAGTGGCTCCTGGAGAAGGCCGAGGCCGAGGAGCAGCAGCGACTCGCCGGAGAAGCGCTGTCCCGGCGAGAAGGAGAGCTCACCCAGTGGAAGGTCAACCTCGACGCCCACGAGGAAGACCTTACCGCCCGGGAGCAGGCCCTTGGCGGAGAGCTGAAGGAAGCGAGGGCCGCTGCAGCCACCGCGGAGACCGCCAAGAAGGATCTCGAAGCTAAGGTGACGCAGCTGGAGGAATTCCTGAGGGCGAGCACGGAGAGGGTCACCGCGCTCAACATAGAGCGCGAGAAGGATGCTCACACTAACTCTGAACTCCAAGTACGCCTCTCCAAGCAAGGCGACGAGCTGAAGGCCGCCAAGGATTCAATTGCAGATCTGGAGCTGAAAGTCTCTACGCTGAAGGATTCACTCGACGCCGTCCGGGACCGGGAAACCAAGCTGAAGGACGAGCTCCGCAAGGAGCGAGGCCTGGTGGAGAGCGCCGCCACTTCAGCTGAGAACTTCCGCCGGACCGTCAAGGTATGGACTGAAGATCTGGTGGCCTCTGCAGCTAGCATCGACAAGGAGCTGATGACGCTGAAGGTCGAGCATCTCATATACTCTCCGGATCCTAACCTCCCCCACAGCGCCAAGCTCAGTCTCTTCTTCAGGGGGGTCGCGCCGGCACTCGCAAATCTACAGAAGAAGCTCCCCGCGCAACTGGCCGAGGAGTCACGCCAGCTCTGCGCGGGAACTTTGGAGCGCGTTCTGACGAAAATAGTGTACCGCAATCCTGGTATAAATCTCATCAACGTTCTCCGCAGCTTGCCGGCCGACGCGGATATGGAGGCACTGAAGGCGCAGGTCGCCCACATTATCGCCAAGGTGAACAAGATCTCCAGGCGTGAAGGCGACCGCGTAGACTAGGCCTCTTCCTTTTTATTTCCTTTGTTGCTGCAAAGTGTGCCATGGACATGAATCTATTAGTGATTGCGACAAGTTATCCCTTGTATTATATTATCTTATTTTGAGCAATCGATGCAGTGTTATCTCCCTTGTTTTGGTCCTCTACTTTGTATGCTTTCAACCCTACGCTTCTAGGGAACTTGCCGGCAAGGGACCCTTGCCGCGAGCGCTGAGTGCTGGACTCTGAGCAGCCTGCTGGCAAAGGCCTTACCGGCAAGCAACCTTGCCGCAGCTAGTCGCAACGCACTTAGCTTGCTAAGCGAACTCGAAAACGAAGCAAGGGCGCGACACTTGTCGCAGCTCACTTAAGTCGTTGAGCGTACTCGAAAACAAGATAAGGGTGCGGCTAGTCACGGGTAGGTTCCTCCGCGCACAGGTTTTCCATACAAAGTGTGGTTGTTCAAGGAAGATAACTAAAATTTAAAAATTTGAATTGCTCAAATTCTAGTAACTTAGCTTTCATAGTCTGTTCGTTCTCCGGTAAGCTTCTCTTTCTTGAACAACACTTGGTTCATCCTCCATCTCCTTCCTCCCCGGCAAACTTGTGCGCGAGGAACATTCTTCCTGCTTAAGAGGGAAAGAAAAAGGAGAAGAGGAAACAAGTATAGGGTTCCTCGGCATGGTAATGCTTACCGGATATGTGTGTTGCACAAAATGCCAAATAATGCATGCAAATATCAAAGAAAAGCACGGAAATGGCAAATGGTGCGAAAACACAAAGCTTTATTGATGCACGGGATCTGCACCCGGCTTTGTACAAAGGGTTACATGCAACAGCGGCAAGGCTGGTACAAAAGGTGGTTGCCGGACCGGGTCACGGCAACCGCGCCTTATGGGTGAAACTTTCGAAGATGCTCTATGTTCCAGGAGTTGCTCACCGGTAAGCCTTCTTCGGTCTCAAGGCGGACAGCGCCGGGCCTTGTGACTTGTCTCACCCGATAAGGGCCTTCCCACTTCGGTGTCAACTTGTTGGAATTCTTGGCGGACTGAACACGCCGAAGAACAAGGTCGCCTTCCTCGAGACTCCTGGCCTTAACCTTGCGGCTATGGTAGCGACGCAAGGCTTGCTGGTATTGAGCAGCTCGTACAGCAGCCTGGAGACGTTCCTCCTCGAGGAGCAATGCATTATCTTGTCGCAGTTGCTCTTGCTCGAGCTCATCATAAGCGATCACTCGAGGAGATCCGTATACGAGTTCCGTGGGGAGAACTGCCTCTGCCCCATAGACTAGGGCAAAGGGTGTCTGTCCGGTGGCTCGACTTGGTGTCGTTCTGATTGACCAAAGAGCCGCCGGCAACTCCTCTATCCAGTTTCTTCCGCACTTGCGCAGCCTGTCAAAGGTCCTAGTCTTGAGTCCGTGCAGCACTTCAGCATTTGCCCTCTCCGCTTGACCGTTGCTCCTCGGGTGAGCAACAGAAGCGAAGCAGACCTTGGCGCCAAGGTCTTGGACGTACTGCATGAAGGTGCGACTAGTAAATTGTGTCCCGTTGTCGGTGATGATCCTGTTAGGGATCCTGAAACGGCAAACAATCGACCTGAAGAACCTGACTGCTGACTGTGCTGTCACCTTTCTCACTGGTTCCACTTCTGGCCACTTTGTGAACTTGTCGATTGCAACGTACAAGTACTCAAAGCCCCCGACAGCACGGGGGAAGGGGCCGAGGATATCGAGCCCCCAGACCGAGAAGGGCCAGGACAAAGGGATCGTCTAGAGAGCTTGAGCTGGCTGATGAATCTGCTTTGCATGGAACTGGCACGCTTCACACTTGGTTACTAGTGCAGTTGCATCTTGGAGGGCTTCTTGCCAAAAGAACCCTTGCCGGAAAGCTTTCCCGACAAGTGCCCTTGCGCCAATGTGGTGGCCACATATGCCTCCATGTATCTCTGCCAACAGCTTCTGTCCATCTTCTCTGGAAATGCACTTCAACCTGACACCATTGAGTCTTCTTCTGTACAGCTCGTTATCCACGAACTGGTACATACTTGACTGTCTGGTTATCTTCTCTATCTCTTCTGGGTCATCGGGAAGTTCTCCAGTTTGCAGAAAACGGACGATCTGCTGCGCCCATGCTGGAGCCCGAGGCTCAACAGCAAGGACTAAAGGCATGAGGGCCGCTGCGGGAACCCCAGCTTCTACGGCAAGAACCTCTAGTTCCGCCGGAGCTGATGGTTCCCCGGCAAGCTCGCCGGGGCGAGGCTTGTCGGGAACGCTTGCTTCAACTGTACAGACCCTTGGATCTGCAGGAGCAAACTGTTCCTCAGCGTTCTGATCGTTGACCTTGGGGACCTTGGCGGCGGCCTCGGGGAGGTCCGCCGGCAAGTAATCACCGGAGACCAACTTTCTCTTCTTACATTGCACAATTGATGGTGTAACGGATGGCTGAGTCAGCTTGAGCAGGAAGGTCCCCGGTTCCACAGATAACTTCATTGCAGCACACTTTGAAAGGCCATCTGCAATTTCGTTCTGAGCTCTTGGAACGTGCTCCATTTGCAGACCTTCAAAGTGTTCTTCAAGCTTCCTCACTTCATCTACATAAGCTTCCATCAAAGGGCTCTGGTAACTCTTGTTGACTTGCCGGACCACCAACTGAGAATCTCCCCGCACAATCAGCTTCCTAATCCCAAGTTCAGCTGCAATTCTGAGGCCGGCAAGCAGACCTTCATACTCTGCAGTATTGTTCGTCGCTTGTTCCCTGGGAAAGTGCATCTGGATAACATACTTGAGGTGTTCTCCGGTGGGTGCTATGAGTACCACACCGGCTCTAGCGCCTTGCAACGAGAAGGCACCATCAAAGTACATTACCCATTCACTTGTCGCTTCTTGTACGGGTACACTTGTCTCTGGAACTTCTTCATCGGGCGTTGGGGTCCATTCAGCTATGAATTCTGCCAAAGCTCGGCTCTGTATGGTCGAGGTGCTCTCAAACTTGAGACCAAAGCTTGACAGCTCAAGGGCCCACTCGACGACCCTACCTGTTGCTTCTGGATTGTGCAATATCCTCTTCAACGGAAAGCGAGTGACCACTGTTATCTCATGTGCCTGGAAGTAATGGCGCAGCTTTCTCGAGGCCATGAGGAGGCCGAAAAGCAACTTTTGCACCCCAGAGTATCTTGATCTAGCCCCTTGTAAAAGGGAGCTCACAAAATACACTGGGCGCTGCACCGTCTTCTTCCGTACTTCTCCTTGTTCCTGCGCAGAGTTGTCCTTGTCGGGGCCAGAGCTTGTCGGAGCAGCCCCCTGCTTGTCGCTGGATTCGCTTGCCGGTGGTGCAGACTCCTCGTCGGCCTCCCTCTCCGCTACTAACGCAGCACTAACCACTTGATTGGTTGCCGCTAAGTACAACAACAACTTCTCTTGCGGCCTAGGTGCGACAAGTAGGATAGGTACCGTTTCAAGTCTTGCAGCGCTGCCTCTGCTTCCGGAGTCCACTTCATAGGACCTGCCTTCCTCAAGATCTTGAAGAAAGGAAGGGCACGCTCTGCAGACTTTGAAATGAACCTACTGAGGGCAGCCACACAACCTGCAAGCCTCCTGACATCCTTAACGCGCTTCGGGGCTTCTATCTGCTCGATGGCTTTAATCTTGTCAGGGTTGGCTTCAATTCCCCTCTGTGATACAAAGAACCCGAGAAGCTTGCCGGAGGGGACTCCAAAGACGCATTTCTCGGGGTTCAACTTAAGCTGGATCTTGCGCAGGTTCTCAAACGTCTCTTCCAAATCATGGATCAGTGTATCCTTGCTCTTGCTCTTGACCACGATATCATCCATGTAAGCCTCTACATTTCTGTGGATCTGTGGCTCAAAAGCAGTGTATACTACCCTTGCAAATGTTGAGTCTGCATTCTTCAATCCGAAAGGCATGCGAATAAAGCAATAGGTGCCACATGGAGTAATGAATGCAGTCTTCTCTTCATCTTCCTTGGCCATGAAAATCTGGTGGTAGCCTGAATATGCATCAAGAAAGGAGAGCAGCTCACATCCAGCAGTAGAGTCAACAATCTGGTCAATGCGCGGCAAGGGAAATGGGTCCTTGGGACATGCTTTATTCACATCGGTGAAGTCTATACATAGTCTCCACTTCCCGTTGGCCTTACGCACGACAACTGGGTTTGCCAACCACGTCGGATGGATTACGCCTCTAACTAGGCCCGCTGCTTCTAGCTTCTTGATTTCTTCGGCAATGAATTCTTGGCGCTCCACGGCTTGCTTCCTGACCTTCTGCTTGACGGGCCGCGCATGAGGACAAACAGCAAGCTTGTGCTCAATCACCTTCCTGGGAACACCGGGGATGTCAGATGGTTTCCATGCAAACACATCGACATTCGCCCGCAGGAAGGCAACGAGCGCGCTTTCCTATTTGCTGTCAAGCGTGGCACTGATGGTGAAGGTACCACCAGTGCCGTCCTCATTGGCGGGCACCTTCTTGGTTGCCGGTGGAGCTCGATGGAACGTCCTCGACGGCAGCGCAGCACTCCGAAGAGGTGTGGTTGCCGGAGTGGGTCCCAGAGCACTTGCCGAACTTGGTCTTGGTCTTCTTCCCCCCGGGAGCTTCTGCGGCAAGTGTACTGCTCTCCGCCGCGGCTGCTGCGTCCCGGTAAATCTTGTCGGCGCAGATAAGCGCGTCCTTCTTGTCGCCATGGACAGTGATGACGCTTATCGGCCCCGGCATCTTGAGTATATTGTAGGCGTAGTGGGAAGCCGCCATGAACTTGGCGAGGGCAGGACGTCCAAGTATCCCATTGTGCGGCAATGGGATATTGGCAACATCGGAGGTTATCTTCTCCGTCCTGAAGTTCAGCTCCCCGCCAAAGGTAACCGGCAGAGTGATCTTCCCCTTGGGCTTGCTCCTTCCCGGATTTATTCCTTGGAACGAACCGGTCTCTTCGAGCTCGCCATCTGGGATTTGGAGTTTCTTGATCACAGCAGAGGAGATCAAGTTCAGGCCGGCCCCGCCGTCAACCAACATTTTGGTGACCTTGAGGTTGCGGATGGTTGGTGAGACCAACATCGGCAAGCACCCGACCGCCGTTGTGCGATCAGGGTGATCCTCAAGATCAAAAATGATGGGCGTGCTGGACCATTTGAGGAGCCTGCGCGACTCCACGGGCGGCTCTGCTACATTTACTTCCCGCACCCACTGCTTGAGTTGGCGGTGGGAAGTATGCAGAGAGGCGCCGCCGTCGACGCACAGGACTTCCGTGGCCTTCTGGAACTCCTGCTCGCTGTTATCTTCTTCCTCCATGTCGTCGTCGTCGTCTTCTTCGTCCTTGTCGCGGCCCCGGGGAGGTCGGTCACCTTGCCGCTGCTTGGCCTTGCCGCGGCGTCCTCCCCGGCCATTGAATGGCCGCTTCTTGCTGGGCTCTCCTCCGCCACCTTGGGCCTTCTCCTTGTCGCGCTGCTCGTACTCAGCTTTCTGCTGCTCGACGAGGTACTCGACGCGTTTGCAGTTGGAGAGATCGTGGCCCTTGGTGCGGTGGATTTTGCAGTATTGCTTGTCGGAGCCGTCCTGCTTGTCGGTTGCCGCTACAGGGGCAGGCTCCTTGCCGGAGCCGCCAGCCTGTGCTTGCTTGGCGGGAGCCTCCTTGCCGGACTTCTCGACGGCAAGCACTTCCTTCTTGTTCTTTCTTCTATTGTTCCGCCGCCGGCTCTTCTTTGCCGGGGCGGCATCCTCGCTGTCGCTTCCCCCTGCGCCAGCATCCTCCCCGGGGAGTCTCCTCCCCTCTTCGGCGCGCGCGCACTTATCAGCTAGAGCATAGAGCTCGCTGACATCCCGTATCTTGGTCATGGCCATCTCTTCACGCATGCGGCGGTTACGCACGTTCTGGTGGAACGCGCTAATAACCGCAGCAGGGTGGACGTCGGGGATGTTGTGCTGCACGCGACTGAAGCGCTGGATGTACTTGCGCAGGGGTTCTCCTTCCTTCTGGGCCAAGATGTGGAGATCGCTCTCCTGGCCGTGGGGTTTGTGGCCGCCCGTGAAGGTGCCAACAAACTGGTGGCAAAGATCTGCCCAAGAAGAAATGGAGCCTTCCGGCAAGTGCATAAGCCAAGAACGGACATTCGGCTTAAGCACTAGCGGGAAATAGTTCGCCAGTATCTTCTCGTCGCGCCCCCCGGCAGCCTGCACCGCGATGGTGTAAATGCTGAGGATTTCCGAGGGGTGCGTCTTGCCGTCGTACTTCTCTGGTACGTCGGGCTTGAAGTTCTTCATGCTGGGCCACTGGACACGCCGCAGCTCACGGGTAAACGCAGGGCAACCTGCCGCGTACGGCAGGTCGCCTGGCTCACCGGGCGCGTGTGTGTCAACAGCGGTCCCAGCTCGTTGATCTGATTGTCGCCGGGCTTCTCGGCGGCGCTCGATCGTCGTCCGAGCATCTTCTTGTCGCCGATCGTCAAGGACCTGGCGCTGGTCCCGACGAGCCCGCGGATCCGACGACGCCGTGGAGTCGTCGTCGACGTTGATCCGGCGGGGAGGCGTTTTCTGCTTCCGCGGCGGGGAGTGCACGGTTGTCGCACCCCCGGCGGTCTTGTCGCCGTCGGCCTTCCTCTTCTCGACTTGCCGTGGCCGCGAGGTCGCCGGCTGCTGCGGTGTATCGTTGTTGGCGAAGGCGATTAGGCTCTGGATTGTTGCCCTCCAGTCCTCGGCCTTGTCTGCCGCTGGAGGGAAATCGAGGAGCAGTTGCGCTCTTGCGAGTGCTTCTGCTGGAGAGGAGGGGAGCGGGGGCAAGCGGTGTGAGGAGCGGGATGTGCTCGGACTCCTAACAGGGTTAGAAGGAGCAGGGTCCCGCCCCGGCGAGCGCGCCTTGCTCGTGCCCGGACGATGGCCCGGAGCATCCCGCGAGCCTCCGGTTTGCCCTTGGCCCAACAAGCGGATGCCACCTCCTGTGCCATGGCGCTGCTGGTTTGTCGTCTGGTGAGATGGACGTGGCGCATCTACGGAGACCGAGGCCTTGGAGTTGGTCCGGCCGTCCGCCTTGTCCTTGGATTTAGCGGTGTCGTGAGTCTCCTCACCGGCGACCACCCTTCCGCCGGCGTCTCCTCCACCCACCGTTGGTTCTGGTGGCGGTGGAACAGACGCAGACGGGCCTGCGACCTCCGAAGCCTTCTTCTTCGGGGCCATGTTGCTGTTGTTGATGAAGCTAACGAAGTTGGAGAGGTTGATGAAGAATGCGCCCGCGTGAACGCCGGATCAGGTTCGCACAACCTCGACGCCCCCTACCTGGCGCGCCAAAGATGTCGGGGAAACTGTCCACCACGAGCACCTATGGGACCCGAGCCCCTTGTCGTTGCGGTAAGGGAGCGGAGGGAGCACAAAGAGCAGATCGAGGTGAACACGCGGGCAGTTTACCCAGGTTCGGGCCGCGATGGACGCGTAAAACCCTACTCCTGCTTAGATTGTATTGAGTGTTGGGGCTCGGGAGCTTGAAGAACTAGCTACACCGAGCGAATGAGCGATCTAGGTTCCGAACCCCCTCTACGTTGTGCATGGGCCTCCTTTTATAGCCCAAGGGGTCTCCGACAGGTGTCAATGTAGAAGAAGGGGTAAAAATATAACTTTGGTGGTAGTTGCAACAGTGCGGGAATAGTGGACGAACAGTGCATGAACAGTGGTCATCACCTACTTTGACAGTGGGGGACAAGAGCATTAAATGCCCGTCGCCGTCGACCCCAAAAGCGCCCGCCCTTGCGTCTCCGTTTGCCACGGCGATGGCTTCGTCACCGTGGAGTGCCACCGTGTCCCCCAGGCTGCACAGCCATCCGCCACGCGTCCCTGGAATGGCCCCAGGGCGACGCGTGGGCCGATGAGCTGGAGCGCGGGCACACAGCGCGGACTTCCCCCGGCAAGCACCTTGCCGGGGTCTTGATCTTGTCGGGCCGGGAAGCTTGCCGCTCCCCGGGACTTGCCGGGGCGCAGAGTGCGTCGGGGCTTGTCTTCTGAGATGCAGTCTTCTGGTCTTCCTGGCAAGCTCCTCTTGCCAGGGTCTTGTGTCAAGGAGGTAATCTTGAGCCTGGGACGGCCTTCCCGGCAAGCTCCACTTGCCGGGGCCTTGATCTTCTGTCTTGTATACTTTGTTTTTGAATGGCTTCATATTGATCAGAAAGGTCTCCGGCAAGCACGTGGTAGGCCCTGCCGCGGGAAGCTGCTACTGCCCGTGCACAAGTTGGGGTACTGAGGTACCCCTACCTTAGTACACCGACACTGTGCGGCCATCCCGCCGCACGGACAGCGGCATCGAGGAGTCCTGCTGCTCGTGAACAGCCGGGTCGGTGGCGGTGTTGGCGACCGGCGAGTTGGGGCGGAGCGGTGCACCGTTGCCCGCGGGCGCCGTCTGAGCGACGTTTGCAGCGTGGCGGGCGGCGCGAGCTCGGCGTGTGTCCGCCATGGCTGTGGAGCAGGGTCGGTGAGGAGAACGCGACGAGGTCGTCGGAGAGGCGAGATTTCCACACGCCCCCTACCTAGCGCGCCAAATGTCGGATTCAGGGCCCCGCAAAACCCGTTAAGTTCGAACACAGGGGCGTGAACGAAGATCTCTCCCACTCACGTCTACCTAGCGCCTCGCTCTCGTCTTGGTGGAAGGATTCAAGCAAACAACAAACAAACACACAAGAGTTTATCCAGGTTCGGGCCACTATGTGATGTAAGACCCTACTTCCTGCTTTTGTGGATTGGCTCCGGGCGAGCTAGAATATGGGCTGGTACAACGGTTCATGGGCTCAGGAGGCGAGCTCAGGAGGGTCAGGAGGCTAGTGTTCTTGCTCCTTGTGCTGTGGCCGAGTGTGTCCGTGTCCCTCTTTGAAGTGGGAGTCCTAGCTAGTTATATAGGCGGCCACGGTCCTCTTCCCCCGAAATGTTTAGGCGGGAAGGGATCCCACAACGGCCATTTTTGAGCGGGAACACAAGGACGTTCTTATCCTGACAAAAGCGGTCTTCGCCAGCAAAAGGATCAGGCGGTAACACGGTGGTGGGCTCAACGGTGACATCCTCCTTATCGTCCTTGCGGTCTTCGGTCTTGTTGGACCAAAGAGGAAACCTTTGCCCTGCTCCTTGGGAACCAACGGCTGCGCTCTCTCCTTTGCACCGAAATGGCAACAACGCCGCTGGCGGACGCTGGCACCCGTTGTCGCGGTGCGTCACTGCTGACATCACTGCCTCCTCCTGAGGCAGGCTTGGCCTTGGATTCTCCGCCCCTCCGGAACGCCTTGCTGAGGCCGCTCCCGAGGAGGTTGTCAGGACCCCGATCCTAAGTCACACCGATCTAGCTGTAACACGTCATATCACTTTGCGGCCTCACGCACGGTAACCCCACGGGTGCCACCTTACCTGGTCCGGGACCGTTTGCGCATTTTGGCACACGTATATGACAGTGTCGCTAGCATCCATATGACAGAGAACCCGGGCCGACATGGCTAGTTATAAACCAAAAGCGGCACTAAATTACAGAGACATGCATCCATGACCCAGCAACGAACTTGTCGGTCATCAACGTATGAACCCAAGTCATAGCAAGCTACATGGACTTAAAGGAACAACGCGTGACATTTTCCCTAAGGGACAGACACAGGAACGAAGAAGGACACATGCCGGCCAGCCTACGTGTTCCGAGCAGTAGCAAGCTACCAAGGCTCATTGGAATCACTAGGAGGCATTTCCCTGTAAGGTAGGCTACCAAAGGAAAACAACTAGGTGTCGGATCCCACACATACCAAGCATTTCAAACATACACGCAATATGCTCAATATGTGCAAATACAACATTGCATCACAACAGAACTCTATGACTCAAAGTACTTTATTTAAAAGGCTCCAAGAGCCATACATAACATATTCATACAGGTAGGGGTCACATGACCCAACACTCAAGTCATACAGTCATACAAGCACAAGCGGAAGCTACATGTCTGAGTACAGACAACTTAGAAAATAAAACAGGCTTGGTGTAGCCTGACTATCTACAAGGCCCTTCACAAGCTCCAGATCTCCGTCTGGGTGTCAAGCTACTCGTCGACATCAACGTCTATGTAGAACCCATCAGCAGGGGCAGGGTTCTCCTCTGCAACAGTTATTAAGAAAACATGAGTACAAAGGTACTCAGCAAGTCTTACCACAGAACCTATCATACATGCAACATTATCAAAAGGGGGGTAGTGGAGTTCATAGCAGAATGCCAGCTTTGACCTTGGCTAACCTATACTACAACTCTCAACGGATTGCAAGATGTTATTACGAACACGAGTCCTCTACTCACCACATCAATACACTACCGAGGATCCTCTTCCGTCATCCTACGGAAGGGCCATCCACGACACTCACACTTATCTTGAGGCTTTTAGTAGTATCCATCAACTTGTCTATGAACTGTAAGAGCAACCAAGTAGTCCGTACCGCGAACAACGACTATTCGAATAATTTGATAACCCTGCAAGGGTGTACCTCTTCACACACGCTTTCACCACTTATCGCCGTTTACTCGGCGTGTACTCGACAACCTTCAAGCGGAAGCCCAGCGGGGGTGTCGACCACGACCTGACTAACTACTCAAGTCTCTCGTCCAGGTTTATCGCCTATTTGGGTTCCATCCGTGGGGAGATCCGGCCGGGGTGTCGCTCACGGCCCCAAACAATGTGTACAGGGTTCCCGAGTTACCAAACGGGCAACCGGGACACCGTGCCACGTACCTGTCGCATCACAACCCACCCCGAGGGTCAGCGTTGTGCACGACCTCCAGTAATCTATAAACACCAGAAACTAGTTGCAACTCCTGGACAGAGATCGAGGGTAATTAATAAGCCGAGAGGGTCAATTAAGGATCCCAATGTGTGGTAGTAGCTGTAACTTGAACCACACATACAGATCTCGGGTCCTATGGACGATTCCAATGAAACAACCCACCATGTACTCCTACATGGCCTTTCATCGATACCTTTACCAAGCGTATTCCACACTTCCTTCTCTTTATCGGTGTGATCATTTCACTCTGATCCATCACCCAGATGAACCAGACCAGACACAACTCTAAGCATAGCAGGCAACATAAACAAATAGCATGGTGGATCACACATCACATGGCTCAATCAACTCCTACACATGCTAGTGGGTTTCAACTATTTACTGTGGCAATGACAGGTCATGCAAGGGAATAGGGTTCAACTACCGCAGCAAGTAGCAGTTCACACGCTGTTGCCTTAATGCAGTAAAAGAGAGCAGGAGCGAGAAGATTGGGTCTGTATCGGAATGATCAATGATTGCTTGCCTGACAGGGTAGTTGTCAGGTACTGCTCTTCAACTGGATACGCAGCAGTATCCTCGGGAGCAGGACCTAACACAGAGAATACCGACGATACAATCATTAACAAACAAATGCAACAATATGATGCATGCTCATGACATGGCAAGATGCATGTGTGTTGGCTAATGCAACTAAAACCAGAAGGGTTTGAACCTATTTGAATCAAAGATTCAAATTGGAGTTCAAACTATTATTTAAGTAAGTGCATTATCATGTTTTTGATGTATACAGCAATTTAACTTGTTCAAACATGCATGAAACCAGTGCCATTGGAAAGATTGTATTTTTCTGATCATTTTTCATATATAAATCTTTTCCATCTGAGCTATGGTTGATTTTATATGATTTTTAGAAGTTTTGGGTATTTTCTGGAATTTCCTGAATTATTTTTAATCTAAAAATCCCAGAAAAACCATTACTGCGTCAGCATGACATCATGCTGACGTCAGTCAGTCAACAGGAGCTAGTCCAAGTCAAACATGACATGTGGGCCCTGCATGTCAGTGTCACAGCTAATTAACTAAGTTAATTAGAGTTAAACTAAAACTAATTAGTTGTCAGTGGGGCCTGGGCCCACGGGTCAGTGACTAAACTAATCAACTAATTAAATTAACAGAAACTTAATTTAACTAACTAATTAGCCAAAGGTGGCCCACACGTCAGTGACCCAGGGGTAGTCAACCCCCTGGTCAAACAGGTCAAACCCGCCGGCGACGTGACGCCGGCGAGGCCAAGTGCGGCGGCGTGCTTCAGAAATCGTCTACGGGGCACGGCTCGAGCTGTGGCTAGGCGCGTTGGAGAGTTCTTGCTCTTGCGCGTCGGATGGTGGTGATCGCCGGACCTGGGGTGGCCGGAGACGACGGCAAGAAGCTCGATGGCGGCGACCGGCGTCGGGCGTGTGTGGAGACGCGGCTGCAGGGGCCTAGGCGATGCGTGCGTAGCACCTATAGCATCTACGCACTGCGGTGAGTGTGATGGACGTGTGCCAGTGACCAAATGGTCACCGGAGCATCACCGGCGGCGAGCACGGCGGCGGTGAGTTACGGTGATCAAGGGGGCGACGGCTATAAGGTGCAAACGAGGCGGAGAAGAGAGGGGAACGGCGTAGGAGCTCATTGCGGTGCTAACGAGCTCGACGGAGGGGTCGGGGATGCACTGTAGCTTCGTAACAGCGGCGAGGTGCTCCGGTGATCCGAGGAAGGGGACGGCGGTGTGAGGACGTTGCAGGGCTTCCGGCGGCTCGTGGCTCAGCGAGGAGGAAGAGGACGACGCGGCGGATCTTCTGGACACACTCACGGGGCGAGGGGGTGGCTCTAAGTGCGGCTACGGCGAGCGGCGGCGATAGCGGCTCGGTGATAGAGGAGGAGAGAGCCAGGGGAGGGCGATGGAGACGAGGGGGAGAAGTGAGAGCGGTAGGGGCAGCTGCGTGTCGAATCATGGAATCATCCAGGCCATCGGGGAGGCAGGCTAGCAGGGAGGAGGTGGCCGGACGCGTGCCGGCGCGCGGCGGCCATGCGCGCGTCCTTCTGGCGCGAGGAGGAAGACACAGAGGAGGGCTGGTGGGCTGGGCCGGCCTGCTACAGGGCTGGGCCCGAGGTAAGTGCTTTCTCCCTTTTCCTTTTTCCTATTTTCTTTTCTGTTACATTTCTTTTGCAGCTTTGTTGGATTATTAAAAATGCCAATACATTTTTATTACTCATGAAACTTGTCATGCCCACTGTATATAATATGAACAGTAGGAAACATTATAGTTTATGATTATTTGAGCATTTAAAACATTTTATAGTATTTAAATGCCCAAATTCAAATAACATATGATTTAATCCAAAGGCCTTTGATGTCCTAGAAAATTGTGCACCATTTTTGGCAGAGGTTTAAGACCAAGGCAGAAATGATGAACATTTTTGAAGGTCATTTTGGGTACATTGGAAAATATTTTAACAAACCCTAGTTGTTAGGAAAGGGGTGCTGGGGTTTCTGTTAATCCCATTTCAAGTTTCTTTGAAAGTAAACATGATGCACACTCTAGCTAGGTCCTATTGCAAGTGCTAACTAGGGATGTGACAACTCACCCCCACTTAAAAGAATCGCGTCCCGAGATTCGGGTTCCTCCGGAAAGAGGGTGGGGTACTCAAGTCGGAGACGATCCTCCCTTTCCCAAGTAGCTTCACTCTCGGAATGATGTGACCATTGAACCTTGAGAAACTTGATATTGTGGCGTCGAGTGGTGCGCTCGGTTTGATCAAGAATACGAACGGGGTATTCTCGATATGTGAGATTGTCCTGGAGATCAAGCGTTTCGTGGTCCACTCCGCGGATAGGATCCGAGAAGCAACGCCTGAGTTGAGAAACGTGGAACACGTCATGAACTCTGGAGAGGTGCGGAGGTAGTTCCAGTTGGTAGGCAACTTCTCCTCGTTTGGCAAGAATGCGAAAAGGACCGATATAACGAGGGGCCAATTTGCCTTTGATACCGAAGCGATGGGTTCCCTTAAGAGGGGTAACCCGAAGGTAAGCCTTATCGCCGACTTCAAAAGTCACAGCCTTATGATGACTATCATATTGGCTCTTTTGGCGAGACTGGGCTGTTTTCAATCTCTCACGAATGACGCGAACTTGCTCTTCTGCTTCCTGAATCATATCCGGGCCAAAGAATTGTCTTTCCCCGGTCTCCGACCAGTTAAGAGGTGTTCGACACCTTCATCCATATAGAACTTCGAAGGGAGCTTTGCCCAAGCTGGCTTGATAACTATTGTTATAAGCGAATTCGGCAAATGGAAGACATTTTTCCCATTCCATACCGAAAGAAATGACAGAGGCTCGAAGCATGTCTTCCAGAATTTGATTGACTCGTTCCACTTGACCACTTGACTGGGGATGGAAGGCAGTACTGAAAGAGAGATGAGTTCCCATAGCATTCTGGAAACTTTCCCAAAATCGGGAAGTGAAAAGACTTCCACGGTCTGAGTTAATCTCCAACGGTACACCATGAAGTGATACTATTCGAGAGACATATAAGTCTGCTAGCTGGCTAGCGGTAATACTCTCGCGAACAGGCAGGAAATGAGCTACCTTAGAGAGACGGTCAATAACGACGAAGATAGCATTATTCCCTCTCCTGGACCTGGGAAAACCGGTAATGAAGTCCATACCGACTTTATCCCATTTCCATTCAGGAATAGCTAAAGGTTGAAGGGTGCTAGCAGGCCGTTGATGCTCTGCTTTGACTCGACGAGAAACATCGCAGTTAGCAATGAATTGAGCGATTTCTCTCTTCATCCTAGTCCACCAGAATCTCTGACGTAGGTCCTGATACATTTTGGTACTACCGGGATGAATCGTGAGAGGAGATTCATGAGCCTCCTAAAGAATCATTTGTCGTAGTTGTGGTTTCTTGGGTACCACCAAGCGGTTCTCGAAGTACACTACACCTCGATCATCCATAGAGAAACTTCTAGCAACTCCGCTAGCAATGTTCTCCTTGATCCGAGATATGCCTTTATCATACCGCTGAGCAACTATGATTTGATCCATAAGGGTAGGTTTCGCCACCAAGGTGGAAAGGAATCCTCGAGGAACAATGTGAAGGTTAAGCTTACGGAATTCCTCGTGGAGAAGTGGTTGACTTTGTTGTAACATTAAGTTGTTACAATATGACTTACGACTTAGTGCATCAGCCATGACATTGGCCTTTCCAGGAGTGTAAGTGATTCCTAAGTCGTAGTCTGTGAGCAACTCAACCCAACGTCTTTGCCTGAGATTTAGATCCGGTTGGGTGAAGATATACTTCAAACTTTGGTGATCAGTGAAGATTTCACAGCGATTATCAAGGAGGTAATGTCGCCATGTTCTGAGTGCATGGACTACAGCTGCAAGCTCTAGATCATGAGTAGGATAGTTATCCTCGTGTGGACGCAACTGTCGAGATGCGTATGCAATCACTTGACGATCTTGCATGAGAATGCAACCTAGTCCTTGTCGCGAGGCGTCGCAGTAGATTATAAAATCCTTGGAAAAATCTGGTGGTACCAATACAGGTGCAGATGTCAGGCGTCTTTTCAGTTCCTGAAAACTGGACTCGCACTGTGGGGTCCACTCAAACTTTTTATCTTTCTTCAGGAGTTCAGTTAAAGGTTTAGCAACCTTGGAGAAATTCTCGACGAAACGTCGGCAATAGGTCGCTAAGCCAAGAAAACTCCTAACTTGCTTGGCCGATTCAGGGGGAGTCCAATCAAGTACGGCTTGAACTTGCTCGGGATTGACAGCAATACCCTTGCCAGAGATCACATGACCTAGATAGGTTACTTCTGGCAACCAAAATTCACATTTAGAGAATTTGGCATAAAGGCGGTGCTCTCGAAGTTTCGTCAATACCAGCCTTAAATGCTCGGCATGAACTTCCTTGTTCTTGGAATAGATGAGTATATCATCGAGGTATACCACGACGAATTTATCCAAATACTCCATGAATATAGAATTCATTAACCGAGAAAAGGTAGCTAGGGCATTGGTTAATCCGAAGGACATAATGGTGTACTCATATTGGCCATAACGAGTAACAAAAGCCGTTTTAGGAATGTCCCCGTTCTTGATTTTGATTTGATGGTAGCCCAACCTCAAATCCATCTTAGAGAAGACTGAGGATCCAGCGAGCTGATCATACAGGTCGTTGATCCTGGGGAGCGGATACTTATTCTTTATGGTGACCAGATTGACATGTCGGTAATCTACAACCATCCGCTCCGTTCCATCCTTCTTCTTAATGAAGAGGATGGGGCAAGCCCAAGGGGAAGAACTAGGACGGATGAAACCTTTCTGCAAGGACTCATCGAGTTGTTTCTTTAGCTCAGCTAATTCTAGTGGTGCCATCTTATAAGGTCTCCTAGAGATTGGGACAGTTCCAGGGATAAGATCTATCACGAACTCGACATCTCTGTCAGGTGGAATTCCTGGCAGTTCTTCTGGAAAAACATCCGGGAAGTCACGGACTACCGGGATATCTTCGAGTTCTGGTAGAGGGCTGGCATTAAGAGAGTAGAGCTAACGCTCAGCCATTCGAGTCAAGACATTGACTATCTTGCCGGATGGATGTGTAAGTTGAACGGTCCTAGTAAAGCAATCAATTTTGGCGTAATGAGTTGTCATCCAATCCATACCCAAAATGATGTTTATGTCCGAGGACTTGAGGGCGATTAAAGATGCTAGGAAAACAAGTCTATCGACAAGGATTTCATTTCCATGGCTTACCCTAGAGGTTTGCCACTTTGAACCAGGAGTTTGAATAACCATGGAAGTAGGCATGTCACAAAAAGTCATGTTGGGCAATCGAGCATAGCTCTCAGATATGAACGAATGGGATGCTCCAGTATCGAAAAGAACAGATGCCGGATGGCAGTTGACGAGAAGCGTACCAAGGACGACGTTAGGATCCTCATAAGCTTCCTCGGCAGAGACATAGTTGACATGACCACGTGCAGTGGAGATTGGCTTGACATAATTCACCTTGCCGATTGGCTTACCACGGCCAACGGTTTTTCCTGGCTGGTTCTGAGGACACTCACGCATGTAGTGCCCCGGTTCTCCACACTTGAAACATGTCACAGTGGTGGTGCGTGGAGCAAAGTTGGAAGGTGGTCCTCCATAGGTCTTAGCAGGTGCAGACTGTTGAGTTGGGCGAGGAGCCTCATAGGATGGCCTCGGTGTGTACTTGGGTGGCAGAGCAGTGTTAGGAACCCACACACGGCGCTTGTGAGAGCCAGAGCCGGATGAGGAACCAAAGTCTCGAGTATGCTTGCGGGTGGCCTCGAAGTCGGTCTGGCCTGTTTCAACACTGATAGCCTTGTTTACCAACTTCTGGAAGGAAGTGCACTCGTGCAGACGTAGATCTCGGCGGAGTTCAGGGCTCAGTCCCTTGCGGAACCTCGCCTGCTTCTTGGCATCGGTGGATACTTCTTCAGGTGCATAACGTGCCAAGTTACCAAACTCGCGACTGTAGCCATCCATAGTTAAACGGCCCTGGGTGAAATTGCAGAATTCCTCCCGCTTGCGATCCATGAGACCTTCCGGAATGTGGTGTTCACAGAATGCCTCACTGAATTCAACCCAGGTAGTGACTTGGCCAGCAGGACGCATAGCTTCAAAGTTTTCCCACCAAAGACTGGCAGGGCCCTCAAGATGGTAGGCGGCGTAGATAACCTTGTCAGCTTCGGCCACACGGGCAGAGTGTAGCTTGTGGGTGATACTACGTAGCCAGTCATCAGCATCCAGAGGTTCAGTGGAGTGATGGAACTTCGGTGGACACATCTTGATAAAGTCATTGATTGACACCACGTCATTCCTCTGGCGGAACCCAGTGTTCTGCTCTATGCGTTCCAGCAGACGGTTAGTCTCTCTCTTGTTCCGTTCTGCTTCAAGCATGACTTCCGCCAAGGAGGGTGGCTGGGGCAGATTCCCATCTCTAGCCCCACTAGCCTCACCCTGCTCCTGATCAGCAGGAGTGTTGCGAGTGTTGACCATCCTAGGAAAGCAAAACAACGGTTTAGACAAGGATGGCAAAAATTTGACATAGAATGCAGAATGTAATGGATGACACGGAATGCAAAGGTGTTCATCCGTACGACATGGTAATATAGGAACTGCTATATATACACCAGTGGTCATACACACCATACAAAGTTTAGTACAAGCCAAGGCTAAAGTACAACTGCGGTGAAAGACGATACATACCATCAGAGGCATTCCAAGCTCCTATACATTATTTAACGACACCTCCGGAACTCAGTACACACTAAGTCATATTCCACAAGACGCGCAGGACTGTGGAAATACAACTACTACAATACTACTACAACCACGGCCTAGCTCAGACATTCGCGTAGTAATCCTCGTAAAGATTACCACCGTAGCCTGGAAGTGGAACAGATGGATCTTGGAACTCGCGAGCATTCGAAGGCTGTGGACCATAGGGGCATGGGTGTGGTCTCGGTCCCGATGCTGGTGGTAACCGACGCCCACGTGGAGGCGTAATACCCCCAACGTCACGCCAATCCATGCAATCAGGCAGACGAGTCCGCACGGGGTACAAATCCCGCATGTCCAGATATCTGGCGTGCACAGCAGGTGCAAGCCGTGTCAAAGTAGTCCAATGAGCAGCTCGAGTGTTATACAACTCCATTCGGAGGGCACGGACCTCACGGTCCCTATCCTCCAACATCTGAACAGTAGTCTGAAGCAGTGGCTCTTCATGAGCAGCATCAGTATACAGACCAGTGTAGTAGCCTTCCTCTCCGGGAAGCGAAGCTGGCATGTAACAGAACTCAGTGTTCAGCAACAGGGCATGCCTAGCACGGAGGATGGTCATCATCGAATAAGCGGCATCCTGCACTGCCATCTCGATGGTAATCCCGAGTCCATAAGACCAATGGATGTGATCATTAGCTCCGGGATATGAGGGGTATATCCGGAGTGTGCAGAAATACTGACTCTGATTAAAATCCCGGTAGTGTTCCTCCACGGTGTATTCAGGATACCAGCGATAACCGGTCTCAGTCAGCACACGAACTAGCATGGCTGTGTGACCGGGAACATTAATGCACCGAGTCAAATGAACCACTTGGTGAGGGATGCGGCCAGACATCTGAAACACGAAGTAATGCAAAGGCATTAGTGTTTCTGGAAGAAATCGGGCAGCATAACAACTGTAAATGCTCAAACAAGATTTGAGACATCATACAAATGATAGCATAGCCACTCAACAATTCCATATCAAGGTTCCGGTCCAACAATCATCATACTAAAAGGATAGAAACTGAACTGAGGCTTGAAACCAACAAACCTAAGAGTCTACGGATTAGTAACACGTGAACCTAGTAAGGATAAGAGGCCTAGTCCTAAATCCCCGTAGAAAGAATAGACTGACTCAGATCAGAAGGGCATAAGGTAAAGGAGTAAAAAGAGCCTTACGTTCCCTTCCACAATCAATTCCCCTACATATAACTAAGAAGTTTTCTAGACTCAACATCGACCAGTTTGGCTTGAGAAACCTACAGGCAGTCCAGCTCTGATGCCAACGCTGTCAGGACCCCGATCCTAAGTCACACCGATCTAGCTGTAACACGTCATATCACTTTGCGGCCTCACGCACGGTAACCCCACGGGTGCCACCTTACCTGGCCCGGGACCGTTTGCGCATTTTGGCACACGTATATGACAGTGTCGCTAGCATCCATATGACAGAGAACCCGGGCCGACATGGCTAGTTATAAACCAAAAGTGGCACTAAATTATAGAGACAGGCATCCATGACCCAGCAACGAACGTGTCGGTCATCAACGTATGAACCCAAGTCGTAGCAAGCTACATGGACTTAAAGGAACAACGCGTGACATTTCCCCTAAGGGACAGACACATGAACGAAGAAGGACACATGCCGGCCAGCCTACGTGTTCCGAGCAGTAGCAAGCTACCAAGGCTCATTGGAATCACTAGGAGGCATTTCCCTGTAAGGTAGGCTACCAAAGGAAAACAACTAGGTGTCGGATCCCACACATACCAAGCATTTCAAACATACACGCAATATGCTCAATATGTGCAAATACAACATTGCATCACAACAGAACTCTATGACTCAAAGTACTTTATTTAAAAGGCTCCAAGAGCCATACATAACATATTCATACAGGTAGGGGTCACATGACCCAACACTCAAGTCATACAGTCATACAAGCACAAGCGGAAGCTACATGTCTGAGTACAGACAACTTAGAAAATAAAACAGGCTTGGTGTAGCCTGACTATCTACAAGGCCCTTCACAAGCTCCAGATCTCCGTTTGGGTGTCAAGCTACTCGTCGACATCAACGTCTATGTAGAACCCATCAGCAGGGGCAGGGTTCTCCTCTGCAACAGTTATTAAGCAAACATGAGTACAAAGGTACTCAGCAAGTCTTACCACAGAACCTATCATACATGCAACATTATCAAAAGAGGGGTAGTGGAGTTCATAGCAGAATGCCAGCTTTGACTTTGGCTAACCTATACTACAACTCTCAACGGATTGCAATATGTTATTACGAACACGAGTCCTCTACTCACCACATCAATACACTACCGAGGATCCTCTTCCGTCATCCTACGGAAGGGCCATCCACGGCACTCACACTTATCTTCAGGCTTTTAGTAGCATCCATCAACTTGGCTATGAACTGTAAGAGCAACCAAGTAGTCCGTACCGCGAACAACGGCTATTCGAATAGTTTGATAACCCTGCAGGGGTGTACCTCTTCACACACGCTTTCACCACTTATCGCCGTTTACTCGGCGTGTACTCGGCAACCTTCAAGCGGAAGCCCAGCGGGGGTGTTGGCCACGACCTGACTAACTACTCAAGTCTCTCGTCCAGGTTTATCGCCTATTTGGGTTCCATCAGTGGGGAGATCCGTCCGGGGTGTCGCTCACGGCCCCAAACGATGTGTACAGGGTTCCCGAGTTACCAAACGGGCAACCGGTACACCCCGAGGGTCAGCGTTGTGCACGACCTCCAGTAATCTATAAACACCAGAAACTAGTTGCAACTCCTGGATAGAGATCGAGGGTAATTAATAAGCTGAGAGGGTCAATTAAGGATCCCAATGTGTGGTAGTAGCTGTAACTTGAACCACACATACAGATCTCGGGTCCTATGGACGATTCCAATGAAACAACCCACCATGTACTCCTACATGGCCTTTCATCGATAGCTTTACCAAGCGTATTCCACACTTCCTTCTCTTTATCGGTGTGATCATTTCACTCTGATCCATCACGCAGATGAACCAGACCAGACACAACTCTAAGCATAGCAGGCAACATAAACAAATAGCATGGTGGATCACACATCACATGGCTCAATCAACTCCTACACATGCTAGTGGGTTTCAACTATTTACTGTGGCAATGACAGGTCATGCAAGGGAATAGGGTTCAACTACCGCAGCAAGTAGCAGTTCACACGCTGTTGCCTTAATGCAGTAAAAGAGAGCAGGAGCGAGAAGATTGGGTCTGTATCGGAATGATCAATGATTGCTTGCCTGACAGGGTAGTTGTCGGGTACTGCTCTTCAACTGGATACGCAGCAGTATCCTCGGGAGCAGGACCTAACACAGAGAATACCGGCGATACAATAATTAACAAACAAATGCAACAATATGATGCATGCTCATGACATGGCAAGATGCATGTGTGTTGACTAATGCAACTAAAACCAGAAGGGTTTGAACCTATTTGAATCAAAGATTCAAATTGGAGTTCAAACTATTATTTAAATAAGTGCATTATCATGTTTTTGATGTATACAGCAAGTTAACTTGTTCAAACATGCATGAAACCAGTGCCATTGGAAAGATTGGATTTTTCTGATCATTTTTCATATATAAATCTTTTCCATCTGAGCTATGGTTGATTTTATATGATTTTTAGAAGTTTTGGGTATTTTCTAGAATTTCCTGAATTATTTTTAATCTAAAAATCCCAGAAAAACCATTAATGCGTCAGCATGACATCATGCTGACGTCAGGCAGTCAACAGGAGCTAGTCCAAGTCAAACATGACATGTGGGCCCTGCATGTCAGTGTCACAGCTAATTAACTAAGTTAATTAGAGTTAAACTAAAACTAATTAGCTGTCAGTGGGGCCTGGGCCCATGGGTCAGTGACTAAACTAATTAACTAATTAAATTAACAGAAACTTAATTAAACTAACTAATTATCCAAAGGTGGCCCACACGTCAGTGACCCAAGGGTAGTCAACCCCCTGGTCAAACAGGTCAAACCCGCCGGCGACGTGATGCCGGCGAGGCCAAGTGCGGCGGCGTGCTTCGGAAATCGTCTACGGGGCACGGCTTGAGCTGTGGCTAGGCGCGTTCGAGAGCTCTTGCTCTTGCGCGTCGGATGGTGGTGGTCGCCGGACCTGGGGTGGCCGGAGACGACGGCACGAAGCTCGACGGCGGCGACCGGCGCCGGGCGTGTGTGGAGACGCGGCTGCAGGGGCCTAGGCGATGCGTGCGTAGCACCTATCGCATCTACGCACTGCGGTGAGTGTGATGGACGTGTGCCAGTGACCAAATGGTCACCGGAGCATCATCGGCGGCGAGCACGGCGGCGGTGAGTTACGGTGATCAATGGGGCGACGACTACAAGGTGCAAACGAAGCGGAGAAGAGAGGGGAACGGCGTAGGAGCTCACTGCGGTGCTAACGAGCTCGACGGAGGGGTCGGGGATGCGCTGTAGCTTCGTAACAGCGGCGAGGTGCTCCGGCGATTCGAGGAAGGGGACGGCGGCGTGAGGACGTTGCAGGGCTTCCGGCGGCTCGTGGCTCAGCGAGGAGGAAGAGGACGACGCGGCGGATCTTCTGGACACACTCACGGGGCGAGGGGGTGGCTCTAAGTGCGGCTACGGCGAGCGGCGGTGATGGCGGCTCGGTGATGGAGGAGGAGAGAGCCAGGGGAGGGCGATGGAGACGAGGGGGAGAAGTGAGAGCGGTCGGGGCAGCTGCGTGTCGAATCATGGAATCATCCAGGCCATCGGGGAGGCAGGCTAGCAGGGAGGAGGTGGCCGGACGCGTGCCGGCGCGCGGCGGCCACACGCGCGTCCTTCTGGCGCGAGGAGGAAGACGACAGAGGAGGGCTGGTGGGCTGGGCCGGCCTGCTACAGGGCTGGGCCCGAGGTAAGTGCTTTCTCCCTTTTTCTTTTTCCTATTTTCTTTTCTGTTACATTTCTTTTGCAGCTTTGTTCGATTATTAAAAATGCCAAAACATTTTTATTACTCATGAAACTTGTCATGCCCACTGTATATAATATGAACAGTAGGAAACATTATAGTTTATGATTATTTGAGCATTTAAAACATTTTATAGTATTTAAATGCCCAAATTCAAATAACATATTATTTAATCCAAAGGCCTTTGATGTCCTAGAAAATTGTGCACCATTTTTGGCAGAGGTTTAAGACCAAGGCAGAAATGATGAACATTTTTGAAGGGCATTTTGGGTATATTGGAAAATATTTTAACAAACCCTAGTTGTTAGGAGAGGGGTGCTGGGGTTTCTGTTAATCCCATTTCAAGTTTCTTTGAAAGTAAACAAGATGCACACTCTAGCTAGGTCCTATTGCAAGTGCTAACTAGGGATGTGACAGAGGTCTTGACGTCGTTCTCCTCGCGAGGTTTGCCCCCCTCGCGAGGGTCTTGAGCAGCTGGTCGATCTGCTAGGCCGTACCAGGCCGCTTGTAGGAGCACGTTGCGGCCCGCGGACAGGCAAGTCTGGGTACCCTGGTTCCCAGGACGCCGAAAAATCCTAATCTCGATCTAGGCCAACTCAACAAACACCATCGGAGACACCTGTAGATCATATTTATAATCACCGAGTTATGTTGTGACGTTTGATAGCACACAAAGTGTTCCTCCAGTATTCAGGAGTTGCATAATCTCATAGTCATAGGAACATGTATAAGTCATGAAGAAAGCAATAACAACATACTAAATGATCAAGTGCTAAGCTAACGGAATGGGTCAAGTCAATCACATCATTCTCTAATGATGTGATCCCGTTCATCAAATGATAACTCATGTCTATGGCTAGGAAACTTAACCATCTTTGATTAACGAGCTAGTCAAGTAGAGGCATACTAGTGACACTTTGTTTGTCTATGTATTCACACATGTACTAGGTTTTTGGTTAATACAATTCTAGCATGAATAGTAAACATTTATCATGATATAAGGAAATAAATAATAACTTTATTATTGCTTCTAGGGCATATTTCCTTCAGTCTCCCACTTGCACTAGAGTCAATAATCTAGTTCACATCACCATGTGATTTAACATCAATAGTTCGCATCCTCATGTGATTTAACACTTTATAGTTCACATGGCCATGTGACCAATACCCAAAAGGTTTACTAGAGTCAATAATCTAGTTCACATCGCCATGTGATTAATACCCAAAGAGTACTAAGGTGTGATCATGTTTTGCTTGTGAGAGAGGTTTAGTCAATGGGTCTGCCACATTCAGATCCGTATGTATTTTGTAAATTTCTATGTCTACAATGCTCTGCACGGAGCTACTCTAGCTAAATGCTCCCACTTTCAATATGTATCCAGATCAAGACTTAGAGTCATCCGGATCGGTGTCAAAGCTTGCATCGACGTAACTCTTTATGCCAAACTCTGTATCACCGCCATAACCGAGAAATATTTCCTTAGTCCTCTAAGGATAATTTTGACTGATGTCCAGTGATCTACTCCTAGATCAAAATTGTACTCCCTTGCCAAACTTAGGGCAGGGCATACAATAGGTCTTGTATACAACATGGCATAGTTTATAGAACCTATGGCCAAGGCATAGGGAATGACTTTCATTCTCTCTCTATCTTTTCTTGTGGTCAAGCTTTGATTCTTACTCAACTCCACACCTTGCAACACAGGCAAGAACTCTTTCTTTGACTGTTCCATTTTGAACTACTTTCAAAACTTGTCAAGGTATGTACTCATTGAAAAAACTTATCAAGTGTCTTGATCTATCTCTATAGATCTTGATGCTCAATATGTAGGCAGCTTCACCGAGGTCTTTCTTTGAAAAACTTCTTTCAAACACTTCTTTATGCTTTCCAGAAAATTCTACATCATTTCCGATCGACAATATGTCACTCACATATACTTATTAGAAAGGATGTAGTGCTCCCACTCACTTTCTTGTAAATACAAGCTTCACCGCAAGTCTGTATAAAACTATATGCTTTGATCAACTTATCAAAACATATATTCCAACTCCGAGATGCTTGCACCAGTCCATAGATGGATCGCTGGAGCTTGCACATTTTGTTAGCACCTTTAGGATTGACAAAACCTTCTGGTTGCATCATATACAACTCTTCTTTAATAAATCCATTAAAGAACACACTTTTGTTATCCATTTGCCAGATTTCATAAAATGCGGCAATTGCTAACATGATTCGAACAGACTTAAGCATCGCTACGAGTGAGAAAATCTCATCGTAGTCAACACCTTGAACTTGTCAAAAACCTTTCGCAACAAGTCGAGCTTTGTAGACAGTAACATTACCATCGGCGTCTGTCTTCCCCTTGAAGATCCATTTATTTTCAATGGCATTCCCGATCATCGGGCAAGTCAACCAAAGTCCACACTTTGTTCTCATACATGGATCCCATCTCAGATTTCATGGCTTCAAGCCAGTTTGCGGAATCTGGGCTCATCATCGCTTCATCATAGTTCGTAGGTTCATCATGCTCTAGTAACATGACTTCCAGAACCGGGTTACTGTACCACTCTGGCGCGGAATGTACTCTAGTTGACCTACGAGGTTCAGTAGTAACTTGATCCGAAGTTTCATGATCATCATCATTAGCTTCCTCGCTGATTGGTGTAGGAATCACTGGAACTAGTTTTTGTGATGTACTACTTTCTAATTCGGGAGAAGGTACAATTACCTCATCAATTCTACTTTCCTCCCACTCACTTCTTTCGAGAGAAACTCCTTCTCTAGAAATTATCCATTTTTGGCAATGAATATCTTGCCTTTTGGATCTGTGATAGAAGGTGTACCCAACAATTTTCTTTGGGTATCCTATGAAGACACATTTCTCCTATTTGGGTTCGAGCTTATCAGAAGCATCGCAGCCCCAAACTTTAAGAAACAACAACTTTGGTTTGTTGCCAAACACAGTTCATAAGGCGTCGTCTCAACGGATTTAAATGGTGCCCTTATTTAACATGAATGCAGCTGTCTCTAATGCATAGCCCAAAACGATAGTGGTAAAGCGGTAAGAGATATCATAGATCGCACCATATCTAATAAAGTATGGTTTATGACGTTCAGACACACCATTACGCTGTGGTGTTCCGGGTGGCATGAGCTGTGAAATTATTCCACATTGTTTCAAATGAAGGCCAAACTCGTAACTCAAATATTTGTCTCCTTGATCAGATTGTAGAAAGTTTATTTTCTTGTTATGATTATCCTCTACTTCACTCTGAAATTTCTTTGAACTTTTCAAATGTTTCAGACTTGTGCTTCATCAAGTAGATACACCCACGTCCGCTCAAATCATCTGTGAAGGTCAGAAAATAACGATACCGGCCGCGAGCCTCAACACTCATTGGTCCGCATACATCAGTATGTATGATTTCCAACAATTCAGTTGCTCGCTCCAATGTTCCGAAGACCGGATTTTTAGTCATCTTGCCCATGAGGCATGGTTCGCAAGAACCAAGTGATTCATAATCAAGTGATTCCAAAAGCCCATCAGCATGGAGTTTATTCATGCTCTTTACACCAATATGACCTAAACGGCAGTGCCACAAATAAGTTGCACTATCATTATCAACTTTGCATCTTTTGGCTTCAATATTATGAATATGTGTATTACTACGATCGAAATCCAACAAACTATTTTCATTGGATGTATGACCATCGAAGGTTCTATTCCTGTAAACAGAATAACAATTATTCTATGACTTTAAATGAATAACCGTATTGCAACAAACATGATCAAATCATATTCATGCTCAAAGCAAATGCCAAATAATATTTATTTAGGTTCTACACTAATCCCGAAAGTATAGGGAGTGTGCGATGATCATCATATCAATCTTGGAACCACTTTCAACGCACATTGTCACTTCACCTTTAACTAGTATCTATTCATTCTGCAACTCTCGTTTCGAGTTACTAATTTTAGCAACTGAACCGGTATCAAATACCCAAGGGTTGCTATGAACACTAGTAAAGTACACATTAATAATCTATACATAAAAAATACCTTTGTTCACTTTGCCATCCTTCTTATCCGCCAAGTATCTAGGGCAGTTCCACTTCAAGTGACCATTTCCTTTCCAGTAGAACCACTTAGTTTCAAGCTTGAGTTTAGCTTTGGGTTTCTTCACGGGAGTGACAACTTGCTTGTCATTCTTCTTGAAGTTCCCCTTCTATCCCTTTGCCCTTTACTTGAAACAAGTGGTCTTGTTAACCATCAACACTTGATGCTCTTTCTTGATTTCTACCTTTGCCGATTTCAGCATCGCGAAGAGCTCGGGAATTACTTTCGTCATCCCTTGCATATTATAGTTCATCACAAAGTTCTACTAACTTGGTGATAGTGACTAGAGAACTTTTTCAATTACTATCTTATATGGAAGATTAACTCCCACTTGATTTAAGCAATTATAGTACCCAGACAATCTGAGCACATGCCCACTGGTTGAGCTTTTCTCCTCCGTCTTGTAGGCAAAGTACTGTCAGAGGTCTTATACCTCTCGACACTGGCATGAGTATGAAATACTAATTTCACCTCTTGGAACATCTCATATGCTCCTAGCGTTCAAAACGTTTTTTGAAGTCCCGGTTATAAGCCGTAAAGCATGGCGCACTAAACTATCAAGTAGTCATCATACCGAGCTTGTCAAACGTTCATAATGTCTGCATCTGCTCGTGCGATAGGTTTGTCACCTAGCGGTGCATCAAGGACATAATACTTCTGTGAATCAATGAGGATAATCCTCAGATCATGGACCTAGTCCGCATAATTGCTACTAACATCTTTCAACTTAGTTTTCTCTAGGAACATATCAAAAACATAGGGGAGCTATAACGCGAGCTATTGATCTACAACACAATTTGCAAATACTATCAGGACTAAGTTCATGAAAATTAAAGTTCAATTAATCATATTACTTAAGAACTCCCACTTAGAGAGACATTCCTCTAGTCATCCAAATGATCACGTGATCCAAATCAAGTAAACCATGTCCGATCATCACGTGAGATGGAGTAGTTTTGAATGGTGAACATCTTATCTTGATCATATCTACTATATGATTCACGCTCGACCTTTTGGTCTCCAGTGTTCCGAGGCCATGTCTGTACATGCTAGGCTCGTCAAGTATAACCCGAGTATTCTGTATGTGCAAAATTGTCTTACACCCGTTGTATTTGAACGTAGAGCTTATCACAGTCGATCATCACGTGGTGTCTCGGCACGATGAACTTTCGCAACGGTGCATACTCAGGCTTCATGATGAACTATGAGTCAGCGATGGTAGTAGTAGCAATCTGAGCACATGCTCACTAGTTATGCATCGATCTCGGAAAGAGATCATCTTATAATGCTACCGTCATACAAAGCAAAATAAGAAGCCTAAAAAGATAAACATCACATGCAATCAAAATATGTGACATGATATGTCCATTATCATCTTGTGCTTTTGATCTCCATCTCCAAAGCATCGTCATGATCTCCATTGTCACCGGCTTAACACCATGATCTTCATCGTAGCGTCGTGGTCGTCTCGCCAACTATTGCTACTACTACCATCGCTAACTCATAGTGATAAAGTAAAGCAATTACATGGCCTTCACAATTCATACAATAAAGAGACAACCATAAGGCTCCTGCTGATTGCCAATAACTTTACAAAACATGATCATCTCATACAATAACGCATAACTCATCATGTCTTGACCATATCACATCACAACATGCCCTGCAAAAACAAGTTAGACGTCCTCTACTTTGTTGTTGCAAGTTTTACGTGGCTGCTATGGGCTTAGCAAGAACCGTTCTTACCTACGCATACAAAAACCACAACAATTTTCGTCAAGTATGTGCTATTTTAACCTTCACAAGGACCGGGCGTAGCCACACTTGATTCAACTAAAGTTGGAGAAACTGACACCCGCCAGCCACCTATGTGTGAAGCACGTCGGTAGAACCTGTCTCGCGTAAGCGTACGTGTAATGTCGGTTCGGGCCGCTTCATCCATCAATACCGCCGAATCAAAGTATGACAAGCTGGTAAGCAGCATGACTATTATCGCCCACAACTCATTGTGTTCTACTCGTGCATATCATCTACGCATAGACCTGGCTCATTATGCCACTGTTGGGGAATGTAGTATTTCAAAACTTTCCTACGATCACGCAAGATCTATCTACTAGAAGCATAGCAACGATAGGGGAGAGTGTGCTTACGTACCCTCGTAGACCGAAAGCGGAAGCGTCTAGTGACGCGTTGATGTAGTCGAACGTCTTTGCGATCCAACCGATCAAGCACCGAATGTACGGAGCCTCCGCGTTCAGCACACGTTCAGCTTGATGACGTCCCATGAGCTCCTAATCCAGTTGAGCATCATGGGAGAGTTTCGTCAGCACGACGGCGTGGTGACTGTGATCATGAAGCTACCGGCACAGGGCTTCGCCTAAGCACTGCAACGTTATGACCGAGGTTTGTAACTGTGGAGGGAGGCACCACACACGGCTAAGACAAATCTTGGAGTCCCTTTGGGGTGCCCCTGCCCACGTATATAAAGGAGGGAGGAGGAGGAGGCCGGCCCTATAGGGGGCGCGCCAAGTGTGGGGAGTCCTACTAGGAATCCCAAGTCCTAGTAGGATTCCTCTTTTCCTTTCCGGAGTAGGAGAGAAGAAAGTGGGAAAGAGAGAGGGAGTAGGAAAGGGCAAGGTGGGGCGCCGTCCCCTTTCCCCAAGTCCAATTCGGACACATGGGGGGGTCTCCTTCCCGTTGGCGTGCCTCCTCTATTCCCGTATGGCCCAATAAGGCCCAAATACTGCTCCCGGCGAATTCCCGTAACTCTCCGGTACTCCGAAAAATACCCGAATCACTCGGAACCTTTTCGATGTCCGAATAGAGCCTTCCAATATATCGATCTTTACGTCTCGACCATTTCGAGACTGTTCTTCATGTCCGTGATCTCACCCGGGACTCCGAACAAACGTAGGTCATCAAATCACATAACTCATAATACAAATCGTCATCGAACGTTAAGCGTGCGGACCCTACCGGTTCAAGAACTATGTAGACATGACCGAGACACATCTCCGGTCAATAACCAATAGCGGAACCTGAATGCTCATATTCGTTCCTACATATTCTACGAAGATCTTCATCGGTCAAACCACATAAAAACATACGTTGTTCCCCTTTGTCATCGGTATGTTACTTACCCGAGATTCGATCGTCGGTATCGTCATACCTAGTTCAATCTTGTTACCGGCAAGTCTCTTTACTCATTCTGTAATGCATCATCCCGCAACTAACTCATTAGTCACATTGCTTGCAAGGCTTATAGTGATGTGCATTACCGAGAGGGCCCAGAGATACTTCTCTGACAATCGGAGTGAAAAATCCTAATCTCGATCTATGCCAACTCAACAAACACCATCGGTGACACCTGTAGAGCATCTTTATAATCACCCAGTTACGTTTTGATGTTTGATAGCATACAAAGTGTTCCTCCGGTATTCGGGAGTTGAATAATCTCATAGTCATAGGAACATGTATAAGTCATGAAGACATCAATAGCAACATACTAAACGATCAAGTGCTAAGCTAATGGAATGGGTCGAGTCAATCACATCATTCTCTAATGATGTGATCCCATTCATCAAATGATAACTCATGTCTATGGCTAGGAAACTTAACCATCTTTGATTAACGTGCTTGTCAAGTAGAGGCATACTAGTGACACTCTGTTTGTCTATGTATTCACACATGTACTAAGTGTCTGGTTAATACAATTCTAGCATGAATAATAAACATTTATCATGATATAAGGAAATAAATAATAACTTTATTATTTCTTCTAGGGCATATTTCCTTCACTAATGATATCCATCTGGCTAAGTGCCCGAAATGCGGTGGTGCCGCAATCACGAGTCATCATTTGATCGCTATAGAATTCATGTTGGGCATGACACTCCGCCTCCCCACGCTGCCTCGATAACTACTCGACTTGATGAGACCCTGTTCCTTGCACATAAAACCATCATTATGCGAGATCGTGGAGACCGGCGATTGGCCTCCTTCAGGCTATAAATGGGGAGAGGGTGAAGCCCCAGTTGCTTATCTCCTTCTTCTTGTTGCCCTCCTCTTCTTCTTCCTCCTTGCCGCGCCGGCTTACCATGACGGCCATGGCGCCGATAATGAAATTCTCTACTCCTGAAAAGGGAAAAACTCCCTACGAGGAGCGAGAACCACTTCCGCTGAAGAAGAGCTTCAGCTGCCCCGGGGCGCTAACGAGAGGCGGGAGTTGGCGAGGCCTTGGTGTGAGCGGCCTCCTCCTGTCTATCTGTTGCCCTTGTACGCCCAAGAGCAAGGGGGTCGCGCCCCACGCTGCTTGCGTCGTGATCCAGGTCGTCCTACTGGGGCCGCTCGGGCTGCCGGCCCCCGAACTCATGCTGAGGGATCCTCGCGCGAGTTTGTGGTGTGGACAGCGATGCCACCGCCTTCTTGGATCCGGCTCCCAAGGTTCTTCGCTGAGCTGATGTCGGCGAAGGGTCTGAAAATGCAACTATCTCTGGGTGGTTTTGGTAATTCCTCACAACATATAGCTCATTGAACTAATGCTATATCAAGATAAATATTCCAGGAAAGTTCAATGATTGGCATGGCATGGACTAGGAATGTGGACCCCTCATAATGCTAAGGAAACATATTGGCTCAAGCTCAAGACTCTACACTTCCCATTTTAGTGATCCAAGATCACATTGAGTCCATAGAAAGCCAATACTATTAAAAGGGGATGAGGTGTTGCTTAATGGGTTTCTTGCTCAAAATGCTTAGTGATATGCTCCAAAACCCTCAACCACTTTCTCACATCCACATATGTCCCAAACCAAAAGTCAAACTCGGCCCCACCGAAAAGTTATATCCGGCGCCACCGAGTTCATTTCACATAGCCACTGCCACTAAACCCTAATCATTTCGGTCTCACCAAAAAGGATCTTGATCTCACCGAGATGGGATTGCAAACTCTCTGTTTCCCTTTGTAACATTTCGGTCTCATCGAGATGAGCGATCGGTCCCACCGAGTTCGCAATGAAAACTCTCTATTTCCCCTTCGTAACATTTCGGTCCCACCGAAACGAGCGAATCGGTCCCACCGAGTTTTCCTGACTAACTCTTTGGTTTGCTTATTACCAAAATCGGTCCCACCGAGTTTGTGAATCATTCTCACCGAGATTACGTTATGCCCTAACCCTAATGAAATCGGTCCCACTGAGCTGATCATATCGGTCCCACCGAAATGCCTAATGGTCACATTATGAACTAAATCGGTCTGACCGAGTTCTCTGAATCGGTCCCACCGAATTTGGTAAATTGCATGTAACAGTTGGATTTTGTGTGGAGGCTATATATACCCCTCCACCCACTCTTCATTCGTGGAGAGAGCCATGAGAACATACCTACACCTCCATCATACATGTTCTGAGAAGAGAACCACCTACTCAAGTGTTGAGATCAAGATATTCCATTCCTACAGTATGAATCTTGTTCTCTAGCCTACCCCAAGTTGCTTTCCACTCAAATCATTCTTCCACCATATCCAAATCTATGAGGAACTGTTTTAGTGTTGGTGAGACTACCATTTGAAGCATTTGAGCAAGGAGTTCGTCATCAACACACCATCTATTACCTTTTGGAGAGTGGTGTCTCCTAGATTGGTTAGGTGTCACTTGGGAGCCTCCGACGAGACTGTGGAGTTGAACCAAGGAGTTTGTACGGGCAAGGATTTTGCCTACTTCGTGAAGATCTACCCTAATGAGGCCAGTCCTTCATGGGCGATGGCCATGGTGGGATAGACAAGGTTGCTTCTTCGTGGACACTTCATGGGTGGAACCTTCCGTGGATTCACAGAGCCGTTACCCTTTGCGGGTTGAAGTCTCCATCAACGTGGATGTACGATAGCACCACCTATCAGAAGCACGACAAAAATATCTGTGTCTATAATACGTCCATTTTGCATCATGGTTTTATGTTGATATTTATTGCACTATGGGCTATTATTACACGTTATGTCACAATACTTATGCCTTTTCTCTCTTATTTTACAAGGTTTACATGAAGAGGGAGAATGCCAACAGCTGGAATTCTAGGCTGGAAAAGGAGCAAACATTGGAGACCTATTCTGCACAACTCAAAAAGCCCCGAAACTCCACGAAACACCGTTTCAGAAAATATAAAAAATATATGGCGAAAGAGATACGTCAGGGGGGCACCACCTGTCCATTAGGGTGGGGGGCGCGCCCCTGCCTCCTGGGCCACCCGGTGACTCCCCGATGCCCATCTTCTTCTATATGGGGTGTTTTTGACCTGGAAAAAATTATAAGGAGGCTTTCGGGACAAAACACCGTTGTCTCGAGGCAGAACCTTGGCGAAACCAATCTAGGGCTCCTGCGCAGCTGTTATGCCGGGGATACTTCCCTCCGGGAGGGGGAAATCGTCACCGCCATCATCACCAACAACTCCCCCATCTTGGGGAGGCTTATCTTCATTAACATGTTCACCATCACCATCTCCTCTCAAACCTTAGTTCATCTCTTTGTATCAAAACCTCAGATTGGTACATGTAGGTTGCTAGTAGTGTTGATTACTCCTTATAGTCGATGCTAGTTGGTTTACTTGGTGGAATATCATATGTTCAGATCCATTATGCATATTAATACTCCTCTGATTATGAACATGAATATGCTTTGTGAGTAGTTACGTTTGTTCCTGAGGACATGGGAGAAGTCTTGCTATAAGTAGTCATGTGAATTTGGTATTCGTTCGATATTTTGATGAGATGTATGTTGTCTTTCTTCTAGTAGTGTCATGTGAACGTCGACTACATGACACTTCACCATTGTTTGGGCCTAGAGGAAGGCATTGGGAAGTAATAAGTAGATGATGGGTTGCTAGAGTGACAGAAGCTTAAACCCTAGTTTATGCGTTGCTTCGTAAGGGGCTGATTTGGATCCACTTGTTTCATGCTATGGTTAGGTTTACCTTAATACTGCTTTTGTAGTTGCAGATGCTTGCTATAGAGGTTAATTATAAGTGGGATGCTTGTCTAAGTAAGGGCAGCACCCAAGCACCGGTCCACCCACATACCAAATTATCAAAGTAATGAACGCGAATCATATGAACGCGATGAAAACTAGCTTGACGATAATTCCCATGTGTCCTCGGGAGCGCTTTCCTTCATGTAAGAGTTTGTCCAGGCTTGTCCTTCGCTACAAAAAGGATTGGGCCATCTTGTTGCACTGTATTTACTTTTACTATTTGTCACTTGTTACCAATTACCTTATCACAAAACTATCTGTTACCGATAATTTCAGAGCTTGCAGAAAATACCTTACTAAAAACTGCCTATCATTTCCTTCTACTCCTCGTTGGGTTTGAAACTCTTACTTATCGAAAGGACTACGATAGATCCCCTACACTTGTGGGTCATCAGTCTACACTTGTATTTGCTCCCTCCAAACTCCTCCCTTTACCTTCATATGCAATTGTTTACTTTCCGCTGCTATACTCTTAGAATTGCATGTGTAGGTTGATTGCTTGACTTGTGCTAAGTTGCTAAAATCTGCCTAGAATTAAAATTGGGAAAAGTCTAGATTTTTATTTGGTCAAGTAGTCTAATCACCCCCCTCTAGACATACTTTCGATCCTACAAGTGGTATCAAAGCTTTGGTCTCCATTTGCCGTGATTTCCATAGCTTGGTGATCATAGCCTTTGTTTCACAACCTAGGAGAGTATGGTGTCTAGCGAGGGAAGTTACCACCATAGAGGTCCTTACTTTGATGGTACTAATTTTGCTAGTTGGAAGCATAATATGAAAATGCATATTCTTGGACATAACCCCGTCGTTTGGGCTATTGTGTGTATTGGTTTGCAAGGTGAATTCTTCGATGGGAAGGAACCGAATCGTGAAGCATCCGCGGAAGAGTTGAAGATGCTGCAATACAGTGCTCAAGCTTGCGATATCCTCTTCAACGGATTGTGCCCCGAAGAATTGAACAAAATCAGCCGTCTTAAAGAATGCAAAGGAAATTTGGGATACTTTGATTGATATGCACGAAGGTATCGACTCCGTCAAGGAATCCAAGTTGGATGTGCTCCAAAGTCAACTTGAGAAGTACAAAATGAAGGATGGTGAAGGTGTCGTTGAAATGTAATCTAGGCTTGCTCTCATCACAAATGAGATTGTCGGCTTAGGATGTGAAGAGATGACCGATAGATTCATCATCAAGAAGATCCTAAGAGCCTTGGATGAAAAATATGACACCGTGTGCACATTGATCCAAATGATTCCAAATTACAAAGATCTCAAGCCAACGGAAGTCATTGGAAGAATTGTTGCTCATGAGATGTCACTCAAAGATAAAGAAGAGCTTCACAACAAGTCTAGTGGTGCTTACAAAGCCTCATGTGACACTCCTACAACATCAAGTGAGAAACAAGTCCTCAATGAAGAATTAAGCTTAATGGTGAAGAACTTCAACAAGTTCTACAAGAATATAAGCAAAGAGAGAAGTTCGAAGTCAAGATCCTACAATGACAAGAGATCTTCAAGTCATGATCGAAATTGCTACAATTGTGGAAGACCCGAACACTACTCAAATGAGTGTACGGCTCCCCACAAGAGAAGACAAGACTCACCTAAAAGGAGAAGTAGAAGATAAGAATCACCACCAAGAGAGAGAAGGAGTAGAGATGATCGTTATGAACGAAGACCTTCTCGGAAAAGCAAAGATTCAGAAAGGAAGGACAAGTCATCAAGGAGCTTTACAAGACAAAGACATCAAGCTCATGTTGGTGAATGGGCATCCGGTTCCAACTCCGATAACCACTCCGAGAGAAGCTACTACTCCGACTTCGAAGATACCCAAGATGAAGGTGTTTTCGAAATTGCTCTTGTGTCAACCAACTCCTACGACATATTTCACTCACTAAATGAAGGAATTGGAAGATGCTTCATGGCTAAAGGCCCTAAGGTATCACACCCGGAGTATCTTGATTTCAATAGTGATGAAGATGACTTGCTAGTAGATGATGATTTACTTGTTGGTAGCAATAGTGATGAAACTTTTGATGAAAACTATGATGAAATTGCTATTAATCATGCTAATCAAGATAAAACGAATGACAATGATAAGGAGAAGATTGAGCGTCTAACTAAAGAACTAAACACTATTAAGTTATCTCGTGAAACTACCTTGGAAGATCATCGAGAACTTTTAAGGAATCATGAGAAGTTATGCTTTGAAAAGTTCAACCTTGAGCAAGTGCATGAGTTCTTAAAAGCAATCAATGATGATCTTCGCAAGAAAAGTTCTTCTTACATTGCCAAGCATCTACTCTTGTCTACTTACATGCCACAAGTAAAACCTAGCAACAAGAACAAGAAAGATTCTTCCTCTAGTAGTAACAACAATCATGCTAAATCCAATGATGTTGCTTCTAGTAGTTCTCTTGATTCTACTAATGATTCTCTTAGCCAAGTTACACTTGAGAAAGAAAATAGCTTATGGAAGGGAATTATAGAGAAAGGTGTTTACAAGAGCCTTGCCGGGAGTAAGCAATTTGAAGAAATTGTACGTAAGCAAGGAAGACACCGGAAGAATCAAGGTGTTGGTTTGAACAAAAGTGCAATGCCAATGGAGTTGAGTGGGAAGAAGATCAATACCCTAAGACGAAGTTTGTTCCTCAATAAGAGAAGTATGATCCTACTTCTTTTCAAGGGACACAAGCACAAGATGATCTTCCACCATAAGACCACACGCTAAAGGGCAAGGACAAGCTTCAAGAAGAGATTGATGCATTTGAAGAAGTTCCTAAGGCCTTGGTCAAGTGGGTTCCCAAGACTACTTCAAGTTCTACTTCATCAAGTACGACTACAACTCCAAGGATTCCCATCAAGTTGGTGTGGATCCCGAAGAAGAAGAACAAGAGAGTTCTTGAGGGTGTCTCCGCCAACATACTTCACTCATATCATTTTGGCGAGGACAAGTGCAAAGAACTTCCATATCTTGCACTAGTTCAAGGAGTCACAAACCCTCTTGTTGGTAAGACAAGGGACAAGGTAACCTAATGCTTCATGGACATCATCATGTGTGCAATTCACTCTATGTCTATGAATATCCTTGTTTGTTCCTTGTGGGACTAACCCGTGTAGGTATTGAAAGTGCAACTCACTCCAATGGATTGTTCCAAATGATCTACGTCAACATTGAGCATCTACATCTTCAACACCTACATGAAGTCATCATCACAAAACCCAAGGTTAGTTCATCCCTCTTAGGCGGGATATCACATCTAGGGGGAGCTTTACTCTAATCAATTGAGCTAAAGCAACTCTAATGATGTGAACACAACAATGCTTTATGTAAAAGTGGTAACCCCACTTGTGCTTAAACGATGAGTATGGGCTATGTTCAAGTGTTCTCATTTGACTCCTAAGTCAATATACTCATATATAGATGACCTAGTCATCGCCAATTGCTTGATAGATGCTAGAATGGTTGTGCATGCTTTGCCACATGTTTCATTTGCTATCTTATTGTGTGAGCATGTTGACTGCATAATTTTATCATTCGAGCACATCCATTTGTTTCTTTGATTGTTTGGCTCTTTTCCTTTTGCCAAATGGATGGACAAAAAATACCTAAGAACCCCCTCTAGCTATCTATGCTTTTCCCATCTCAAACTCTATTCATGCTACATCACAAAGATTGATGAAGTCAGATTCAAACCACTCTGTGTGAGGAGCACTTGGAGTCCCCGATTCCTCATAGACTTAAACTTACAAAACCTCTTTGTGCATTTCGGTATGACCGAGTCATCCATTTCGGTCGCACCGAGTTCACTAAGTTGATCTAGGTTTTCAATCTCGCTGCAACCGATTTGAACTTTTCGGTCAAACCGAGTTGCAGTAACTGCTAGCAATTTTGCATCTCGGTGCCACTGAGTTGTTCCACTCGGTCACACTGAGAGGGTCAGGTTATATATACCGACGGGTTGAATTTTGGAAAACTTTCTGAAACTCTTCGCCCGCTCATAACCTGCTCTGCCCCATCAGGTCCTCGGATCATCTCCTCGCCGCCAGTGACCTCCCTCCACTGGTCTCCATCGCTGTCAACAGCAATCTCCGCCGACGTTGCCGCCATAGCAAGTTCACCGCCGAGTTAGGGTATGAACTTGATCCTTTGTGCTATTCTCTAACTCCTATTTGTAGCACCTTGCTTTCCTATGATTCTTGCCACGTTTGAAATCTTCCTATCCAGCAGAAACTCCGTAGAAAGTAGTTTTGATTCGAAAAATTTAGGGTTAGTCTCCGTCGAACTCATCTCGGACCGACCGAGTTGTAGAAATCGGTCTCACCGATTTGGCTTAGGCCATTGCACAAGTGATTTTCGGTCTGACCGAAAATTGCAAATCGGTGCGACTGAGTTCAACTCTCTGTGAAACCCTAGCAATATCGGTGCTACCGAACTGTGACTCGGTCTGACCGAGTTCACTAGTTCAGGCTCCAGAATTGCTTCGGTATCACTGAGTTTAACAAATCGGTAGCTCCGAAATGCTTTCTGTAGAGAACTGAAACTAAGTTTTTTTGAGTCATCTGTTTTGCAAAAATTCTGCACTTTGTGATGCTCATCCACTCTACCTCATCTACATCTATTCATAGGGTCAGCTTTCAGTTTGCAGTGTCAGAGATGTCTGAGGGCAGTGACAGCCAGAACAGGTCAGAGGAGCAGGCACAATTAAGTGAGGGCTCTAGTCCCAATAACTCCAGCTATTATGAGAGCAGCAGAAGCACTCCCAGTGACCTTCCAAAGGCTGCTACCAAGTCAAGGAAGAAGAATACTTCAGATTCTGAAGATGAGGACTTTGTGGCTGATGAGGCCACTTCAAAGAAGAAGGTTCCCAGGAAGGAGTACGGCACAGCTGAGGCAACTAAGCCAGGATTGAACAAGAAGGCTCCAGCAAGAAGAGTTCCTATGTCAAAGGCTAGAGCATAACTCAAGAGACTATGGTTTTCACACTTAAAACCAGAGATGATGAGCCAGGAAGAACTAAGAAGAGAGCAAGAAAAACCACAACTAGAGTGATTGGCAAGCCATCCATGAGGGATGATGATGAAGCTGCAGAAGAAGAAGAGGTTGCTGCACCACCTCCTAAAGCTCAGAAGCTTATGGGAGATGCTATCAAGTCTGGGGATGCCCCTTCAAATCCCAAGACTGGTCCCAATGGTGCTCAAGCGACCAAGTCTGCACCCAAGAGAAGCACAAGAAACATTCCAGCTTCAGAGAAGAACAAGGCCCCAGTGCCCGAGGTTGCTGAAGAAGCTGAGGCCCAAGTGCTCAGAAAGTTGAAGCCCAAGATCCCTGATCACAATGATGCTCATCTAGTAGCAGAAGACATGAAATTGAGAAGGGATGCATGTCTCAGAAATGGAGACAAGCTGATCCATATGATGTAAGGAGAAGGACTGTTGTGGACTACATGTTTCATAGCAAGAAACAGCAAGACTTCTATGAGACAGTTCTGCTTGACAAGAAGCCCATAGTGTGTGATATGAAGAGGGTGGACTGGAACTTCATTGATGAGAATGAAGATTATTTTCCCAATGTGCATGAAAGCTTCAAAGCATGTGGTGTTGACAAGTTTGTGGCTCAGAAGTTGACAAAGTGGAATGATGAACTCATCATGCAATTCTACTCTACAACTCACTTTTATCCAGATGGTAGGATGGTGTGAATGTGTGAAGGTACAAGGTACCAATCAACTATTGATGAGTGGGCCAAGCTGATAAAAGCCCCTGAAGAGCATGAAGATGATTTGGATGTGTTTGCAAAGAAGAAGCAAGACCACAACTCTATGGACAATATGTACAAGGAGATACCAGATGATGACTTGGAGACATATAAGTTTGGATCTGTACATCACTTGCTATCTAGTCTAGCCACAATCAACACAATCTTGAGGCATACATTGTTTCCCAAATCTGGAGATCAAAAGATGTCCAGAGGACATTCAATCAACTTGCTGCATATATTTGATGTGCCTCGGAAGTTCAAAGTTATGAGCCTGATTGTAGAGACAATCAAGAGGACTGTTGCAGACCAAAAGAGATCATGTGGGTATGCTCCACACATCCAGATGCTCATCAACTCCAAGATGGGCACATGCACATACTTATTGGATAGAGAATATCTTCCCTTGGTGCCTCACTTTGAGGACAACACAGTTGTCATGGATGAAAATGAACCATCATCAGTGCAAGCACATGAAAGGAGAGAGAAAGCCAGAGCTGAGAAAGCTGCCAAGATGCCAAGTGCTGCAGAAGCATCTCAAGTGTCCCTCAAATCCAAACAAGATCAAATGGCATATCTGATTCAAGCAACTATGAGGATTGAGAAGGGCTTGGCCACCCTGACTCAGAATCACGAGAGCTTGGAAAGGATCATTGAAACTAAGTTCTATGATCTTGGTCTGAATGTGACAGAGATCCAGTCTGCAGTTGAGCACCTCCAGGAGGAAGCAGAGGAGAGGAAAGGGCAGGCTACCACACATGCATTTCAGCGAGTGCCTCGAAGTCAGAGATCTGCTGCAAGCCACTGCCTAATACGAGAGCTACTACATCAGCACCAGCAGCCACAGCTTCAGTGCCACCTACAACAGCCACTCCACCAGCTCCAACTACGTCATCTGAAGCCTTTGTCCTTGGAGTTCTCTCTACACCACCTCCCGAAGATCGAGCCTGAGAGACGCATAGCACTATGCATATTCAAACTTTTTGGTAACTTGTTGCCAAAGGGGGATAAATATGCATAGATCGTAGGCTTCGAGAGAGAGTGTTTGGCCTCTTTGGTCTCTCTTACTTTTGGTTGAACTTTATTGTGCATTTCCTTTATACTCTATGTCCGTGTGTGAGATACTTTCTTGATCATGTGATTGATCATATGCTACTTTAATGCTTGCTTGGATGATACTATCTTTTATATCCTTATATGATCATTTACTTTTCTTTGTGATGAGTGCATGTTTTCAGTTTATATCATTGAGCACTCCACCAAGATGTATGTGACATGGAAGAGCAACCCATGATCCTAATCGATTGTGCATTTGCATTCAAACACAAATTTTAAATAATGCACAAATTTAGGGGGAGCTCTTGTTTATCACATACTTCTCAAACCGACGATGTATTTAAATCTTATCATCATTTGTCGAAGTTTTGATCTATATGTTGTCATCAATTACTAAAAAGGGGGAGATTGAAATTGCAACTATCCCTGGGTGGTTTTGGTAATTCCTCACAACATATAGCTCATTGAACTAATGCTATTACAAGATTAATATTTCAGGCAAGTTCAATTATTGGCATGACATGGATGTGGGGACCCCGACTTAAGAGTCGAGATCACCGAATGCACGTGTACAGTGATCCCAGAGATCAATGCTCACTGAACACACAGAAGCTGAATAACATGAGTCTTACATCCGTACATACCGTCTTAGACAAATTATGGCCATTATGGCCAAGTCTTACATAGATAAAGCCTCAAGGGCTGAATAGCAAATAACTCGAATAGCGGAAGTCTTCGAAGATAAGTAGAACCCATGCCATCTGCCTTAACCCTACATGCATTCTGACCGGGATAGCGTCCTAGTTCACATGTTCGTCTCCATAGAATTCTTCTTCATATTCCTGCTCCTCCATGCCTGGCCAATTAAATAACCAGTGGAAAGCCAATGAGTACTTTGAATGTACTCGCAAGCAACCCGTGATTCGGTTCAAAGTAACAATGCAATTGTACAGCAATGAGCAATCTAGCTACAAGCTAGAATAATTATTCTACCATCAAGTATATGCATCAATAAATTCACGTAACCTCGAGGACAGGTTACCGATATCAACATGAATAGGATTCAACTCAACGAGTCAAGTCACCACCTTGACTCATCTCACACACATACTTTCATCGATATAGTAAAATTCTGGACATAGTTTAAGTAGCACCACCCAACTGTCCATGACCGTGGACACGGCTATTCGAATAGTTTTACACTATGCAGAGGTTGCACACTTTATCCACAAGATCCGGGAAGCTTTCGTGTCTACCACGATCCCGCAGTACCTCAAGTACTCAGGGGAAGCACCCGGTCATTATCTTTCCCTAGACGACACTAACATAGGGTCCACTCGTTGGTACACAGCCCTCGAGTACAAACAATAGATCATGGGACTTGCCCTATTTTCAATGTCACGCGCACACGAAGGGACCAACGGTGTGTCCGGTGCCCTATGAAAACAGTCATGGTCGCCTATCTGAGCACGACCCCGTCCCGGGAAAGACCTCAAGTCTTCCCCGTCACTAGTAATGTGGGCACCATGCTAGTATCGTCCTAAGTAATCAATAATGCCACGTCCCATAAGGGGTAGAGTGGTTGCACATGTTTGGTTGGGACGGTAGTCACACATAAATCTAATCCATCATTTCACCCACACACAAGATCTTTATCGGCACATCACTTCTTCCTCAAGTAAAGACCTAACTCATCATCACCCTCGGGCATTAGGGGCACCCGATGGGGTTTTAAAAAAAGAATGTATCCACGAAGGTTTCATGGCACACATGTATCACTAAGCACCACTACTAAGCACATAGCAAGATCATGAGTAAAGCATGCATCATGTGGTGGCCCTCAACTAGGTCACCACCGTCACTCTTATCATCATGCATTCGGAAATAAAAGGGTTCCGAAGAAAACAAGGGTATCATGGTCAAAGGGCTGCTTGCCTGGATTGGTTTGGTCTTCAAAGTCTTCAAATCCTTCCCCTCCTTCTTCTTCAGCAACCTCGTCAAATACGGTATCTAATCGTCGCAATAAACAACGGGAAAATAAGACCACAATAAAAACAGAAAAACCAAAGTGCTCAGAAAAATGTCAACTTATTTTTATTAAATACTAGAGGGAAAACTTAGATGGCCAAAATTCTTAGTTTGAGTTTTGGAGTGGCAGAATGGGGTACATGAATATTTGAACAGAAGTTTTAATGTTCAAATATGAATTTAAATTTGAACAGAATAGAAAAGGTCCATGGACATGTGTGAAAGTGACATCATTAAATAGGTTGGATTTTTACAAGTTTTTAGGAACTGGAATAAATTCATTTGGATATATATTTAATTCTGTGGAATTATTTGAAAATCCACAGAAAAGAAAAAGGAGAAAGGGTCCTGTGCAACTCGGCCAGAACGGCCATAGTGCAGCAGGCCCAGGGCGAAAACAGCCCACTGCATGGCGCCAGCGCGCGCGCCAGGGTTTTCAAACCTGACGGGCGGGGCCCGGCGTCAGTGAGTGGAGAAGGGAGCGAGGGCGAGGGGAGGCTGACAGGCGCGGCCCGCCTGTCATCCCTAACCCTCCGGTAGAGAGCCGACGAGCTCACCGGTGACGTTTCCGGGCACGGCGAGGCGAGCTAAGGGCAGGGATGGACTCAGCAAGATGTTGCCGATCTAGTGGAGGTGGTGCGGGTCGCCGGAAGGGCCTGGTTCACCGGCGGCAAGGACACGCGGCGGAGGAGTTTCGGGCGACTGACGCTCCGGTCGATTCCGGCAGCTGCAAAGAGGGGAAAGAGGGGGAAATGCATCAGTGTGGTGCTAGATCGAGTGAGAGAAGAGGATGGGGCGGCCTGTACCGAGAAGGCGACGGGGAGCCGCCGCGGCGGAGCTCGAGCTCGATCTCGAGCTCGGGCTGGTCTGGAGTGGGGCGAGTGGCTCTGGGGGAAGATTGAGAGAGAGAGAGAGAGTGCGACTGGTGAGGAGAGGAGGGGCTCGGGGGGTCTATTTATAGGTGGACGGCGAGGTGCCATGGACCTGTGCGCCGGCGAGCCTCTGCTCGTTGCCACAGGGCACATGAGGCGCTGGGGAAGTGTCTGCGGGGTTGCTGAACGAGGTCCAGGGCAGAGGAGAGGAAGAGGGGGAGCGGGGGAAGCTTCTGGTGCTGCGCGCTTGTGAGGCCGACGACCGGAGCTCGCGGGCGGCGACGCGCGTGCGAGGGCGTCCACTGGAGGGAGAAGGAGGAGGGGGACAGCGCCGGGGAATGTTGCGGACACCGAGGCGCATCGAACGGCGCGAGGGGGAGCACGAGGTGGTCGGGGCTGGCTGATTGGGCGAGGCTACAGTGCGGGCGTGCACTGTAGCGCGCTCTGGAGCGTGCCTTCTGCATGCCACGGCATGTCGTTGGCTAGCTGGGCGCGTCTGCCGTGTCTGGGGGGTCCAGCATGGAGTAAACAATCTGGCTGTGGCCTTGGATGCCTTGGTTGTCCAGTGGGAGAGGAGGGAAGCTGAGACAAGGTAAGAACTGGGCTGTCCAGCAAGGTAAATTGGGGTTTTCACCCTTCAATTATTGAACTCTGGTCATGGGGGAGTTACTGGAGGTAGAGGGGGACTAGGTGATGCTGTGGTAGAAAGTTGAGTCAAGGGTAAATAGTAAAAGAGGCCAAAACAGTAGTTTTGGTAAAATGGCAGAAGGTGTTTGATTATGTTTTGGGCAAGCAAATGATCTCCTATAGCCATGACACTTAAGATGATTAAATGGCATATGGAAATAGGGTGTTTCACCAAGTTTGGACTCATTTGAAGAATCTTGCCAATGTAACTTTGGTAAACCCTAGAAATTAACAGAAATGGTTTCACCATGTTTAAGTCAAGCTAATCATCTCCCCTTGATGCACCACTTGGTGTAGTGTCATCATTTGGGGTTATGATTATGCCCACAGAGATTGAAGCCCCAGGTAAAAAGTTGGTAATGTAAAGTTGTTCAGATTTGAATTTGAACAGAAATGGTTTTGGGGTACTCTGATCAAGTTACCCTACTCCAAAGCTTGTGCCATTTGGTATATATGCCTTATTAGTCCATTCTAGCATGTGCACCAAGTTTGAGAGCATTTGGACAAGTTTGGCAATGTAAAGTTGCTCAAACTTCAGATGTGGACAGAATGGTTTTGAAGGGTTTTGATGATGTTTCCTTGCTTCCCAAGGCATGGGGCTTGGCAAGATCATCAAATATGTCATATATGACATGATAGAATTTCCCTGGAATTTTTAGAGAATAATTCCTTTGTAAATATTTCAAAAGCTTGAAATATCCAGAAAGGGTTTCTGAGGTATTAGCCCAATGTTTTGAACATGACCAAGGGTTGAAACTCTTATATATGGACAATATATGTCCTATGAGTCTCCCTGAATTTTGGCAAATATTTTTGAAATAATTAAATAATTTTTTTCCTATTAAAGACCATTTCTGGCCTTAAGAAAAAGCTTTTAAATAAAATAGGAAAATAACTTTTAAAATTATACTTTTGTGGTTTCTGGGAGTCCTATATCTACTAGGTTTCAAATATACTTTTTGAAATAATTTTCTCACCCTAAATCAAGCACTTGCAGTGCAAACCTCAATTCAGGGGTTTTTGGAATACTAATTTTTGAAAATACATTTTGGCCAAATTAATTTTATAAGAAAATACTATACTGCTATAAACACTTGGTATGATCACTGGGCAGAAGTTTTGGGTAAGGAGATGAATTCTACATGAGGGAGTAGTTGACTTTAATGAGCACATGAATATCACAGGGAGAAAATCTTAATTCCAAATAAAAGCCAAAAGATGACAATAATTTTTGCTGGTCCAAATTTTAATGCTTCATTGATGCAAATGACATGTTACAAAATGCAGGGTGTGACAGACCTATCCCCCTTACAAGAATCTCGTCCCCGAGATTCCTAAACTAGGTCTTAAAAGAGATCGGGATATTCGGATCTAAGATTGTCTTCACGTTCCGAGGTTGCTTCTGCTCTCGTGTGGTTGCTCCACTGGACCTTGAAGTACTTGATCGTGCGGCTTCGCGTCCGTCGTTCTGCTTCATCCAGAATGCGAATGGGCTTCTCGCGGTAGGTCAAATCAGGCTGGAGATCAATGGCTTGGTGATCAACATCCTTGTAGAGATCAGGCTTGTTCGGAACTTGGAGACACTTCCGGAGTTGTGACATGTAGAATACATTGTGCACATCGGATAGCTCAGGTGTTAGTTTCAACTGGTAAGCCACTTCTCCTCGTCGTGCGGCGATATCAAAGGGTCCAATGAACCTTGGTGCGAGCTTCCCCTTGACGTGGAAACGCTTGGTTCCCTTTAGAGGAGTTACCCGCAGGTACACATGATCCCCGACATGGAAACTCATATCTCGGCGACGAGTGTCAGCATAGCTCTTCTGCCTTGACTTCGCTGCCTTCAAACGCTCTCTGACTAGTTGGACTTGCTCTTCTACTTCACGGAGAATATCCGGTCCAAAGACTAGCCCTTCTCCAGTCTCTGTCCAGTTGAGGGGTGTGCGACATATGCGTCCGTACAACACCTCAAATGGTGCCATCTGAAGGCTCGACTGATAACTGTTGTTATAGGAGAACTCGGCAAAAGGGAGGCAATCTTCCCACTTGGCTCCATAGGCCAAAACACAGGCTCGGAGCATGTCTTCGAGAATTTGATTTACTCGCTCTGTCCGACCTCCGTTCTGTGGGTGGAAAGCCGTGCTGAAAGATAACTTGGTTCCCAAGGCTTCTTGGAACTTCTTCCAGAACCTTGAGATGAACTGGGTTCCTCGATCTGACACAATCTCCTTGGGAACGCCGTGAAGGCTTACGATTCTGTTGATGTAGAGAGCTGCCTGCCGGTTGCCATCATAAGTAGTCTTGACAGGAATGAAATGGGCCACCTTGGTCAAATGGTCGACTATGACCCAGATGGAGTCATGTCCTCTATTCGACCTTGGTAATCCAGTGATGAAGTCCATTCCGACATTATCCCACTTCCACTCAGGAACCTTGAGAGGTTGGAGCAATCCAGCAGGTCGCTGATATTCAGCCTTGACCCTTTGGCACACATCACACTTTGCAACATAGGTTGCAATCTCTCTTTTCATCTCGTGCCACGAGAATCTTTCCTTCAAGTCTTGATACATCTTGGTTCCTCCGGGGAGGATGGAATACGGAGTGTCGTGGGCTTCTAGCAGGACCAGGTTCTTCAGCTCCATCTTGTTTGGTACGCAGATGCGGCCTTTGTACCAAACAATCCCGTGCTCGTCCTCAGAGAATCCTGGGGCCTTGCCTAGCTTCATCTTCTTCTTGATGCCTTCAATACTTGCGTGCCCACATTGCGCCTTCTTGACTTCATCCATCAGGGTTGGTTTGACTTCCAAATGATCCAGAAATCCAGGGGGGACCAATTCCAAACTGAATTGTTCGAGCTCCTTAAACAGGGCTGGCTGCCTCTTTTGAATTATGGCATTCAAGGAGCAAGCCTTTTTGCTTAAGGCATCGGCCACCACGTTAGCCTTCCCAGGGTGATATTGAACACTGAGGTCATAGTCTTTGATGAGTTCCAACCATCTTCGTTGCCTCATGTTCAATTCCTTTTGGGTGAATATGTACTTCAGACTTTTGTGGTCTGTGTATATCTCACACCGTTTCCCTAGGAGGTATTGCCGCCATGTCTTCAAGGCATGAACCACTGCTGCTAACTCAAGATCGTGAGTAGCGTAGTTCTCTTCATGAGGTCGTAGCTTCCTTGAGAGGTAAGCTATGACTCGGCCTTCTTGCATCAGAATGCTTCCCAATCCGAATCGAGAGGCATCACAATATATCATGAACTCCTTGTGAATATCAGGTGTTGCCAGAACTGGGGCGGTGGTCAATCTCTTCTTGAGATCTTGGAAGCTCTCTTCGCATTTTGGCGTCCACTCGAACTTCTTGTCCTTCTTGAGGAGCTGAGTCATTGGCCGGGCAATGCTAGAGAATCCTTCCACGAATTTGCGGTAATAGCCCGCAAGTCCGAGGAAGCTTCTGACTTCCTTGACGGTCGTTGGAGATTGCCATTGGGTCACAGCTTCGATCTTCGCGGGAACAACTGACAATCCTTCTTCGGTCAATACATGACCTAAGAATCCAACTTTATGCAGCCAGAACTCACACTTGCTGAATTTGGCGTATAGTTGGTGCTCCCGAAGCTTGTCAAGGACCATCCTCAAATGTTGCTCGTGTTCTTCCTCCGTCTTTGAGAAGACAAGAATGTCATCGATGAAGACAACAACAAACTTGTCCAAATATTCCATGAAGACTTTATTCATGAGATACATGAAGTAAGCTGGGGCATTGGTTAACCCAAAGGACATGACCGTGCACTCGTACAGGCCATATCTGGTTACGAATGCTGTCTTCGGAATATCTTGGGGTCTGATCTTCAGCTGGTAGTATCCAGATCTGAGGTCGATCTTGGAGAACACCTTGGCTCCGCTAAGCTGATCAAACAGATCTTCAATCTTGGGAAGTGGACACTTGTTCTTGATTGTAACCTCATTGAGGGAGCGATAGTCAATGCATAAGCGGATGGTACCGTCCCTCTTTGCCACAAACAGAACAGGTGATCCCCAAGGGGAGGCACTTGGGCGGATAAATCCCTTCCTCAGCTGCTCTTCCAGTTGCTTCTTCAACTCGGCTAATTCTTCCGTACCCATTCTATAAGGCTTCTTATAGATGGGTCCTGCCCCGGGCACGTGCTCGATGATGAACTCAATGTCACGGTCAGGGGGCATCCCCGGTAGCTCATTCGGAAAGAAATCAGGATACTCACATACTACCGGTACTTGCTCCAGCCCAACTTCAGACAGACAGTTGACTTGGACGGCTTGAGCGGAAGAGGAGTTGGGAGAAAACTTAACTTCGACTCCTTGGTCATTGGTCACAGTGACAATCCGATTGGCACAGTCTAATAAGCCTTGGTGCTTACTGAGCCAATCCAGCCCTAAGATCACATCCAAGCCTTGCGATCTTAGGATGATAAGGTCTGCTAGGAAGTCTACACCGTTAATAATAACACTGACTCCTTTACAGCCTATCTTGGCTCTCATCTCTTCTCCGGGGGTTTGTACCACCATGGGGTTATTCATGGGTTTAGGGGTCATGCCACTTTTTAATGCAAATCTTTTTGTGACAAATGAATGCGTGGCTCAAGAATCAAACAAGAAATTTGCAGGTGCCGAGTTGACGAGGAACGTACCCAGCACGACGTCCGGGTCTTCCTGGGCTTCTTCAACAGTGACGTGATTCACACGCCCCTTCCCATGGTTAGGCAGGTTGCGAGGAGCTGGGTTCCTTGGTGGCATCCCGCGGCCTTGTCCTGGGTTCTGCGCATTGGGGCGCAGGGCATCGGGCTTCTTGTTGGGGCACACCCTTGAGATGTGTCCTGACTGACCACATCCAAAGAAAGTGACTTGGTTTGGATTATTGATCTTGTTGCCACCACTGTTATTGGGGTTGAATGCTGGCCTTGGGTTGGCATACTACTGGGGCTGATAGTTGGTGCGAGGTGCAGGAGCTCTTGGTTGCTGGTAGGTTGGCTTGACCGGGCTGACTGCCACGGGCGAGGCTTCTGGTTGCTGGAACTTCCCTTGCTGACCATCTTGCGCTTGCGAGTGTCTTCCAGGGCACGCCGCTTGTCTTCATGCATGAGTGCTTTGTTCACCAGGTCAGGGAAGGTTGGGCAGTCGCACACGACAAGCGAGTACTGCAAATTCTGATTGAGGCCTTCCATGAAGCGCTCCCTTTTTGCAGCATCGGTGCTGACATCTTCAGGGGCATACCTTGACAGAACACGGAACTTCTGCATATACTCCTTGACAGTGCCACTTCCTTGCTTCAGGGATCGGAATTCACGCTTTTTGATGGCCATGATTCTGGAAGGAATGTGGGCTTTGCGGAATTCTGCCTTGAAGTTGTCCCAAGTGATGTCTTGCCTAGCATGCATGACCTTGAATCCATCCCACCAAGATCTAGCAGTCCCCCCGAGGCAGTGGGCTGCATACATCGTCGGTTTGAGAAGTATGTGATACTAAAAAGGGGGAGATTGAAATTGCAACTATCCCTGGGTGGTTTTGGTAATTCCTCACAACATATAGCTCATTGAACTAATGCTATTACAAGATTAATATTTCAGGCAAGTTCAATTATTGGCATGACATGGATGTGGGGACCCCGACTTAAGAGTCGAGATCACCGAATGCACGTGTACAGTGATCCCAGAGATCAATGCTCACTGAACACACAGAAGCTGAATAACAAGAGTCTTACATCCGTACATACCGTCTTACACAAATTATGGCCATTATGGCCAAGTCTTACATAGATAAAGCCTCAAGGGCTGAATAGCAAATAACTCGAATAGCGGAAGTCTTCGAAGATAAGTAGAACCCATGCCATCTGCCTTAACCCTACAGGAATTCTGACTGGGATAGCGTCCTAGTTCGCATGTTCGTCTCCATAGAATTCTTCTTCATATTCCTGCTCCTCCATGCCTGGCCAATTAAATAACCAGTGGCAAGCCAATGAGTACTTTGAATGTACTCGCAAGCAACCTATGATTCGGTTCAAAGTAACAATGCAATTGTACAATAATGAGCAATCTAGCTACAAGCTAGAATAATTATTCTACCATCAAGTATATGCATCAATAAATTCACGTAACCTCGAGGACAGGTTACCGATATCAACATGAATAGGATTCAACTCAACGAGTCAAGTCACCACCTTGACTCATCTCACACACATACTTTCACCGATATAGTAAAATTCTAGACATAGTTTAAGTAGCACCAACCAACTGTCCATGACCGTGGACACGGCTATTCGAATAGTTTTACACTCTGCAGAGGTTGCGCACTTTACCCACAAGATCCGGGAAGCTTTTGTGTCTACCACGATCCCGCAGTACCTCAAGTACTCGGGGGAAGCACCCGAACATTATCTTTCCCTAGACGACACTAACATAGGGTCCACTCGTTGGTACATAGCCCTCGAGTACAAACAATAGATCATGGGACTTGCCCTATTTTCAATGTCACGCGTACACGAAGGGACCAACGGTGTGTCCGGTGCCCTGTGAAAACAGTCATGGTCGCCTATCCGAGCACGACTCCGTCCCAGGAAAGACCTCAAGTCTTCCCCGTCACTAGTAATGTGGGCACCATGCTAGTATCGGCCTAAGTAATCAATAATGCCCCGTCCCATAAGGGGTAGAGTGGTTGCACATGTTTGGTTGGGACGGTATTCACACATAAATCTAATCCATCATTTCACCCACACACAAGATCTTTATCAGCACATCACTTCTTCCTCAAGTGATGACCTAACTCATCATCACCCTCGGGCATTAGGGGCACCCGATGGGGTTTTAAAAAAAGAATGTATCCACGAAGGTTTCATGGCACACATGCATCACTAAGCATCACTACTAAGCACATAGCAAGATCATGAGTAAAGCATGCATCATGTGGTGGCCCTCAACTAGGTCACCACCGTCACTCTTATCATCATGCATTAGGAAATAAAAGGGTTCCGAAGAACACAAGGGTATCATGGTCAAAGGGTTGCTTGCCTGGATTGGCTTGGTCTTCAAAGTCTTCAAATCCTTCCCCTCCTTCTTCAGCAACCTCGTCAAATACGGTATCTAATCGTCGCAATAAACAACAGGAAAATAAGACCACAAAAAAAAAAACAGAAAAACCAAAGTGCTCAGAAAAATGTCAACTTATTTTTATTAAATACTAGAGGGAAAACTAAGATGGCCAAAATTCTTAGTTTGAGTTTTGGAGTGGCAGAATGGGGTACATGAATATTTGAACAGAAGTTTTAATGTTCAAATATGAATTTAAATTTGAACAGAATAGAAAAAGGTCCATGGACATGTGTGAAAGTGACATCATTAAATAGGTTGGATTTTTACAAGTTTTTAGGAACTGGAATAAATTCATTTGGATATATATTTAATTCTGTGGAATTATTTGAAAATCCACAGAAAAGAAAAAGGAGAAAGGATCCTGTGCAACTAGGCAGAACGGCCACAGTGCAGCAGGCCCAGGGCGAAAAAAGCCCACCGCACGGCGCCAGCGCGCGCACCAGGGTTTTCAAACCTGACGGGCGGGGCCCGGCGTTAGTGAGTGGAGAGGGGAGCGAGGGCGAGGGATGGCTGACAGGCGGGGCCCGCCTGTCATCCCTAACCCTCCGGCAGAGAGCCGGTGAGCTCACTGGCGACGTTTCCGGGCACAGCGAGGCGAGCTAAGGGCAGGGATGGACTTAGCAAGATGTCGCCGATCTAGTGGAGGTGGTCGGGTCCCGGAGGGGCCTGGTTCACCGGCGGCGAGGACACGCAACGGAGGAGTTTCGGGCGAGTGACACTCCGGTCGATTCCGGCAGCTGCAGAGAGGGGAAAGAGGGGGAAACGCATCAGTGTGGTGCTGTGGTGCTAGATCGAGTGAGAGAAGAGGCTGGGGCGGCCTGAATCGAGCAGGCGACGGGGAGCCGCCGCGGCGGAGCTCGAGCTCGATCTCGAGCTCGGGCTGGTCTGGAGTGGGACGAGTGGCTCTGGGGGAAGATTGAGAGAGGGAGAGTGCGGCTGGTGAGGAGAGGAGGGGCTAGGAGGGTCTATTTATAGGCGGACGGCGAGGTGCCGTGGACCTGTGCGCCGGCGAGCCTCTGCTCGTTGCCACAGGGCACGGGAGGCGCTGGGGAAGTGTCTGCGGGGTTGCTGGACGAGGTCCAGGGCAGAGGAGAGGAAGAGGGGGAGCGGGGGAAGCTTCTGGTGCTGCGCGCGTGTGAGCCCGACGACTGGAGCTCGCGGGCGGCCGGCACGCGTGCGTGGGCGTCCACTTGAGGGAGAAGGAGGAGGGGGACAGCGCCGGGGAACGTTGCGGACGCCGAGGCGCATCGAACGGCGCGAGAGGGGAGCACGAGGTGGTCGGGGCTGGCTGATTGGGCGATGCTACAGTGCGGGCGTGCACTGTAGCGCGCTCTGGAGCGTGCCTTCTGCATGCCACGGCATGCCGTTGGCTAACTAGGCGCGTCCGCCGTGTCTGGGAGGTCCAGCATGGAGTAAACAATCTGGCTGTGGCCTTGGATGCCTTGGTTGTCCAGTGGGAGAGGAGGGAAGCTGAGAGAAGGTAAGAACTGGGCTGTCCAGCAAGGTAAATTGGGGTTTTCACAATTCAATTATTGAACTCTGGTCATGGGGGAGTTACTGGAGGTAGAGGCTGACTAGGTGATGCTGTGGTAGAAAGTTGAGTCAAGGGTAAATAGTAAAAGAGGCCAAAACAGTAGTTTTGGTAAAATGGCAGAAGGTGTTTGATTATGTTTTGGGACAAGCAAATGATCTCCACTAGCCATGACACTTAGGAGGATTAAATGGCATATGGAAATAGGGTGTTTCACCAAGTTTGGACTCATTTGAAGAAACTTGCCAATGTAACTTTGGTGAACCCTAGAAATTAACAGAAATGGTTTCACCATGTTTAGGTCAAGCTTTTAAATAAAATAGGAAAATAACTTTTAAAATTATAATTTTGTGGTTTCTGGGAGTTCTATATCTACTAGGTTTCAAATATACTTTTTGAAATAATTTTCTCACCCTAAATCAAGCACTTGCAGTGCAAACCTCAATTCAGGGGTTTTTGGAATACTAATTTTTGAAAATACATTTTGGCCAAATTAATTTTATAAGAAAATACTATACTGCTATAAACACTTGGTATGATCACTGGGCAGAAATTTTGGGTAAGGAGATGAATTCTACATGAGGTAGTAGTTTACTTTAATGAGCACATGAAAATCACAGGGAGAAAATCTTAATTCCAAATAAAAGCCAAAAGATGCCAAAAAAATTTGCTGGTCCAAATTTTCATGCTTCAAATGACATGTTACAAAATGCAGGGTGTGACAATGGACTAGGATGTGGACCCCTCAAAATGCTAAGGACACATATTGGCTCAAGCTCAAGACTCTACACTTTCTACTTTAGTGATCCAAGATCACATTGAGTCCATAGGAAAGCCAATACAAATAAAAGGGGATGAGGTGTTGCTTAATGGGTTTCTTGCTCAAAATGCTTAGTGATATGCTCCAAAACCTTCAACCACTTTCTCACATCCACATATGTCCCAAACCAAAAGTCAAACTCGGCCCCATCGAAAAGTTCTATCCGGCGCCATCAAGTTCATTTGACATAGCCACTGCCACTAAACCCTAATCATTTCGGTCTCACCGAAAGGGATCTCGGTCTCACCGAGATGGGATTGCAAACTCTCTGTTTCCCTTCATAACATTTTGGTCTCATCGAGATAAGCGATCGGTCCCACCGAGTTCGCAATGCAAAATCTCTGTTTCCTCTTCGTAACGTTTCGGTCCCACCGAAACGAGCGAATCGGTCCCACCGAGTTTGCCTGACCAACTCTGGTGTGATTATTACCAAAATCAGTCCCACCAAGTTTGTGTAATCGGTCTCACCGAGATTACGTTATGCCCTAACCTAATGAAATCGGTCCCACCGAGCTGATCATATCAGTCCCACCGAAATGCCTAACGATCACATTATGAAGTAAATCGGTCCCATCGAGTTTGGTAAATTGGGTGTAACGGTTGGATTTTGTGTGTAGGCTATATATACCCCTCCACCCACTCTTCATTCGTGGAGAGAGACATCAGAACATACCTACACTTCCATCATACATGTTCTGAGAAGAGAACCACCTACTCAAGTGTTGAGATCAAGATATTCCATTCCTACAATATGAATCTTGTTCTCTAGCCTTCCCCAAGTTGCTTTCCACTCAAATCATTCTTCCACCATATCCAAATCTTTGAGGAACTATTTGAGTGTTAGGGTGACTATAATTTGAAGCATTTGAGTAAGGAGTTGATCATCAACACACCGTCTATTAACTTTTGGAGAGTGGTGTCTCCTAGATTGATTAGGTGTCACTTGGGAGCCTCCAACGAGACTGTGGAGTTGAACCAAGGAGTTTGTACGGGCAATTAGATCACCTACTTCGTGAAGATCTACCCTAGTGAGGCAAGTCCTTCGTGGGGATGGCCATGGTGGGATAGACAAGGTTGCTTCTTCGTGGACCCTTCGTGGGTGGAGCCCTCCGTGGACTCACGCGGCCGTTACCCTTCGTGGGTTGAAGTCTCCATCAACGTGGATGTACTATAGCACCACCTATTGGAACCACGACAAGAACATCCATGTCTACACATGCGTTTGCTCCCTCCAAACTCCTCCCTTTACATTCATATGCAATTGTTGTATTTTCCACTTCTATACTCTTAGAATTGCATCTGTAGGTTGATTGCTTGACTTGTGCTAAGGTGATAAAATCTGCCTAGAATTAAACTTGGGAAAAGGCTAGATTTTTATTTGGTCAAGTAGTCTAATCACCCCCCTATACACATACTTTCAATCCTACAAGGTCCCGCTGATCTGTGGTTGCAGCACGTCGGGTGCTGCAGCCAGGCTTCGAAGACAAAGGCGAGGTTGTCCCCCCGGTCAGTGTCTTCATGACTTGAGGATGGGGCGAAATCGCCCGCGTGTGCTGTCCTGATGGGGCTTACATCGTCCACTTCGAGTCTGATGGCGCCTCCACGTTGTTATTCGAGGTCTTCGACGAGGAAGGATGCCACCAAGAGTGCTGCCCTGGTGGGAGCCGCCAAGGTGGCACAACGACGGACGTCGTGTCTGCTCTCGGCCCTGCCGATGGCTCTCCTAGAAGCAGCGATGGCCCCTGGGAATCCAGCAGCTCTCCCGAGCCTGACGAGTCTCCTGAGACGAGCGACAACAGCTACGCGCCCCAAGCTCATGCCGCGCCCGGAGCGCGGCAGCTGCACCCGCTCGTCGTTGATGGTGACCTGAGCGGGGTTGGAGACGGCCTCTCGTGGCCCACTGTTGATGATGGCGTCGGCGGTGGCAGCCGCAGTTAGGGTCTCCTGGAATCTCCTTCTTTTGCTCCCTACGAGGAATCAAAGCGAACACCGTGGTTGTGTGTAAAGAACCTATAATGCTTTTGCTCTGATGCTTATTATTCTTGCTTATGAAACTGTGTTTGCAAGTCTTGCTTCGGCACTGTCCCCCGTTTTTATCCTTTCCGTAGCTTTGCGCTCTACGCCGGCGGGTCCCAGTCCCAAGGCAGGCTTCAGCCGTCGCTGGTATGCCAGGTCATGATGCCGTGGTCAAGGCCAAGAGGTGGGTCTGGTAAGAGCTCCTGAGGCGCGATGCTCGAGAGGTCCCCCTTGGCGTGCAAGCAGCTTTTGGAGGCTAAAAATGGAGGTGGCATTGCCAAAGCAAGACTATGGAAATTAAACTTGTCGAGTAGTGGCATTGTGCCGATTGGATGCATGAATTATCTTGATGGGCCTGAGGTGACTCCCCATGCGGTGCGCCTGGTTGCTCCTGCGGCAGCGCGGCTAAGGTTTCGTGATTCCCTTCCCGCTTGCTTTAGCATTCTGCGTCGGCAGAGCCCGGCCCCATGCATACCTCAGCCGTCGCTGGCTCGTCTGGATCGCTAGGACAAGGCCAGGGGTGAGGGGCTACGTGACCAGTTAGGCTCCTCAGTCGCGATGCTCATGAGTCCTCCTTGACGTATGATGACCCACAAGTGTAGGGGATCTATCGTAGTCCTTTCGATAAGTAAGAGTGTCAAACCCAACGAGGAGCAGAAGGAAATGATAGGTGGTTTTCGGTAAGGTATTTTCTGCAAGCACTGAAATTATAGGCAACAGATAGTTTTGTGATAAGGTAATTGGTAGCAAATGACAAATGGTAAAAGTAAATAAGATGCAACAAGGTGGCCAAATCCTTTTTGTAGCAAAGGACAAGCCTGGACAAACTCTTATATAAAGTAAAGCGCTCCCGAGGACACATGGGAATTATCGTCAAGCTAGTTTTATCACGATCATCTGATTCGTGTTCGGTACTTTGATAATTAGGTATGTGGGTGGACCGGTGCTTGGGTTCTGTCCTTACTTGAACAAGCCTCCCACTTATGATTGACCTCTAATGCAAGCATCCGGAACTACAAAAGAAGTATTAAGGTAAACCTAACCATAGCCTGAAACATATGGATCCAAATCAGCTCCTTACGAAGCCACGCATAAACTAGGGTTTAAGCTTTTGTCACTCTAGCAACCCATCATCTACTAATTACTTCCCAATGCCTTCCTCTAGGCCCAAATAATGGTGAAGTGTCATGTAGTCGACGTTCACATGACACCACTAGAGGAGAGACAACATACATCTCATCAAAATATCGAACGAAGACCAAATTCACATGACTACTAATGGCAAGACTTCTCCCATGTCCTCGGGAACAAAAGTAACTACTCACAAGAAATAATATTGTTCATGATCAGAGGGGTATTAATATGCATAATGGATCTGAACATATGATCTTCCACCAAATAAACCAACTAGCATCAACTACAAGGAGTAATCAACACTACTAGCAACCCACAGGTACCAATCTGAGGTTTGGGTACAAAGATTGGATACAAGAGATGAACTAGGGTTTGAGAGGAGATGGTGCTGGTGAAGATGTTGATGAAGATAGCCCTCCCCAAGATGGGAGAGTTTTTGGTGATGACGGCGGTGATGATTTCCCCCTCCCGGAAGGAAGTATCCCCAGCAGAACAGCTATGTCGGAGCCCTAGATTGGTTTCCGCCTCGGTTCCGCCTCGAGACGGCGGCGTCTGGTCCGGAAAGCCTCCTTATAATTTTTTCAGGTCAAAACACCTCATATAGGAGAAGATGGGCATCGGGGGCCTGCCGACTGGCCCATGAAGTAGGGGGGCGCACCCTGGGAAGGGGGGCGCCCCCCCCACCCTCGAGGACAGCTGGTGGCCCCTCTCGTGGGTTTCTTTCGCCAGATATTTTTTATATTTTCCGAAACGATGTTCTATTGAGTTTCAGGGCTTTTGGATTTGTGCAGAATAGGTTTCCAGAGTTTGCTCCTTTTCCAGCACAGAATTCCAGCTGCCAGCATTCTCCCTCTTCATGTAAACCTTGTAAAATAAGAGAGAAAAGGCATAAGTGTTGTGACTAAACATATAAGAACAACCCATAATGCAATAAATATCAACATATAAGCATGATGCAAAATGGATGTATCAACGTACGAACAACCATCAAGAAGGAAATGCTAGGCTAGGCCTTGGTGTTCAGCGTCAGCAGGGCCTGACCCCGCGCATACCTCAGCCGCCGTTGGCTTGTCCGGATCGCCAGGACGAGGCCATGGAGTGAGGGGCTACGTGGCTAGTTAGGCCCCTGAGACGCGATGCTCAGGGGTCCCCCTTGACGTACGAACATGCCTTAGCGCTCCGAGCCGGCCTCCCCTTCTCCCGCTCTTCTAGGTGCTCTGCGTCCTCGGGTCCCGACCCTCGAGCGGAGCTCAGCCGCTGCTGGTATGCCGTGGTCAAGGCCAGGGGGTGAGGACTGGAGTGTCGGTAGGAGTCCCTGAGACGCGATGCTCGGTAACCCCCCTTTAATGCGCAAGCGAATCACGTGAGGAGGAAAAACTGGCAAGGCCGCCTGTCACTAGACTCCGGAGATCCTGCGAGTTAGTCCGACGAAACATCACAATCTACAATCGTGCCTACAGTTGGGCCATTGATCTTTCCATAGGAAGATGAAGGCATTGAGGACCTGGTGAGGTGACGTGCGCGAGGCGGGCCGCGAGTCAGAGCTCTATCCCTCAGATTTTGTCAGCGTTGCAGGGACGGACCCGAGCACAAGCACCATGCCAACGTGTGTAGCCCCCGTTGTGGGATGAGCAGGAGTCTGTTCGGCAGCGAGGGAGGCCAAAAGAGGTGGCAAGTGAGCAGGTGATGATCATAAGGTAATCCATAGGAGGGATCGAGCTGATCCAGGTGATGCAAAATGCGATACATGCCATAGGGATGGACCCATGCGGCCTGGGGAAGATGCAGCCCGAGGGGCGCCCCCAACAGAGTAAGCTAAAGATGCAAGCCCGTGCCACTTGGGGATGATGCAGCCCGAGGGGTGATAACCCACAAGTATAGGGGATGAATTGTAGCCTCTTTCGATAAGTAAGAGTGTCGAACCCAACGAGGAGCTAAAGGTAGAACAAATATTCCCTCAAGTTCTATCGACCATCGATACAACTCTATGCACGCTTGACGTTCGCTTTACCTAGAACAAGTATAAAACTAGAAGTACTTTGTAGGTGTAACGGGATAGGTTTGCAAGGATATAAAGAGAACATAAATAAAAACTAGGAGCTGTTTTAGGTAAATAAGCAATAAAGTTTGTATAGCGAGTGTGGAAAAGTGGTGGTAGGAGTTGCGAAATTGTCCCTAATTAAGCAATTGAGTACGTTAGTAGATCGACAGCAAGTTTTATGTGGGATAGGCCACTGCTAGCATGTCATCCCTGACTTGGAATTCTATGCACTTATGATTGGAACTATTAGCAAGCATCCACAACTACTAATGTTCATTAAGGTAAAACCCAACCATAGCATTAAGATATATTGCCCCCCCTTCAATCTCGTATGCATCAATTTCTATGCTAGCTTGAACCTTCTATCACTCTTACCCTCCAATACATAGTCCTATCAACATACAACTAACCCTATGGTGTGATCCATGCGCGCGCTCATATGATGGGCACCAAAGGACAACAACATAACCACAAGCAAATTAAACCAATCATAGCAATTCACCAATTACCGATAGGACACCGAAAATCTACTTAGACATCATAGGATGGCAACACATCATTGGATAATAATATGAAGCATAAAGCACCATGTTCAAGTAGAGGGTACATCGGGTTGCGGGAGAGTGGACCATTGTAGATAGATGGGGGGAGGTGATGAAGATGTTGGTGAAGATGACGAAGGTGTTGGTGTAGATCGCCATCACATGATGATGGCCCCGGCGGCGTTCCGGCGCCACCAGAAGCGAGGGGGAGAGAGAGCCCCCTCCTTCTCCTTCTTCCTTGGACTTATCCCTAGGTGGGAGAAGGGTTTCGCCTCTGGTCCATGGCCTCCATGGCGGTGGAGGGGCGAGAGCCCCTCCGAGATTGGATCTGTCTCTCTCTGTTTCTGCGTTTCTAGATTCTGGCCTTTCACCGTTTCTTATATTCCTGGAGATCCGTAACTCCGACTGGGCTGAAATTTTGACACGATTTGTATCTAGATACTGCCTTACGGGTGGCCACGAGGGTCAGGGGTGCGCCCCCTTGCCTCGTGCCCCCCTCGGGCATCGTCTCGCCTTGATTCTTCTTCCCAAAAATCACATATATTCCAAAAAAAATCTCCGTCCATTTTTATCCCGTTCGGACTCTGTTTGGTATGGATATTCTGCGAAACAAAAAACATGCGACAAACAAGAACTCGCACTGGGCACCGCATCAATATGTTAGTCCAAAAAATAGTATAAAAGGTTGCCAAAAGTATATGAAAGTTCTATAATATTGGCAAGGAATAATCAAAAATTATAGATAAGACGGAGATGTATCAGCATCCCCAAGCTTAATTCCTGCTCATCCTTGAGTAGGTAAATGATAAATAAGATAATTTTTGATGTGGAATGCTACCTAGCATAATCTTGATCATGTAATCTAATCATGGCATGAATATTAAGACACGAGTGATTCAAAGCAATAGTCTATCATTTGACATAAAAGAATTTAATACTCGGACATCCCAACAAAGAATCAAGTCTTTCAAAATATCAATGCTTAAGAACGTTATCCGTACATATAGTCTTTTATGGTCCCTTTTCTTAACACAAGGTACCCCTAATGCCCATCCCGGTGTCAGCCAAGCAATTGTTTTCATACTTTACTTTTTTGAACCTTTTCAACTCTTCACGCAATAAATGAGCGTGAGCCATGGACATAACACTATGGGTGGAATAGAAGGTGTTAGTAGACAAAAGTAGGGAGAATGTGGGGACCCCGACTCATAAGTCGTGATCACCGAATGCACGTGTACAGTGATCCTAGAGATCAATGATCACTGAACACACAAAAGCTGAATAACAAGAGTCTTACATCCATACATACCGTATTACACAAATTGTGACCATTATGGTCAAGTCTTGAGTATATCATTGCAGCGGAAATCTTCAATAATAACTTGGACCCATGCCATCTGCCTTAACCCTACAGGCATTCTGACTGGGAAGCGTCCTATCTCGCATGTTCGTCACCATGAAACCTTCATCATATCTTGTTCTTTCATGACTGGCCAATAAAATAACCAATGGCACGCCAATGAGTACTTTGAATGTACTCGCAAGCAACCCAAGTGTGATGACAGAATAATTATGCAAGGCTCTACTGCTAAATTGGCAGTTTTGGGGAAAGCTAGTTTTTCATATGCAAGTATGATCAACATATAACAAGGGCATGCATGCGTCTGCAACAAGTATGAGGAGGTTACAGACATCAATATCGAGAAAGAGTCATGAACAACTCTTGCTCAAGCTCATCATGACTTTCTCACAAATCACGTCAACAGGTTTACCCAAATCGTGTTATTTTCCAGAAACTTAAGGACATAGTCTAAGCAGCACCACCCAACTATCCTTGACCGTGGAAACGGCTATTCGAATAGTTTGACACTCTGCAGAGGTTGCACACTTTACCCACAAGAACCGGGGAACTTCCGTGTCATCCACGACCCGCGGTACCTCAAGTACCCGACGTAAGCACCCGATCACTATCTTTCCCTAGATGACACTAACATAGAGTCCACTCGATTGGTAGCAACCCCCATGCCCAACATTTCACATCTCAATATTGTGGAGCCTCGCTCCCATATCACATACCACGGGCATGGGGTACCAACGGTGTGTTCGGTGCCCTGTGAAAACAGTCATGGCCGCCTATCCAAGCACGACCCCGTCCCGAGAGTTACCTCATGTCACTCCCGTCACTAGTAATGCGGGCACCATGATAGTATCATCCTAGGTAATCAATAATGCCCTTTCCCATATAAGGGTGGAGTGGTTGCACATGTTTGGTTGGGACGGTCGACAAATCTTAAATCTAATCCGTCTCTGTAAACAACACCTTCATCAAGCCTCGGTACACTACTTCTCCACCAAGTAGTGCCCTAGTTCCTCATCATCTCCCAGGGGTATTAGTGGCACCCACTGGGTTATTTGCAAGTATGTCAAACCACACTTGTTTCTTTCCATGCATAACCCTGACCCATTTTGTGTAGCCAACTACTGTAGCATGTATCTTCAATCAAGCAACACAACTCTAAACATAATAGAGCTATGTACAATGCAAGTATCAATGGGGTATGCAACGGAGGCAAACCTAGCAAGGTTGCCATTCAAGGTATATCATGCACTCGATGAAACGATGAAAATGCTTTCATGACATAAAAGGGTTCAACATGGTCAAAGGGCTGCTTGCCTTGTCCTTCAGAATCTTCAAACCTTTTGGTCCATCTCCAAGTACTCTGTCTACTTCGTCAACTAATGCCGAAAACAAATCACAATAAGCAACACAACAAGGCGAAAATAAAAGTGCTCTAAAAATAGGAGTTGAACTTTTCTAGGATACCTCTGGTCATATGAAAAATGACCAAGGTGGTTTCATAGGCTTTGGATCAATGGATAGTTTGGAACATTTCAATATGATGGAATCAAGGGGTTTGATGGATCTGTGAGAAGTATACAGAAGAATCATTTTGAAAAATGAGCAAAGGCCTCCATTTAACAAGGAATGATTTCAGAAGAATCTAGGAGTTGGTTTCACTTGATTTGGAGTTCAAAAGAATTTCCTATGATTTTTCAAAGTTGGCTATACATGGATAAATAGACCAATATTTGATGCGGTACATAAGGTATTTGGAAAAATGTTCAAAAACTAAGTTATGAGCATACAAGTACCTAGGAATTTGAATCATGGCATTTGGATCAAAAGTGAGCTTTCTGTGATTTTCTAAAGTTCATCACAGAAATAGAAAAATGAGATTTTGATAATATTTGTGAATAGAATGTTTCTGCAAAAATGTGCAAATGGCACCATGTGATAGAGCATGATTTTATGAACTCACAGAAATTTGAATCATCAAATTTGGAATCCATTTGATTTATTTATGGATTTTTGAAGTTCACTGAAAAAGAAAAAGTCAAAGGATTTACCGAAATTGGCCGGATCTGGGCGGCGCGGCGCGCACTGGTCGAGGTTTAGCAGCAGGGCGCCACTGGGACGGCCTAGCGGCTCGGCCGCACGCGGCTAAGGAGGGCCACGCCGACGGCGTACTATGGGAGTACACTTTCCTGCAGGGAAGGCGGTTCGACTGGATCCCGCCTCCACTTAACCCGAGCGGGTCCGGCTGGACACCTCGGCAAAGACTAACTGATGGGGTCGCTGGTCCAGCGGCCGGCCTCCTTCTTCCTCGCGCGACCTCCAGTGCCGCTGGAACAGAGGTGGCGAGGCCGAGCTCGTCCTCGGCGGGTGCCCGGTGCACCAGCGAGCTCGGGGGACTGGGCCACGCCAGCTTCCCCCTGGCAGCACGTCCATCGGACGATGAAGGAGAGTGGGGCCACGGCCACGGCCACGGCGGACGGTGCTCGGGTGAGATTCGGGTAGGGCAGGGCAAACACGGGGAGGAGGGCCTGGTGCGCGGGGGAGGCTCCTTGGTGTTGTGGGTGTCCTCTCGAGCGTTCAGAGGGAGCGGGGAAGCAGTGAAGGCTCGGGTTGGTCCGGGGGCACAGCGGCGGCAACCCAGGCATGGAGGGGGCGGGAGACCACGAGGGAGAGAGAGGGAGTGTCCGAGTTGTTTTTGGGGGAGGGGGGGTTCGAACCGAGGCGAGAGAGAGGGTCGGGGTGGCTTAGAATGGGCGAGGCCGTGGTGCATCGTGGACGAGTGCGCACGGCGAGGTCCTTGCCATTGCCAGGGGTCACGGGGGCTCGTGGGCGCGTGTCCGGGGCGTTTGTAGAGATGGTCTACGGCCAGGGCAAGGGAGAGAAGGAGCGGGGAAACGTCAGGGCAGGGGCAGGAGAGAGAGAGAGGAAGAAGGGGGCCGACAAGCTACCGTGTTGTGGACGTCGAGGCGACCTCGACGGACATGCTCGCTCTTCCCAATGCTGCCTGGGTGCCTCGGGAGGGCCTAGCTATAGTGCCCTGACGCACTGTAGCGTGCTCCAGAGCGCGCCTTTGGAGGGCATGGCCATGTCCCCTGCGCCCTGGTTGTGTCCTCCCGTGTCTAGTAGCTCTAGGGGGTAGTAAACTATATGGAAGAGACATTGGATACTATGGATGAGCTCTTGTGAGAGGGGAGGGGTGAGAGGGAGAGGGAACAGTGTAGTCCAGAGAGGTAAAATGATGGTTTTCACCCCTCAATCATTGAGCTCTGGCCATGGGAGAGTTAGTGGAGGTAGAAGGTGACTAGGAGAGGCCCTGGTAAAAAGTTAAGCTCATGGAGAACAAGGAAAGAGGTAAAAGTGACAGTTTTGGAAAATTACCAGAAGGTGTTTGATCTGGTTTTGGGCAAGCAAATGATTTCCAATTGACATGAGACTTAACAGGATTATTTGGTATATGGAAATAGGGTATTCCACCAAGTTTGAGCTCATTCGAAGAAACTTGCCAATGTAACTTTGGTAAACCCTAGAAATCAACAGAAATGGATTTTCCAAGATTAGGTTAAGCAAATCATCCCTCCTTGATGCACCGTTTGGTGTAGTGTCATCATTTGGGGTTGTGACCATGTACACAAAATTTGAGGCCACAAGTAAAAAGTTGGTAATGTAGAGTTGTTCAAATTTGGATCTGGTCAAAAAGGGTTTTGGGGCACTTATATCAAGTTATGGTTCTCCAATACTTGTTCCATTTGGTCTAGATACATAATTATGCAATTTTAGCATGTGCACCAAGTTTGAGAGCATTTGGACAAGTTTGGCAATGTAAAGTTGCTCAAACTTCAAAATGGACAGGAATGGTTTTGAGGGGATTTGATGATGTTTTCTTGATCTTCAAGGCATGAGGCTTTGTAAGATCATCAAACATGTCATATTTGACATGATAGCATTTCCCTGGAATTTTTAGAGAATATTTCCTTCGTAAATATTTCAAAAGCATGAAATATCCAGAAAGGGTTTTGGAAGGATTTGCCCAATATTTTGAACATGACCATGTGTTGAAACTCTTATATATGGACAATATATGTCCTAGGAGTTTCTCTGAATTTTGGCAAATATTTTTGAAATAGTTAAATAATTTTTACCTATTAAAGACCATTTCTGGCCTAAAGAAAAAGCCTTTAAATAAAATAAGAAAATAAATTTTGAAATTATAATTTTGTGGTTTATGGGAGTCCTATACCTAATAGGATTCAAATATACTTTTTTGAAAGATTTTTCACACCCTAAATAAGGTACTTGCAGTACAAACCTCAATTCAGGGGTTTTTCGAAAACAAATTTTAGAAAATACTATTTGGCCAAAATATTTTTATAAGAAAATACTATACTGTCCTATACACATGGTATGGTCATTCGGCAGAAGTTTGGAGCAAGGGGATGAAGTACAAGAGTTGGAGGATTTATTTGATTTTTAGAGCACTTGCAAAGAGCAGACAAAAAAAAACCAATCAAGCAAGGTCGAAAACACTCAAAAGTTTTTGCCAAACCACATTTTATCATGATTTATTATCTTAAGTGTTTTGGCATGAAAATCAGGGTGTGACAGACCTACCCCCCTTACAAGGATCTCGTCCCCGAGATTCCCAGACTAGGCGTGGAAAGGAATACGAAAACTTGGATATGGGGTAGTCTTCACTTCTTGTTGGTTCTGCTTCCGTGTGGTGCTCCATTGAATCTTGAAGTACCTGGTGTTGTAGCTTCGTGTATGACATCCTGCTTGATCTAGATTACAATTGGGGTCTCTCGCGTAAGTCATATTGGGTTGGAGGTCGATGGCTCGGTGATCGATGTCCTTGTAGAGATCGGGCTAAATAGGAAGTTGAAAACACTTTCGGAGTTGTGTCGCATGGAAAACGTTGTACACGGTGGGTTACTCAGGTGGTAAATCTAGCTGGTAGCCGTCTACTCTTCATTTTGCAGTGTTCTTGAAAAAGGTCGATGAATCTTGGCGTGAGCATCCCTTCAACATGGAAATGTTTGGTCCCTTCGAGAGGAGTGGTTTGCAGATACGCCTAGTCTTCGACGCGGAAGTTTGCTTCTTGACGATGGTGGTCGGTGCAGTTCTTCCTTCTTGACATGGCGGTCTTCAAATGTCTTCTAACCAGCTGCAAAACTCTTCTCCCGTCTTCGGGTAGTCAAGTATGTTGCCAAATAAAGATGACAACTAACTTGTCCAAGTACACCATGAAGTCTATGGGGTACGCGAGGTAGGCTGGGGTACTGGTGGGGGTCTCCGTTGAATATTGGCAATGGTCTACTTGACTTAGAGTCAAGGCTTTGGCCAGGACCTCACCATGTTGTGGCTTGGTGGGGCTTAAGGGTTTCAAGGATTCTAGTGTGTGAGTGAACGTTTATCATTTTATGCTTGAGCATAGTTTCTGAGTTGCCAGTAGTGCTATCTAGTCCTCTAAACAAATCACTTCATACCACCGAGAGCATCATCTCGCATAGGTCAACTCCAATCATCTCTCATGCTATTCGTATCCACACGACTTCCTGGAGGAGGTCTAACAAAATCGTACATGTCTACGATCCCAAAAATCATATGTATGGCTACCCCTAAAAATCCACGGGTAGGGCATACAAGCTGCCAAGCAGGAATTAATCACGACAATCCAAGTGCTCGTCCCATTCTTCCACGGTTCAAGATAATGCATCTCTATCCTCAGGAAACACTACGTAAGCCACTCCAAGATATTCTTTCCTTCCTATGAATCAACTCCAATAGGCCATTAACGTCCATCAATCACCACATAATCCATTAATTCTACAAATCCGATGTATACGGTGTTCCACAAGATCTAATGTCCCTATAATACCCAAATACTTGGAAGGGCTATGCATTATTATAGTAAGTCCACCAAATTCCCGGCATCAGGGTCAAATCAACTCCGACAAATAATCCATTCACCGAGCAACATAGTATTATAATCAAGATCAACGGTCTAAATCCAATTTACTCCAGACCATGTAGACATATTTAGCATCTATATCTAAACAGAATCACCTACTCAAATCCAAATCTCATGTCCGACGAGAATTCCTACATTTCCCCCAAGTCATTCAAAATGTCAACTATCTTCTATCAATATCCCCTGGCTAGGTCAAATCCTTATACCTCCAAGAATTTCAATTTGCGATCACAATTGCCCTGCAAATCCAAGTTACTCTTGGGTGATGAAAGTTACACTACTCTATTAATCATGATCCCACCAACATGAAAACCTCACAATCCATCAAGGCCTCAGATAATTCCTCGAAGTTACTGATATAAAATCACCAAATCATCTGTCCTATATCCTCAAATTGGTCTATCTATGGCATTGTCAGTTCTTGTGCTATATTAGGATGAAAATGTGCTCACTCACTGTGTCCACTAGTTCCATTATGAACCCAGTGTTGTGCAAGGTTATAGAGGATTAACTGGTTCTCTTGTAATTCTATGGGTTAGGCACATGGTTAAGGATTCGTTCCGGTGTATCTATGAAGTCTCGGAGGGTCTGGGGATGAGTTTCTAATCTTGAGGGGTAAACATAACTTCACGGGGTTGCACCTGGTCGTGGAGGTTGTAGCAGAAGTCTTCATTGTTAGTTGGTTGCCGAGTTGGAATCCTTGGTGTATCTTGTCTTGCTAGTCTTCAGTTGAGGAGAGATAAGAGAGTGAAAAGTAGCATAGAGGAGGGGAATACCTAAAGGGGGTTCTATAGTGCAAGTGCAGACAAACAGGTGCAGAAAGGGCGAAATAAAGGAAACAAGGCAAGGAAGATGATATAGACATGTACTTGTTGCCTAGGGAAAAAGTGCTACTTATATCAAAACACAAACAAATAAAATCAAGCAACAAACGATCATGGTTCTATTCGAACCATCATACGGACTCGACTGCGCATAGGGGGTACACGACTCATCCTACCCTAGGGGTTCTCGGACTCAGTAGTCGTGACTTGTGTCTCGTGCAGTCTTCTGAGTTTTCCTCAGGTGTTGCTATGTCCCTTGTAGTTGTTTGATGAACGATCCGGGTTGAGCCTGAAGAATCTTCAACAGCTTCTCGCCTGATGAGGGGATGTGGTGAAGGTGTCTCCTCGTAGCTGGCGTTGACTTGGTCTCCTCTTCTCTTCTTAATCATAACGATCCCTTTTTGTCTTCTAAGGCGTCGACGGTACTGTGTAGGTAATCCTTATGCAATGACAATAACAAGGCATAACAGAGGTGCAACATGTCGGTTACGTTGATGAAAACATCGACACCAAGAGCGGGGGACGAAGAGAACCGTTTTCCTGCTCGCTATGGTGAGGCGGACCAAATGGCGAGGTTCTCATCCACCGGTGGTTGCCAATACAACAACGGTAAGGACATGGTTGCTCTATTAGCGATGTATATCATGATCTTGCATAACTTATGCCATGTTCATTGTAGACCAAGGTTGCATCATCTTGGGGCAGTGTCAAGAGTGTCACCATCTTCTAGGTCTTCATGTCCTCATTCCTCGAGGAAGTGTTTTCTGTTGGTATCGTCTTGTCGTGGTGTCGCCAATCTTGTGTTCAAAAGAGGTGGGTGAGTGTTTGGCAAGGTGAACTCCTTCTAGATTATCCACGATGATTTCAAGAAATCTAGTGGTCAGGGGCATAAGGGTTCTAGCGACCATAAGTTTTGAAGGGGAAGAGATCAATAAGGAAAGTATAGCCTAGTTTTCGAAAAACTGAGAAGGGAAGAGAAGTATAGATAGTTTTGAAAACTAGTAATAATTTTGGAAATATTTTTACCCTAACTAACGACCATGCTAAGTAAGGCTTCCTACAGTCAGGATGGCTCTAATACCAACTTTGTGGGGACCCTGACTCATAAGTCGTGATCACCGAATGCACATGTACAGTGATCCCAGAGATCAATGCTCACTGAACACCAGAAGCTGAATAACAAGAGTCTTACATCCATACATACCGTATTACACAAATTGTGACCATTATGGTCAAGTCTTGAGTATATCATTGCAGAAGAAATCTTCAATAACAACTTGGACCCATGCCATCTGCCTTAACCCTACAGGCATTCTGACTAGGAAGTGTCCTAGCTCGCATGTTCGTCACCAAGAAACCTTCATCATATCCTGTTCTTTCATGCCTGGCCAATAAAATAACCAGTGGCAAGCCAATGAGTACTTTGAATGTACTCGCAAGCAACCCAAGTGTGATGACAGCATAATTATGCAAGGCTCTACTGCTAAATTGGCAGTTTTGCGGAAAGCTAGTTTTTCATATGCAAGTATGATCAACATATAACAAGGGCATGCATGCATCTGCAACAAGTATCAGGAGGTTACAGACATCAATATCGAGAAAGAGTCATGAACAACTCTTGCTCAAGCTCATCATGACTTTCTCACAAATCACGTCAACAGATTTACCCAAACTGTGTTATTTTCCTGAAACTTAAGGACATAGTCTAAGCAGCACCACCCAACTGTCCTTGACCGTGGACATGGCTATTCGAATAGTTTGACACTCTACAGAGGTTGCACACTTTACCCACAAGAACCGGGGAACTTCCGTGTCATCCACGACCCGCGGTACCTCAAGTACCCGGGGTAAGCACCCGATCACTATCTTTCCCTAGACGCCACTAACATAGAGTCCACCCGATTGGTAGCAACCCCCGTGCCCAACATTTCACATCTCAATATTGTGGAGCCTCCCTCCCATATCGCATACCACGGGCACGGGGTACCAACGGTGTGTTCGGTGCCCTGTGAAAACAGTCATGGCCGCCTATCCAAGCACAACCCCGTCCCGAGAGTGACCTCATGTCACCCTCGTCACTAGTAATGCGGGCACCATGCTAGTATCAGCCTAGGTAATCAATAATGCCCTTTCCCATATAAGGGTAGAGTGGTTGCGCATGTTTGGTTGGGACGGTCGACAAATCTTAAATCTAATCCGTCTCTGTAAAAAAAACCTTCATCAAGCCTCGGTACACTACTTCTCCACCAAGTAGTGCCCTAGTTCCTCATCATCTCCCAGGGGCATTAGTGGCACCCACTGGGTTATTTGCAAGTATGTCAAACCACACTTGTTTCTTTCCATGCATAACCCTGACCCATTTTGCGTAGCCAACTACTATAGCATATATCTTCAATCAACCAACACAACTCTAAACATAATAGAGCTATGTACAGTGCAAGTATCAACGGGGTATGCAACGGAGGCAAACCTAGCAAGGTTGCCATTCAAGGTATATCATGCACTCGATGAAACGATGAAAATGCTTTCGTGACATAAAAGGGTTCAACATGGTCATAGGGCTGCTTTCCTTGTCCTTCAGAGTCTTCAAACCTTCTGGTCCATCTCCAAGTACTCCGTCTACTTCGTCAACTAATGCCGGAAACAAATCACAATAAGCAACACAACAAGGCAAAAATAAAAGTGCTCTAAAAATAGGAGTTGGACTTTTCTAGGATACCTCTGGTCATATGAAAAATGACCAAGGTGGTTTCATAGGCATTGGATAAATGGATAGTTTGGAAAATTTCAGTATGATGGAATCAAGGGGTTTAATGGATCTGTGAGAAGTGTACAGAAGAATTATTTTGAAAAATGAGCAGAGGCCTCCATTTAACAAGGAATGATTTTAGAAGAATCTAGGAGTTGGTTTCAATTTATTTGGAGTTCAAAAGAATTTCCTATGATTTTTCAAAGTTGGCTATACATGAATAAATAGACCAATATTTGATGTGGTACATAAGGTATTGGGAAAAATGTTCAGAAAGGAAGTTATGAGCATACAAGTTCCTAGGAATTTGAATCATGGCATTTGGATCAAAAGTGACCTTTCTGTGATTTTCTAAAGTTCATCACAGAAATACAAAAATGAGATTTTGATAATATTTGTGAATAGAATGTTTCTGCAAAAATGTGCAAATGGCACCATGTGATAGAGCATGATTTTATGAACTCATAGAAATTTGAATCATCAAATTTGGAATCCATTTGATTTATTTATGGATTTTTGAAGTTCACTGAAAAAGAAAAAGACAAAGGATTTACCGAAACGGGCCGGATCTGGGCGGCGCGCACTGGTCGAGGTTTAGCAGCAGGGTGCCACTGGGCCGGCCCAGCGGCTCGCCCGCACGCGGCTAAGGAGTGCCACGCCGACGGCATACTACGGGAGTACGCTTTCCTGCAGGGAAAGCGGTTCGACTAGATTCCGCCTTCACTTAGCCCGAGCGGGTCCGGCTGGACACGTCAGCAGAGACTAATCGATGGGGTCGTCGGTCCAGCGGCCGGCCTCCTTCTTCCTCGCGCGGCCTCCCGTGCCGCGGGAACAGAGGGGGCGAGGCCGAGCTCGTCCTTGGCGACCAGGGGTGCTGCTGCGGGTGCTCGGTGCACCGGCGAGCTCGGGGGACTGTGCCGCGCCCGCTCCCCCCTGTCAGCACGTCCATCGGAGGACGAAGGCGAGTGGGGCCATGGCCACGGCGGACGGTGCTCGGGTGAGATTCGGGTAGTGCAGGGCAAGCACGGGGAGGAGGGCCTGGTGCGCGGGGGAGGCTCCTTGGTGCTGTGGGTGTCCTCTGGGGCGTTCAGAGGGAGCGGGGAAGCAGTGAAGGCTCGGGTTGGTCCGGGGGCACAGCGGCGGCAACCCAGCCATGGAGGGGGCGGGAGACCACGAGGGAGAGAGAGGGAGTGTCCGAGAGGTTTCCGGGGAAGTGGGGGTTCGAACCGAGGCGAGAGAGAGGGTCGGGGTGGCTTAGAATGGGCGAGGCCGTGGTGCACCATGGACGAGTGCGTACGGCGAGGTCGTTGCCATTGCCAGGGGTCACGAGGCCATGTCCGGGGCGTTTGTAGAGATGGTCTACGGCCAGGGGAAGGGAGAGAAGGAGCGGGGAAACGTCAGGGCAGCACACGTGTGATCGTGCTCATTGGAGCTCTCGGGCGGCCATGGTGCGCGTGCGAGTAGGGGCAGGAAAGAGAGAGGAAGAAGGGGGCCGACCAGTTGCCGTGTTGTGGACGTCGAGGCGACCTCGACTGACACGCTCGCTCTTCCCAATGTTGCCTGGGTGCCTCGGGAGGGCCGAGCTACAGTGCCCGGGCGCACTGTAGCGTGCTCCAGAGTGCGCCTTTGGCCGGCATGGCCATGTCCCCTGTGCCCTGGATGTGTCCTCCCATGTCTACTAGCTCTAGGGGGTAGTAAACTATAGGGAAGAGACGTTGGATACTCTGGATGAGCTCTTGTGAGAGGGGAGGGGTGAGAGGAAGAGGGAACAGTGTAGTCGAGAGAGGTAAAATGAGGGTTTTCACCCCTCAATCATTGAGCTCTGGCCATGGGAGAGTTACTGGAGGTAGAAGGTGACTAGGAGAGGCCCTGGTGAAAACTTATGCTCATGGAGAACAAGGAAAGAGGTAAAAGTGACAGTTTTGGAAAATTACCAGAAGGTGTTTGATGTGGTTTTGGGCAAGCAAATGATTTCCAATTGATATGAGACTTAACATGATCAAATGGTATATGGAAATAGGGTATTCCACCAAGTTTGAGCTCATTTGAAGAAACTTGCCAATATAACTTTGGTAAACCCTAGAAATCAACATAAATGGATTTTCCAAGATTAGGTTAAGCAAATCATCCCTCCTTGATGCACCGCTTGGTGTAGTGTCATCATTTGGGGTTGTGATCATGTACACAAAATTTGAGGCCACAAGTAAAAAGTTGGTATTGTAGAGTTGTTCAAATTTGGATCTGGTCAGAAAGGGTTTTGGGGCACTTATATCAAGTTATGCTTCTCCAATACTTGTTCCATTTGGTCTAGATGCATAATTAGGCCATTTTAGCATGTGCACCAAGTTTGAGAGCATTTGGACAAGTTTGGCAATGTAAAGTTGCTCAAACTTCAAAATGGACAGAAATGGTTTTGAGGGGATTTGATGATGTTTTCTTGATCTTCAAGGCATGAGGCTTTGTAAGATCATCAATCATATCATATTTGACATGATAGAATTTCCCTAGAATTTGTAGAGAATATTTACTTTGTAAATATTGCAAAAGCTTGAAATATCCAGAAAGGGTTTTGGAAGGATTTGCCCAATATTTTGAACATGACCATGTGTTGAAACTCTTATATAAAGACAATATATGTCCTAGGAGTCTCTCTGAATTTTGGCAAATATTTTTGAAATAGTTAAATAATTTTTACCTATTAAAGACCATTTCTGGCCTAAAGAAAAAGCCTTTAAATAAAATAAGAAAATAACTTTTAAAATTATAATTTTGTGGTTTATGGGAGTCCTATACCTAATAGGATTCAAATATACTTTTTTGAAATATTTTTCACACCCTAAATAAGGTACTTGCAGTACAAACCTCAATTCAGGGGTTTTTGGAAAACTAATTTTAGAAAATACTATTTGGCCAAAATAGTTTTATAAGAAAATACTATAATGTTCTATACACATGGTATGGTCATTGGGCAGAAGTTTGGAGCAAGGGGATGAAGTATAAGAGTTGGAGGATTTATTTGATTTTTAGAGCACTTGGAAACAGCCGAAAAAAAACCAATCAAGCAAGGTCGAAAACACTCAAAAGTTTTTGCCAAACCACATTTTATCATGATTTACTACCTTAAGTGTTGAGGCATGAAAATCAGGGTGTGACAGAGAAAGTCTCACATCGACTAGGCAAATCAATGGACTATGAAGATGTCCATCAATTGATATCATTGTGAGTGAGTAGGGATTGCCATGTAACTAATGCACTAGAGCTATAAGTGTATGAAAGCTCAAAGGAAAACTAGTGGGTGTGCATAAATTTGCTTGCTCATGAAGACCTAGGGCAATTTGAGGAAGCCCAACGTTGGAATATACAAGCCAAGTTCCATAATGAAAAATTCCCACTAGGATATGAAAGTGACAAACTAAGAGACTCTCTATCATAAAGATCATGGCGCTACTTTGAAGCACAAGTGTGGAAAAAAGATAGTAGCATTGTCCCCTTTTTTCTTTCTTTTTTCTTTTTTGGGCCTTCCGTTTTTTGGCCTTTCTCTTTTTTTATTTGGCCTTTCTTTTTTTGGCCTTTTTCTTTCGGGACAATGCTGTAATAATGATGATCATCACACTTTTATTTACTTACAACTCGATATTACAACTCGATACTAGAACAAAGTATGACTCTATATGAATGCCTCCGGCGGTGTACCGGGATGTGCAATGATCTAGCGTAGCAATGACATCAAAAATGGACAAGCAATGGAAACATCATGCTAGCTATCTTACAATCATGCAAGGCAATATGACAATGATGGTGCGTGTCATAACAAACGAAACAGTGGAGTTACATGGCAATATATCTCGGAATGGCTATGGAAATGTCATAATAGGTAGGTATGGTGGCTGTTTTGAGGAACGGTATAAGGTGGTTTGATGCACCGGCGAAAATTGCGCGGTACTAGAGTGGCTAGCAAGGTGGAAATGTGAGAGTGCGTATAATCCATGGACTCAATCATTAGTCATAAAGAACTCACATACTTATTGCGAAAAATCTATTATCCCTCGAAGTAAAATACTACGATGCATGCTCCTAGGGGGGAGGTTGGTAGGATTTAACCATCCCGCGCCCCCGACCTTCACGCAAAGATGAACAATCAAAATATAATGCACGCCAATTTGGTTACATAGTTAGGAGACCCTATGTGCATGCTTCGGGAATCACAAACCTTAACACCAATATTTTTACTAAACCACAATCATTCATTAGTACCTCACACATATTAGCATCTCTATATCGCAAAACTATTGCAAGGAATCAAACATATCATATTCAGCGATCTACCTGTTTATGTAGGATTTTATGACTAACCATGTGAATGAACAATTCCTGTCAACTCTCTAAATAGATATAAGTGAATCTACAGAGTTTTAATTCTTTCTACAAAAGTTATGCCCACCCTCTAACAAATATAAGTGAAGCAAAATAGCATTCTACAAATGGTGATTTTCTATGTGAGGAGAAACAGGCAATCCAAACTTCAAATGATATAAGTGAAGTACATGAAGCATTCGATAAATCAACTAAGGACTATCTCATACCAGCATGGTGCATGTATTTAAAGAAAAATAAAAAGCACACAACGCTCCAAGAATTTACGCATATCATGTGAACGAAACGAATCTAAAAACATACCGATAGTTGTTGAAGAAAGATGGGATAACTTCCGGGGCATCCTCAAGCTTAGACGCTTGAGTCTCCTTGAATATTTACCTGGGGTGCCTTGGGAATCCCCAAGCTTGAGCTCTTGCCTCTCCTCCTTCTTCTGACATCGAGACCTCCTCGATCTTCGAACACTTCATCCACACAAAACTTAACCAAACTTTTAGTGGTGGGGTTAGTGCATATGATCAATGAAATCCCATCATGTACATCTCTAACATTATTGTGCAATTATTAACAAAGATTACCCACCGTATTATATCACAATTCTATGGCCCCAAGTCAAGGAGGCTTCAACAAGAATTCCAACATAAGCAAATAATGAAGCTATAACAACAATCTCTGAAAACAAGACAGTCTGTAGTAATCTAAACATTAGCCATACTTATGTAACTCTAAAAATTCTGGCAAAATTAGGAAAAATCAACAATTTTTATAGCAAGACTTTGAAAAAAGTTTTAGATCCTTTAGACGTCGTAGTCAAAAACGTAAAGTCGCGCACTACAGCTAAAGTTTCTGTTTTTGCACCGCACAAACCAACAAACAGTTTAATCATCCTAAAGGAAACTCTTGGCACATTATTTTTATAATACGATGGAATTGTACAAGGGGACAATTATTTGTGTTGAAAAGTTTCTGTAATTCAAGATTTGCAAAGTTTCCATGGGCATGAACAAAGTTCAAGGAGCTCCCCCATTTCAACGGTGCTCGTCCTTCTTACTTTCACTTTTCTTTTTGAAAAAGTTTTAGGTTCCCCTCTTTATTTCTTTTGTTTTTAAACTTTATAAAAGCACACAACAGATATAAACAACTCTCTAAAACTTTCGGGTTGTCTCCCTGGCAGCGCTTTCTTTAAAGCCATTAAGCTAGGCATATATTGCTCAAGTAATGGATCCACCCGGATCCCAAGGTATATCAAAGCCAATTTTAATTAGCAATGATTTGGCATTTAGTAGTGAGCACAAAGTGATATGTTGTGGGGACCCCGATTTATGAGTCGAGATCACCGAATGCACGTGTATAGTGATCCCAGAGATCAATGCTCACTGAACACACAGAAGCTGAATAACAAGAGTCTTACATCCATACATACCGTCTTACACAAATTATGACCATTATGGCCAAGTCTTACATAGATAAAGCCTCACGGGCTGAATAGCAAATAAACTCGAATAGCGGAAGTCTTCATAGATAAGTAGAACCCATGCCATCTGCCTTAACCCTACAGGCATTCTGACTAGGAAAGCGTCCTAGTTCGCATGTTCGTCTCCATAGAAATCTTCTTCAAATTCCTGCTCTTCCATGCCTGGCCAATTAAATAACTAGTGGCAAGCCAATGAGTACTTTGAATGTACTCGCAAGCAACCCATGTTTTTGGAACAAGTAGGACAAGGTATGAAATAGCACTAAATAGGGTATGTTTGCAGAAAGCAAATTTTTGTGGGTGCAATGTCATGAACTACCTTTTTAGTGAAGCATGCATCATAGGAGAATAGGTTACAGATATCAACATAGCCAAGTTATAATCTCTTTCATCTTGTCAAGTCTTTTGACTTAATCAAACGATGCTTCCACAGACACACACACACACAAGGTTTCGCAAACATTGGACGTAGCCCAAGAGCGGTTACCCAACCATCCTTAACCGTGGGCACGGCTATTCGAATAGTTTTACACTCTGCAGAGGTTGCACACTTTACCAACAAGATCCGGGGAACTTCCGTGTCATCCACGACCCGCGGTACCTCAAGTACCCGGGGTAAGCACCCGATCACTATCTTTCCCTAGACGACACTAACATGGAGTCCACTCGATTGGTAGCAACCCCCGTGCCCAACATTTCACATCTCAATATTGTGGAGCCTCGCTCCCATATCACATACCACGGGCATGGGGTACCAACAGTGTGTTCGGTGCCCTGTGAAAACAGTCATGGCCGCCTATCCAAGCACGACCCCGTCCTGAGAGTGACCTCATGTCACCCCCGTTACTAGTAATGCGAGCACCATGCTAGTATCGGCCTAGATAATCAGTAATGCCCTTTCCCATATAAGGGTAGAGTGGTTGCGCATGTATGGTTGGAATAACGGTCGCAACTCAAACCAATCCATTTGAAAAACATCACACACACTTGCCTCGGTACACTACTTGGTCATCAAGTGGTTTCCCAACTCATCATCTCCCTCGTGCATAAGTGACACCCAACGGGTTTTTTGAAAGAGTCTTTTGAAAGTACTATGCTTCCACCATCATGCATATTCCCGTTCCACTTGCATAGCCACTACCATAGTAACCTATCTACTCCCACCCGCACAACCCTCATAGGAAGGTAGGGTCATGCTTGATGCAAGTTTCAATATGAAAGAACAAGGTAACCCACACAAGTGGTCATTATCTCAACATGATTCCGGTGCATTGACAATAAGTGCTATATGACATGCATAGGGAAAAGGGGGTTTCATAGACATGGTCAAAGGGCTGCTTGCCTTGGTTGGATTGGTCTTCAAAGCCTTCAAGTCCTTCTCCTTCTTCTTCTTCAGCAACTTCGTCAAACACGGTATCTAATCTTCGCAATAAAATATAGGGAAAATAAGACAATAATAAAAACAGAAAAATCAAAGTGCTCAGAAAAATGTCAACTCATTTTTATAAAATACTAGAAGGAAAACTAAGAGGGCAGAAATTCTTAGTTTTGGATTTGGAGTGACAGAACGGGGTGAATGGATTATTGAACAAAGGTTTTATTGTTCAAATTTTAATTTCAATTTGAACAGTACAAAAAAGATTCATGAATATGTGTGAAAGTTATATCATTAAATAGGTTGGAATATTACAAGATTTTAGGAGTTGGAATATGTCACATCCCCAGCTTCACCTTGCATTAGGACAGCACCTGTCTGTTGCATCATGTTTATTTTCAAAGGAAACCTGAAATGGGGATGATCAAACCCTAGCACTAAATGAATTTAACTAGGGTCAAATTCAAATCTTTCTCAATGAACCCAAAATGCTCTTTGGAAAAGTTCATCATTTTTGGATTGATTAAAAAACCTCTGCCAAAAATGTTGCTCATATTTCTAGGACCATTCTTGATTTTGAATTAAATCATATCCTATTTGCATTTGGGCATTTAAATTTTATATATTATTTTAAATGCTCAAATAATTCCAAACTGAAATGTTCCATGTTGGTTATATGCTAAACAGTGGGCATGAGCAGTTTGGTGAATTTTGAAAGTGCCTAAGCATTTTTAGAAAAGCCACAAAGTTACAAAGAAATAAATAAGAGAAACAGAAAGAAAAGACAGAGAGAGAGGAAGCCCACCTAAGCCACTTACGTGGTCTCCCTGTAGCCTGGCGGCCCAAGTGGCCGGCCCAGCCCACCTCCTCCCTCCTTTTGTCTTCAACCTCCTGCCAGTGGGCAGGAGGGCGCGTGGCCGCCGCGCGCCGGCACACGCCGGCCACCTCCAGCCTGCCTGCCTCCTCCCCGGCGCCCTGGATGAACGCCACGACACCCTGGAACCCCCACGAACCTCCCCGTGCTTCTTCCCTCTCCTCTGGCTCTCTCCCTCGCCCGTTCTTCACCTTGGCCGAACACCATCGCCGCCGCGCTCGCTGCCACCGCGGCCAGTGCCACTGTCTCGCCTCGCCAGCACGTCCACGAGCTTCGCCACCGTCGCCTACGCCTTCTGCACCAAGCCAATCAAGGCTGGGAGCCCCGCTTCGTCTTCTTGGGCATCGTCTTCAACCTCGGCCGCCCGAGATCGCCGGCGTTTGCCCACCTTCTTCGATGCCTCCCCCGAGCCGCAGAGCACCCCTACGACACCGCGGTGAGCCCCCGGTTATTTCTCCCCTAGCCCCGCCGCCGATTTCTTCCTCTGCCGTGCTAACCACCGGAGCCGTGAGCTTCCACCCGCCGGCCATGGCGCAACCGCGGCCACAGCTGCTGCCGCTCGCGACCGAGCCTTCCGTCGTGCTCAGCACGCTCCTAGGAACCCGTAGAGCCCTTTAGCTCACCTCCCCGTGCCACGTATCACCCAGAACACCGAGGCCCGATTCCGGCCGCCGCCGATGATTCCGGCCACCCCAGCTCCTCCCACTTGCGGGGATGGATGCGGGAGAGCACGGGCTCCCTCCTGGTGGCCTCAGCGTGCCCAGCCGCAGCCTGTAGCGCCGCGCCCGCGCAAGCCCGACCGTTGCCGCCGCTGGACCTCGTCGCCGGCCACTTTTCCGGCCACCCCAGCTGCTGCCGCCTAGTGCGTTGGATGCGCAAGAGCCTGCGCATCCTGTAGGTGCCCTCCGCTGCTCGAATGGTCGTCGGAGGCGGTTTTCCGACGCCTCCGCCGCGTTCGACCTCACCGCCGGCGAGTCGCCGGCAGGTTTGACCTCCGCCGTTGACTAGATTTGACCCCCTGGGTCTATGACATGTGGGGTCCCGCCCTGTTAATTAACCTGGTTTAGTTTTAATTATTAGGTTAGTTAGTGAGTCACTGACACGTGGGGCCAATCCCTGTTAAATTAGTTTAGTTAAAACTAAACTTAATTAGGCCTGAGAGACTGACATGTGGGCCCAGGCCCCACCAGCAGTTTAATTAGTGTTAGTTTAAAAACTAACTAACTCTGTTAGCTAGTGGGTCACTGACCAGTGGGCCCCACTGGTCAGGTTTGACCCGAACAGCCTCTGTTGACTTGCTGACGTCACACAGACGTCATGCTGATGCAATAAAGCCTTTCTGGAATTTTTATATAAATCTAAATGATTTATTTATTTCAGAAAATAGCCAAAACTTCTAAAAATCATAGAAATTAATCCATAACTCAGATGAAAATAATTTATATATGAAAATTGATCAGAAAAATTCAAGGAATCTGTTTATGGCATTTTAATGCATGTTTGAACAAGTTAAACCTGCTGATCAGGTCAAATCAATTAAATGGCATTTAAATAATCACATATGAAGTTTGAATTTGAACCTTTGGTTCAAACCAACTTCATTTAATTGTGTTGCTAGTTGCATTAGCTCAATAAACAGCATATTGCCATGTCATGATCATGCATCATATTGTCGCATTGCATTGATTGTGTTCTTTCTCTGTTTGTCAGTTTTGTCCCCTCTCAGTAGACGACGTTCCGACGATGAGTTCGATGACACCGATGAAGACTCATTGATATCTTCAGAAGTGCCAGGCAAGCAAAACCCCATTGAGCATTCTGATAAAATCCCACTCTCTCGCTCTTGCTCTCTTTTACTGCATTAGGACAACAACGCTTCAACTGTTACTTGCTACGGTAGTTGAACCCCTTTCCACTACATGACCCGTCATTGCCACAGTAAATAGTTGAAACCCACTAGTATGAGTAGGAGTTGTTTGAGCCATGTTGTGCCTACTCGTTCATGCTTTCTGGTTATGCCTGCTATTGCTTAGAGTTGTGTCAGGTCTGATTCATCGGGGATGAATTGGAATGGTGATGAACATGTCCTAATGTGTGTGAGCTAAATGTGTGAACACGATTTGGTAAAGGTAGCGATGAGAGGCCATGTAGGAGTACATGGTGGGTTGTCTCATTGAAACTGTCCTCAGGAACTGAGTTCTGTGTTGGTTGATCCATGAAACAGCTACTACCACACATTGGGCCCTGAAATATGACCCCGCTCGACTTATTGACCGCCCTTGTTCTCTGTCCAGGAGTTACAACTAGTTTCTGGTGTTTGTAGTTTACTGGAGGTCGTGCGCAGTGCTGACCCTCAGGGTGGACTGTGACACGGCAGGTACGTGGCACGGTGTACCGGTCGCCCGTTTGGTGACGCGGGAACCCTGTACACATCGTTTGGGGCCATGAGCGACACCCCGGCCGGATCTCCCCACGGATGGAACCCAAATAGGCGATAAACCTGGACGAGAGACTTGAGTGGTTGGTTAGGTCGTGGTCTACACCCACGTCGGCTTTCGCTTGAAGTCTGCCGAGCACATGTCGTGTGCAGACGCTAAGTGGTGGAAACATGTGTGAAGAAGTACACCCCTGCAGGGTTATATATATGATCTATTCGAATAGCCGTGTCCGCGGAAATGGACTTCTGGGTTACCTATTATAGTTCATAGACAAGTGAAAGTGGATACTCTAAAACACGCAAGATAAGCGTGAGTGCTATGGATGGCCTTCTCGTAGGGAGACGGGAGCGGATCCATAGTGGTGTATTGATTGGTGAATATGTGGACTCGTGTGCGCCACCTCAAAAGAGTTACTTGCAGTCGTAGTTCAGGATAGCCACCGAGTCAAAGCTGGCTTGCTGCAGTCAAACTCCACCACCCCTTTGTTGATACCGATGCATATGTAGCTAGTTCTGATGTAAGTCTTGCTGAGTACCTTTGTACTCACGTTTGCTTAATTTATGTTTTGCAGAGAGACTTCAGTCTCGCTAGTGGTTCTGCGTGGACTTCGACATTTAGCTTGTTACCTCAGCTACGGTCTTGTACCCTTGTAGGATCTTGTAGATAGTCAGGCTTCTCAGCCTTTTTCATTTGTAGTTGTCTGTACTCAGACATGTTATACTTCCGTTGCCTGTATGCTCTATATGTTGGGTCATGTGACCTCTGATTGTAATAAATGCTATGATGGCTCTTCTGGGCCTTTATCTATATGAGTTGTTGAGTTATGTTGTGATGCCTTGTTGTACAGCACATACTTGCATGTTATGCGTACGTGTAATGGGATCCGACACCTAGTTGTTTACCTTTGGTAGCCTACCTTACAGGGAAATGTCTCCTAGTGCTTCCACTGAGCCTTGGTAGCTTGCTACTGCTCCGGAACACTTAGGCTGGCCGGCATGTGTCCTTCTTCGTTCCTGTGTCTGTCCCTTAGGGAAAATGTCACGCGTTGTTCCTTTAAGTCCTTGTAGCTTGCTACGACTTGGGTTCATACGTTGATGACCGACACGTTCGTTGCTGGGTCATGTATGCCTGTCTCTGTAATTTAGTGCCACTTTTGGTTTATAACTAGTCATGTCGGCCCGGGTTCTCTGTCATATGGATGCTAGCGACACTATCATATACGTGTGCCAAAATGCGCAAACGGTCCTGGGCCAGGTAAGGTGGCACCCGTGGGGATACCGTGCGTGAGGCCGCAAAGTGATATGATGTGTTACAGTCTAGACCTGTGTGACTTAGGATCGGGGTCCTGACAGCTTTGGTATCAGAGCCTGACTGCCTGTAGGATTAGCAAGCCAAACTGGTCGAAGTCGTGTCTAGAAACTCTTTAGTTATGTAAGGGAATTGTTTGTGGAAGGGAACGTAAGGCTCTTTTTACTCCTTTGCCCTATGACCTTCGGATCTGAGTCACCTTCTTCTTTCTACGGGGATTAAGAACTAGGATTCTCATTCTATTTATCAGGATCACGTTATTGTGGATTCAACCCTCAGCTCAGTTTCTACTACTTCTGTTTGTTCAACTGTTGGTCTCAGAACCCTGACATTATGATGTTAAGTGGATATGCTACCCTTTTTGCTTGGATCTCAAAAGTATTTTCGAGCATTTGCAGCCGTTATGCTGTTCGAGTCATCCCAGGTTTCTAAATAGTCTGATGCATTTGCAAACCTTTCCTCCCTGTTTCCGATGTCCTTTTAGGCCAGATTAACCACACTAGACGTTGTGTTGAGGCAGTCTGTTACCTCGACACATATGTTGGAGTTATTTTTATGACCCTAAGTATCTTAGAAGATCACCCAGTAATCCAGCAATATTTTATATTCCAGTGTGATGATTTTGGCCATCATTCTCGAAAGCATCCCGTGATGCTATTTAGTTGGTAGGTAATCTATTCCTGGGTTCTTGAACCCGAGCTTCACCCTACTTAATTCATGCTGATAGTATTTGCTCGTTCCTTTAGGATATTAGTAACCTTGTGATAGTCCTCGAGGTCAGTGGTATGTCCTTCTTCCAAATACCATGAACCATCATGGCAGAAGTTCTTCTGAACCAAAAGATCACAACCAGAGTGCTCCTGAGTAGTACTCCATTCATATTGTGACTCTGCCAATTCTATTTTCTGCATGGGTTATCCGGAAGAAATATGTTGAACTCGTTCGACATGTTAATCTATGCATCCACAACTCAGAAGTTATATGTTCCTTGAGTTGTCCCCTTTTAATTGTATTATGACCCTCGTCTATCGGTTGATAGTCAGGAGTAGTCGTACACTTGTGCTCATCGATGCCTTTTACTCTTGTGGTCCGTCAAGCCATTCTATTCTGGAATGACTAGGAGAACCAAACTCCAGTACCTTATCCATATCCAGGATTGGGTCAAAGAAGTTGTATTTCGCAGATGAAGAATGCTAATGCAGCTTCTAAACTATTCTATCCTGGAGTATTACCATCTTTATGTCAAGAATGTCATGAGAATTGCACAACCTTCTATGAACTCTTGATACAGTGATACTTCTCGCCATTATCGCTCATTCCTCGGTCTCCGCGTTGTTATAACCGGAATACCGACAAGTGAATTGTGATGTGTGAAATCAATACTTCTAGCAACTTCGTTGCTTGGTAGTTAATGGACGATAATCTCATTCTTAGCATGATGGTTGCCGAATCATCATCCTAAGATTGATCGTGCTACCTAGTCCACTTTCTTGGTGCACTCCGGGATTGATGAGTTAGGATTTTGTTAAGTCCTCGCTCATTTGATCATATCGTCTTGCCTTGAAAGGCAAGATTGTTCTCGAGCTTAGTAATATATCGGTGGTTCGTGATTTTCTGAATATCTTCTCGGAAGTATTACCGGGTTGTTCCCTGACTGTTATGTTGAGCTCGTGACCAAGTTGGTTTCTTATAAACCACCACTTCTCCAAGAATCTGTGTTGGATACCCCGAACTAGTTGGTTAAGCTAAACAACAACTTGGAGAGTTGGAAGATAAAAGCTTAACCCACATAGCTCACTCCAAAGGGATATCTTCTGTGTGTATTGAAGATAGATGATATCTTCTCCAATTGATCCCCGTGATCATTTGTGGATCTATTGTCTTGCCCAAACTTTGATTTGAGTATGGGTTATCGTCAAGTCAAATCAGAACCAACGATATTCGTAATGTTGTCTTACTCATGGTCATTCCCTTGAGCATACACCATTATATCTTTTGGGTCTGACCAATGCTATCACTTTGTTCACGCTGTCATGGAATTCCATCTATATGGAAACCTGGATGAATTGTTGTTGAGCCCATCAGGAACATTGTTATCTTCTCCATGATCTATGTTGAACATCCAGCTAGTATTGGAAACTTTTATAAGCATTATCTTCATGACCCATTCGTGAAGCACATGTACGGAAGAAAGGAGTGAATTCCTCTAATTAATGAGCATTTGATGCAAGTTGCCGCCGTGAATTCGAGAAAGCATGTTTCTACCTCCTCTGGAGTCATCCCAAGTCAGTCATGCATACGTGCGAAGTATTCTATGGTCTGATAGACTGATCATCTTCATTCGGTATGTATCCCTAGCACACCAAGCCACTGATTGATTTGTTCAAGGGGAAGAAGTTCCTTCTTAAGATCCGGACTTATACAAGGACTTCGATATCCTAGACGATGGTTCCCAACTAGAACTCGGTAGTATTTTATTATAAGACTACTATGTGGTCACGTTTGTCTGGGACAACGTGTTCACAGGTTTTGTAGCAGAACCAGCTCATGTTTTGGAGCTTGCTACCGTAGTTCATTCCTGAGAATCTCGCAACGCCGTATCGTCGATTTGTGTTTCAAGCTTTCATCTTTCTTCTAGACTCGATAAGTCTGGAATATCCTGACACCAACCAGAACTGAATCTCAGGCAGATATGATGGTTGGAACATTTTCCAAGAACTATAATATTGGTCTCTCGATAACCGGTAAAGTGGATGTCGTGGCCAACCCACTCAGCCGGAAGACCTATTGTTGTAGAATCTTGATTGAAGAAGTTGACCACCTCCCCATAAGGACTTCGTAGGAATTACTCCCTAGTTGTTCCTTATGGATTTTTGTGCTCCTGAAGTCCGACCTTTTACTTGACGTTCTAGGTACCAAAACATTTTAATAAATGGGTGGCTCTAGCACATCAAGGAGAACATTAGAAGCGGAGTGCTAAATGTCTCTCGGTTGATCATCCAGATTTCGTCCCCTTGGCCTCGCCAAGGTGAAATCCGAGAAGGTGTTGTCTTCCTTTGCATCTGCATCATCCATCATTATTCATCATGGTAGTATGTGGTGTTGCCAGGATCCTTGGCACGGATATTGATAAAACCTTGATGAATATGGGAATGCTCAAGTTCTTGAGAGCACGCACAAACACTAGGTGTTATCAACGACACTCACCGGGATTGCTCCCAGTGCTCTTGGTTATGCTATAACCCCTCAAGAGTAGATTTACTCTCTACTGTTGGGATTCTTCCCAGTTACCAGAATCATTCCCAGCATTTGCATTTTGTTCCCAGCTTGCACCGCCAATGTGCCAATTTTCCATGAATTGCCCTTCTCAGCAACTGCTATTCAGGATTATCTTCAAAAGTGGTCCTACCATAGGTTCCATCCATTTCCGACGATAAGCAAAATCATCTGTGGTGTTGTCTTCAACAAGGAAGTTCACATCATCCATTTTGGCCGAGAATGTCATTTCTTCAGACTCTGTCAAACGATCGATTGTGTTTGCCTTAGGTTGGTATAGGGAATTTCAATGATCTCTATATCAAAAGTAATTCTTTTTGCCACTTAAGGGAGTAACTCTACGAGTCACCTTCTCTAAGGTACCCCGCCTGGTGACATCGATCACCATCTTCTTAGGTGTGGAATTATTGCCACTAGGTGAACCTTCATCGTTTGTTTCACTCCATCCCCCTGGAGGTGTACTCCGTGTCTCAGCTCAAGAGAAGTTTCAACGTCTCACTCCATAAGTTGATCTTGAATTGCTCGATCTTTCGGAAGATCAATTTTGTAGAGTTTCTCTCATCGTCACCGTTTGGACAAAGATCTCGAAATCAAGGATGCCAAGATTTACATGATGCAATGAATCAACAATTTCGAGGAGGGAAACTGGATCGAGAAGATTGTGTTAGATAGTGTCCCCTCTCATTTCTTATCTCACGTCCTGAATCTCGGGACGAGATTCTTGTTTAGTGGGGGTGAGTTGTCACATCCCCAGCTTCACCTTGCATTAGGACAGCACCTGTCTGTTGCATCATGTTTATTTTCAAAGGAAACCTGAAATGGGGATGATCAAACCCTAGCACTAAATGAATTTAACTAGGGTCAAATTCAAATCTTTCTCAATGAACCCAAAATGCTCTTTGGAAAAGTTCATCATTTTTGGATTGATTAAAAAACCTCTGCCAAAAATGTTGCTCATATTTCTAGGACCATTCTGGATTTTGAATTAAATCATATCCTATTTGCATTTGGGCATTTAAATTTTATATATTATTTTAAATGCTCAAATAATTCCAAACTGAAATGTTCCATGTTGGTTATATGCTAAACAGTGGGCATGAGCAGTTTGGTGAATTTTGAAAGTGCCTAAGCATTTTTAGAAAAGCCACAAAGTTACAAAGAAATAAATAACAGAAACAGAAAGAAAAGACAGAGAGAGAGGAAGCCCACCTAAGCCACTTACGTGGTCTCCCTGTAGCCTGGCGGCCCAAGTGGCCGGCCCAGCCCACCTCCTCCCTCCTTTTGTCTTCAACCTCCTGCCAGTGGGCAGGAGGGCGCGTGGCCGCCGCGCGCCGGCACACGCCGGCCACCTCCAGCCTGCCTGCCTCCTCCCCGACGCCCAGGATGAACGCCACGACACCCTGGAACCCCCACGAACCTCCCCGTGCTTCTTCCCTCTCCTCTGGCTCTCTCCCTCGCCCGTTCTTCACCTTGGCCGAACACCATCGCCGCCGCGCTCGCTGCCACCGCGGCCAGTGCCACTGTCTCGCCTCGCCAGCACGTCCACGAGCTTCGCCTCCGTCGCCTACGCCTTCTGCACCAAGCCACTCAAGGCTAGGAGCCCCGCTTCGTCTTCTTGGGCATCGTCTTCAACCTCGGCCGCCCGAGATCGCCGGCGTTTGCCCACCTTCTTTGATGCCTCCCCCGAGCCGCAGAGCACCCCTACGACACCGCGGTGAGCCCCCGGTTATTTCTCCCCTAGCCCCGCCGCCGATTTCTTCCTCTGTCGTGCTAACCACCGGAGCCGTGAGCTTCCACCCGCCGGCCATGGCGCAACCGCGGCCACAGCTGCTGCCGCTCGCGACCGAGCCTTCCGTCGTGCTCAGCACGCTCCTAGGAACCCGTAGAGCCCTTTAGCTCACCTCCCCGTGCCCCGTATCACCCAGAACACCGAGGCCCGATTCCGGCCGCCGCCGTTGAGGTCGCCGCCGATGATTCCGGCCACCCCAGCTCCTCCCACTTGCGGGGATGGATGCGGGAGAGCACGGGCTCCCTCTTGGTGCCCTCAGCGTGCCCAGCCGCAACCTGCAGCGCCGCGCCCGCGCAAGCCCGACCGCTGCCGCCGCTGGACCTCGTCGCCGGCCACTTTTCCGGCCACCCCAGCTGCTGCCGCCTAGTGCGTTGGATGCGCAAGAGCCTGCGCATCCTGTAGGTGCCCTCCGCCGCTCGAATGGTCGTCGGAGGCGGTTTTCCGACGCCTCCGCCACGTTCGACCTCGCCGCCGGCGAGTCGCCGGCAGGTTTGACCTCCGCCGTTGACTAGATTTGACCCCCCCTGGGTCTATGACATGTGGGGTCCCGCCCTGTTAATTAACCTGGTTTAGTTTTAATTATTAGGTTAGTTAGTGAGTCACTGACACGTGGGGCCAACCCCTGTTAAATTAGTTTAGTTAAAACTAAACTTAATTAGGCCTGAGAGACTGGCATGTGGGCCCAGGCCCCACCAGCAGTTTAATTAGTGTTAGTTTAAAAACTAACTAACTCTGTTATCTAGTGGGTCACTGACCAGTGGGCCCCACTGGTCAGGTTTGACCCGAACAGCCTCTGTTGACTTGCTGACGTCACACAGACATCATGCTGATGCAATAATGCCTTTCTGGAATTTTTATATAAATCTAAATGATTTATTTATTTCAGAAAATAGCCAAAACTTCTAAAAATCATAGAAATTAATCCATAACTCAGATGAAAATAATTTATATATGAAAATTGATCAGAAAAATTCAAGGAATCTGTTTATGTCATTTTCATGCATGTTTGAACAAGTTAAACCTGCTGATCAGGTCAAATCAATTAAATGGCATTTAAATAATCACATATGAAGTTTGAATTTGAACCTTTGGTTCAAACCAACTTCATTTAATTGTGTTGCTAGTTGCATTAGCTCAATAAACAGCATATTGCCATGTCATGATCATGCATCATATTGTCGCATTGCAATGATTGTTTTCTTTCTCTGTTTGTCGGTTTTGTCCCCTCTCAGTAGACGACGTTCCGACGATGAGTTCGATGACACCGATGAAGACTCATTGATATCTTCAGAAGTGCCAGGCAAGCAAAACCCCATTGAGCATTCCGATACAATCCCACTCTCTCGCTCTTGCTCTCTTTTACTGCATTAGGACAACAACGCTTCAACTGTTACTTGCTACGGTAGTTGAACCCCTTTCCACTGCACGACCCGTCATTGCCACAGTAAATAGGTGAAACCCACTTGTATGAGTAGGATTTGTTTGAGCCATGTTGTGCCTACTCATTCATGCTTTCTGGTTATGCCTGCTATTGCTTAGAGTTGTGTCTGGTCTGATTCATCGGGGATGAATTGGAATGGTGATGAACATGTCCTAATGTGTGTGAGCTAAGTGTGTGAACACGATTTGGTAAAGGTAGCGATGAGAGGCCATGTAGGAGTACATGGTGGGTTGTCTCATTGAAACCGTCCTCAGGAACTGAGTTCTGTGTTGGTTGATCCATGAAACAGCTACTACCACACATTGGGCCCTGAAATATGACCCCGCTCGACTTATTGACCGCCCTTGTTCTCTGTCCAGGAGTTGCAACTAGTTTCTGGTGTTTGTAGTTTACTGGAGGTCATGCGCAGTGCTGACCCTCGGGGTGGACTGTGACACGGCAGGTACGTGGCACGGTGTACCGGTCGCCCGTTTGGTGACGCGGGAACCCTGTACACATCGTTTGGGGCCGTGAGCGACACCCCGGCCGGATCTCCCCACGGATGGAACCCAAATAGGCGATAAACCTGGACGAGAGACTTGAGTGGTTGGTTAGGTCGTGGTCTACACCCACGTCGGCTTTCGCTTGAAGTCTGCCGAGCACATGTCGTGTGCAGACGCTAAGTGGTGGAAACATGTGTGAAGAAGTACACCCCTGCAGGGTTATATATATGATCTATTCGAATAGCCGTGTCCGCGGAAATGGACTTCTGGGTTACCTATTACAGTTCATAGACAAGTGAAAGTGGATACTCTAAAACACGCAAGATAAGCGTGAGTGCTATGGATGGCCTTCTCGTAGGGAGACGGGAGTGGATCCATAGTGGTGTATTGATTGGTGAATATGTGGACTCGTGTGCGCCACCTCAAAAGAGTTACTTGTAGTCGTAGTTCAGGATAGCCACCGAGTCAAAGCTGGCTTGCTGCAGTCAAACTCCACCACCCCTTTGTTGATACCGATGCATATGTAGCTAGTTCTGATGTAAGTCTTGCTGAGTACCTTTGTACTCACGTTTGCTTAATTTATGTTTTGCAGAGAGACTTCAGTCTCGGTAGTGGTTCCGCGTGGACTTCGATGTTTAGCTTGTTACCTCAGCTACGGTCTTGTACCCTTGTAGGATCTTGTAGATAGTCAGGCTTCTCAGCCTTTTTCATTTGTAGTTGTCTGTACTCAGACATGTTATGCTTCCGTTGCCTGTATGCTCTGTATGTTGGGTCATGTGACCTCTGATTGTAATAAATGCTATGATGGCTCTTCTGGGCCTTTATCTATATGAGTTGTTGAGTTATGTTGTGATGCCTTGTTGTACAGCACATACTTGCATGTTATGTGTATGTGTAATGTGTATTGCTATGTGTGGGATCCGACACCTAGTTGTTTACCTTTGGTAGCCTACCTTACAGGGAAATGTCTCCTAGTGCTTCCACTGAGCCTTGGTAGCTTGCTACTGCTCCGGAACACTTAGGCTGGCCGGCATGTGTCCTTCTTCGTTCCTGTGTCTGTCCCTTAGGGGAAATGTCACGCGTTGTTCCTTTAAGTCCTTGTAGCTTGCTACGACTTGGGTTCATACGTTGATGACCGACACGTTCGTTGCTGGGTCATGTATCCTTGTCTCTGTAATTTAGTGCCACTTTTGGTTTATAACTAGTCATGTCGGCCCGGGTTCTCTGTCATATGGATGCTAGCGACACTATCATATACGTGTGCCAAAATGCGCAAACGGTCCCGGGCCAGGTAAGGTGGCACCCGTGGGGATACCGTGCGTGAGGCCGCAAAGTGATATGATGTGTTACAGTCTAGACCTGTGTGACTTAGGATCGGGGTCCTGACAGAATAAATTAATTTGGATGATTATTTTATCATGTAGATTTATTTGAAATTTGAAAAACCTACAAAAAAGAAAAGGAAAAAGGCTACTGTGCAGCTGGGCCAGAACGGCCTCAGCGCACAGGCCCAGAGGGTTTTCGGCCCGGGTGAGCCGAGCGGCGCGCGCGCGTCAGGTTTAAACCTGATGGGCGGGGCCCAGCTGCTAGTGGGAGAGAGGGGAGGCGAGAGGGACGGGAGGCTGACAGGCGGGGCCCGCCTATCATCCCTAACCCCCATCCAGATGGCCGGTGAGCTCATCGTCGGCGATGCAGGGCACGGCAGGGCGAGCTGAGGGCAGGGATGGAGTTAGCATGAAGTCGCCGTTCGGGTGGTCGTGGAGGCAGTCGCCGGAGCGGTTGGGTTTGCCGGCGATGATGTTGCACGACGGAGAGGCATCGGGTGGTGGTTGCTCCGGCCGTTTCCGACTGCAGCAGAGAGGGGAAAGAGAGGCGAAAGGATCAGTGGGGCTTGGCGGTTCCAGATCAAGGCTCAGTAACGGTGGGGACGACTCGTACCGAGCAGACAACGGCGAGCCGCCGTGGCGGAGCTCGAGAGCTTCTGGGAGAGAGCTGGGAGTGTTGGGGGCGCTAGGGTGAATCCAGAGGCGAGTGATGGAGAGGAGAGGGCTCGGGGATGCCTTTTTATAGGCGGGCGGCGGTCCATCGAGGAGGTGTGCATCGGCGAGCTTGTTGTGGTCGCTACAAGTCACAGGGGCTCGTCGAGGCGTGTCTGGGGTGCTCGTGGACGTGGTTCACATCCAGAGAAGGGAAAGGAAGGAGCGGGGGAAGGCTCCAGAGGCTCGTGCGTGTGAGGCCGGAGATTGGAGCTCGCGGACGGCCGGCGCACGTGCGAGGGAGGCCATAGGAGGGAGAAGGAGGAGGGGGACAGGGCCATGGCGTGTCGCGGACGTCGATGCGCCTCGGCTGGTACGAGGGGGAGGCTCGAGGTGGTCAAAGGCGCCCGGTCAGGAGTGGCTACAGTGCCAGAGCGCACTGTAGCGTGCTCCAGAGCGTGCAAATGGCCGACATGGCATTCTTTATGCCCTGTGGTCGTGGCCACCAGTGTCTAGAGGATAAGGGAGACAATAAACAACATGGTATTGGCCTTGGATGCTCTGGAGGGCTTCTAGAAGGAGAGAGGGTTGAGAGAGAAGGGTTAATGTGGTTGTCCAAAGATGAAAAATGGGGTTTTACCCCCCTCAATCATCGAGCTGCAGTGCAGCCATTCCTGCTGGAGGTAGAAGGGGTCTTGGGGGTGCTGTGGTAAGAACCTGGGGTAAGGGGAAATAGTGGAAGATGTCAAAACAAGTGTTTTGGTAAAATAGCAGAAGGTGTTTGATGGTGTTTTGGGCATGTAAATGGGTTTCATTTGGCATGAGACTCGACAGGATGGAATGACACATATAATTAGGCCCTTTCACCAAATTAGAGCTCATTTGGGCAAAGTTGCCAATGCAACTTTTATAAACCCTAGAAATCAACAGAAATGGATTTTCCAAGATTTAGTTAAGCAAATCATCCCTTCTTGATGCACCACTTGGTGTAGGGTCATCATTTGGGGTTGTCGGCTTGTCACCAAATTTGGGGTCACAAGTGAAAAGTTGGCAATGTAAAGTTGTTCAAATTTGGATCTGAACAGACATGATTTTGGGGCACTCTAATCAAGTTACCCTTGTCCAACACGTGTGCCATTTGGTCAAGATGCATAATTAGACCATTGTAGCATGTGCACCAAGCTTGAGAGAATTTGGACCAGTTTGGCAATGTAAAGTTGCTCAAACTTCAAAATGGGCAGAAATGGTTTTGAGGGGATTTGATGATGTTTTCTTGCTCCCCAATGCATGAGGCTTGGCAAGATCATCAAATATGTGATATCTGACATGATAGAATTTCCCTGGAATTTTTAGAGAATATTTCCTTTGTAAATATTTCAAAAGCTTGAAATATCCAGAAAGGGTTTCTGAGGGATTTGCCCAATATTTTGAACATGACCATGAGTTGAAACTCTTATATATGGATAATATATGTCCTAAGAGTCTCTCTGAATTTTGGCAAATATTTTTGAAATAGTTAAATAATTTTTACCTATTAAGGACCATTTCTGGCCTAAATAAAAAGCCTTTAAATAAAATAGGAAAATAACTTTTTAAATTATACTTTTATGGTTTCTGGGAGTCCTATACCTAATGGGATTCAAACATACCTTTTCAAATATTTTTATCACCCTAAATCAAGTACTTGCAGTGCAAATCTCAATTCAGGAGTTTTTGGAAAACTAATTTTTGAAAATACTATTTGGCCAAAATATTTTTATAAGGATATACTATACTGTCCTATACACATGGTATGATCATTGGGCAGAAGTTTGGGGTAAGGAGATGAAGCATAGAAGGCGAGGCTATGTTGACTTTTAAAGAGCACTTGAAATCAGAGAGAGATAAACTCAATTCCAAATAAAAGCCAAATGATGCAAAAAGTTTTTGTTGGTCCAAATTTTCATGCTTTATTAATGAAATAACCATGTTACAAAATCCAGGGTGTGATAGACCTACCCCCCTTACAAGAATCTCGTCCCCGAGATTCCTAAACTAGGCTTTGAAAGAGATCGGGAAACTCAGATCTAAGGTAGTCATCACGTTCCCAAGTTGCTTCTCCTTCCGTGTGGTTGCTCCACTGGACCTTGAAGTACTTGATGGTGTCGCTTCGCGTCCGTCGCTCTGCTTCATCCAGAATGCGAATGGGCCTCTCGCGGTAAGTCAAATCAGGCTGAACGTCAATAGCTTGGTGATCGACATCCTTGTAGAGATCAGGCTTGTCCAGAACTTGGAGACACTTCCGGAGTTATGACACGTGGAATACGTTGTGCACATCGGATATCTCAGGTGGTAGTTCCAACTGGTAAGCCACTTCTCCTCGTCGGTCGGTGATCTTGAAGGGGCCAATAAATCTTGGTGCAAGTTCTCCGTTAACGTGGAAACGCTTGGTTCCCTTCAAGGGAGTTACTCGCAGGTACACATGGTCTCTAACACGGAAACTCATGTCTCGGCGATGTGAATCGGCATAGCTCTTCTGTCTTTATTTGGAGGCCTTCAAACGTTCTCTGACTAATTGGACTTGCTCTTCTGCTTCGCGGAGAACATATGGTCCACAGACTAGCCCGTCACCGGTTTGTGACCAGTTGAGGGGTGTGCGACACTTGCGTCCGTACAACACCTCAAATGGTGCCATTTGAAGGCTTGACTGATTACTATTGTTATAGGAGAACTCGGCAAAAGGGAGGCAATCTTCCCACTTGGCTCCGTATGCTAAGACACAGGCTCGGAGCATGTCTTCGAGTATTTGATTCACTCGCTTCGTCTGTCCTCCAGTTTGCGGGTGAAAGGCGGTGCTAAATGACAACTTGGCTCCCAAGGCTTCTTGGAATCTTTTCCAGAACCTTGAAGTAAACTAAGTGCCTCGATCTGACACAATCTCCCTTGGAACACTATAGAGGCTCACGATTCGGTCGATGTAGAGGCTGGCCAGCTGGTTCTCACTTTAGGTTGTTTTGACAGGAATGAACTGGGCTACCTTGGTCAAATGGTCGACTATGACCCCGATGGAGTCATGTCCTTTATTCGACCTTGGTAATCCAGTGATGAAGTCCGTTCCGACTTTATCCCACTTCCACTCAGGAACCTTGAGTGGTTGGAGCAATCCAGCGGGTCGCTGATACTCAGCCTTCACCCTTTGGCACACATCACACTTTGCAACATAGGTGGCAATCTCTCTCTTCATCCCGTGCCACCAAAATCTTTCCTTCAAGTCTTGATACATCTTGGTTCCTCCGGGGTGGATGGAATACACAGTGTCGTGGGCTTCTTGAAAGATCAAATTCTTCAGCTCCATCTTGTTTGGTACGCAGATGCGGCCTTTGTACCAAACAATCCCGTGCTCGTCCTCGGAGAATCCTGGGGCTTTGCCGAGCTTCATATTCTTCTTGATGCCTTCGATGCTTGCGTGCCCGCTTTGTGCTTCCTTGACTTCGTCCATCAGGGTTGGTTTGACTTCCAGATGGTCTAGAAATCCATGGGTGACCAATTCCAAGCTGAATTGTTCCAGCTCTTCAAACATGGCTGGATGCCTTCTTTGAATTATGGCATTCAGGGAGCAAGCCTTTCTGCTTAAGGCATCGGCTACCACGTTAGCCTTCCCGGGGTGATATTGAACACTGAGGTCATAATCCTTGATTAGTTCCAACCATCTTCGTTGCCTCGTTCAATTCCTTTTGGGTGAAAATATACTTCAGACTTTTGTGGTCCGTGTATATCTCACACCGCTTCCCTAGGAGGTAATGCCGCCATGTCTTCAAGGCATGAACCACATCTGCTAACTCAAGATCGTGAGTAGCGTATTTCTCTTCATGAGGTCGTAACTGCCTTGAGAGGTAAGCTATGACTCATCCTTCTTGCATCAGAACGCTTCCCAATCCGGTTTGAGAGGCATCACAATATATCACGAACTCCTTGTGAATGTCAGGTGTTGCCAGAGCTGGGGCGGTGGTCAATCTCTTCTTGAGCTCTTAGAAGCTTTCTTTGCATTTTGGCATCCATTCAAACTTCTTGTCCTTTTTCAGGAGCTGAGTCATCGGCCGGGCAATGCTGGAGAACCCTTCCACGAATTTGTGGTAATAGCCCGCAAGTCCGAGGAAGCTTCTGACTTCCTTCATGGTTGTTGGGGACTGCCATTGGGTCACAGCTTCGATCTTCGCGGGATCAACCGATAATCCTTCCTCGGTCAAGACATGACCTAAGAATCCAACTTTATGCAGCCAAAACTCACATTTGCTGAATTTGGCATATAGTTGGTGTTCTTGAAGCTTGTCTAGGACCATCCTCAAATGTTGCTCGCGCTCTTCCTCTGTCTTCGAGATGACAAGAATGCCGTCAATGAAGACAACAACAAACTTGTCCAAATATTCCATGAAGACCTTATTCATGAGATACATGAAGTAAGCTGGGGCATTGGTTAATCCAAAGGACATGATCCTGCACTCATACATGCCATATCTTGTTACAAATGTCGTCTTCGGAATATCTTGGGGTCTGATCTTCAGCTGGTAGTACCCAGATCTGAGGTCGATCTTGGAGAACACCTTGGCTCCGCTGAGTTGATCAAACAGATCTTCAATCTTGGGAAGTGGATACTTGTTCTTGATTGTAACTTCATTGAGGGAACGATAGTCAATGCATAAGCGGATGGTACCATTCCTTTTTGCAACAAACAGAACAGGTGATCCCCAAGGAGAGGCACTTGGGCGGATAAATCCCTTCCTCAACTGCTCTTCCAGTTGCTTCTTCAACTCGGCTAATTCTTCCGTCCCCATTCTATAAGGCTTCTTATAGATGGATCCTGCCCCGGGCATGAGCTCGATGACAAACTCAATGTCACGGTCAGGAGGCATTCCCAGTAGCTCTTCCGGAAAGACATCGGGATACTCGCATACTACTGGCACTTGCTCCAGCCCAACTTCAGACAGACAGTTGACTTGAGCGGTTTGAGCAGAAGAGGAGTTGGAGGCAAACTTAACTTCGACTCCTTGGTCATTGGTCACAGTGACAGTCCGGTTGGCACAGTCTAACAAGCCTTGGTTCTTGATGAGCCAATCCATTCCTAAGATCACATCCAAGCCTTGCGATCTTAAGATGATAAGGTCTGCTAGGAAGTCTACACCGTTAATGATGATACTGACTCCCTTACAGCCTATCTTGGCTCTCATCTCTGCTCCGAGGGTTTGTACCACCATGTGATTATTCAGGGGTGTAGGGGTCATGCCACTTTTTAATGCAAATCTTTGAGTGACAAATGAATGCGTGGCTCCAGAATCAAACAAGACACTTGGGGGTGCTGAGTTGACAAGGAACGTACCCAGCACGACGTCCGGGTGTTCCTGGGCTTCTTCTGCAGTGACGTGATTCACATGCCCCTTTCCATTGTTAGGCGGGTTGCGAGGAGCTTGGTTCTTTGGCGGCATCCCGCGGCCTTATCCTGGGTTCTGCGCATTGGGGCACGGGGCATCGAGCTTCTTGTTGGGGCATAGCTTAGAGATGTGTCCAGACTGGCCACATCCAAAGCAAGTGACTTGGTTTGGGTTGCTGATCTTGTTGCCACCACTATTATTGGGGTTGAAAGCTGGCCTTGGGTTGGCATACTGCTGAGGCTGATAGTTGGTGCGAGGTGCAGGAGCTCTTGGCTGCTGGTAGGTTGGCCTGACCGGGGCTGGCTGCCATGGGCGAGGCTTCTGGTTACTGGAACTCCCCTTGCTGATCATCTTGTGCTTGCGAGTGTCTTCCAGAGCACGCCGCTTGTCTTCAAGCATGCGTGCTTTGTTCACCAGGTCAGGAAAGGTTGGGCAGCCACACACGACAAGTGAGTACTGTAGAGTCTGATTGAGGGCTCCCATGAAGTGCTCCCTTTTTGCAGCATCTGTGCTGACATCTTCAGGGGCATACCTTGACAGAACACTGAACTTCTGCATGTACTCCTTGACAGTGCCACTTCCTTGCTTCAGGGCTCGAAACTCACGCTTCTTGATAGCCATGATTCCGGAAGGAATATGGGCCTTGTGGAATTCTGCCTTGAAGTTATTCCAAGTGATGTCTCTTGCCCAGCATGCATGACCTTGAATCCATCCCACCAAGCTCTAGCAGTCCCCCCGAGGCAGTGGCAGCATAAGCCACCTTCTCGCGGTCTTCTGTGCAGCCGACTAGTTACAGCAAGTCCTCAATGGTACGGACCCAGTCGTCTGCATCCAGGGGTTCAACAGTCTCGATGAAGGTTGGCGGTGCATGCTTCTTGAACTCCGCCAACATGGAACGTCCATTGCCATTCCTCGTCGGCTGGCGGTTGTTGGTGACAGCTTGAGCAATTATCTGGAGGGCTGCGGTGTTGGCTTGGCGTTCCTCTCGGAAGGCTTGGAGAAGCTGAGCCATGTCCATGATCGGGGGAGGTGGTGGTGGAGCTTGGTCGTGGGTTTGGTCTTGGCTGGCCTCTGCTTGCGCGGATGCCCCGGCTTCGGGCTGCTGGGTAGAGGTACCGATACGAGTTACAACAGGCATCCTATTGGAGCGGTCAAGGTCTTATGATTTGGAATGAAGAGGGAAAGCAATAAAGATGGGTGCCTAGTAAGGGGGTGGGTGTGACACTATTTATTTTCATGCAAGGGCAAAAAGGGCCAAACACATTCATTAAAATTCCAAATGGGTGATGTAGTCGTTTACACGTTCCCGAAGGGAAGATACGACTTACATCCAAACACAACAAAAGCAAACACTAGATGGCTTCATATGAACCATACAAGGACTCGACTTCGCATAGGGGTTACATGACCTATCCTACCGTAGAGGTCACGAGCTGGCATATCCGAGTTGCGAATAATGCCTAAGCGGCGGAATGCTCGGTCGCGTATTCTGGCTCTTCTGGGTCTTCCTCCTTGTCTTCATCTGTCTGGGCCCCCCTATCACTTGAGGGTGTGGATGAGTGGAGGAGTTGGACACGGCGTTGTTTTGCCGGTGGTGCAGCGAAAAGCTTGCGAAATTCCCTCAATGTCATACTGCGTCGCTAGGGTGGTTCTTCATCCTTGGAAGATACATCTCCCGAGGGCCTTCCGCCTCGATACGTGATAGCGGGTTTCCCGGGAGGCGCACCTTCCTTCTTGATCCTATCCGTCTTCTCTTGCACTCGCCGAAGAAGTGCCTTGGTCTTGTGGAGTTCTTCTCGAAGCTTCATCGATTCCGAGGCGAACTCTTGCCCCAAGCTATCGGCACAAAGGCTGAAGTAGGTCTGGAATCGAAGTGGAAGTCCTTCCTTCAGTGGAGGGGCTCATGCCCTGCTTTCATCTTCACCTTCCTTCCGGTAAGGCAAGAAGCGGGTTGTCATCTTGGCTGCCATCTCCGGAAGAAGTTCTCGGAGGCGGTTTAGCGCCTTGAGTGCAGCTGCCTCAACAGCGAGGAGTAGTGTTGCCATCCGGGGTCCCTCGAAGAACCAACTTGTGGGAGGATCGTTTGCCTTATGATTACTTCCACATGGTACTCCACCTTAGTGTCGCTAACCCAATGGTCATGGTAGGTGAGGATGGGTGCTCGGTGGAACTCGCACTCCTAGAGGCTATCCTCGAGAAGCAAGGGGAACCTAGTGGTCAGGAGCTCTTCAGGTACAACGGCCATCTACAAAGGTTGAATGGGAGAGGTTAATAAGCTGATGATATCTCAGGTTTGGTAAGGTTTGAAAAAGAAGAGAGGTTCAGAAGGTTTATGAAAAGGGTCTCATCCTAACTAACACCCATGCTAACTAAGGCTTCCTACAGTCAGGATGGCTCTGATACCAGCTCTGTGGGGACACCGACTTATGAGTCGAGATCATCGAATGCACGTGTATAGTGATCCCAGATATCAATGCTCACAGAACACACAGAAGCTGAATAACAAGAGTCTTATATCCATAAATACCGTTTTACACAAATTATGACCATTATGGCCAAGTCTTACATAGATAAAGCCTCGCGGGCTGAAAGCAAATAAACTCGAATAACGGAAGTCTTTGTAGATAAGTAGAACCCATGCCATCTGCCTTAACCCTACATGCATTCTGACTAGGCGGTGGTGGAGGAGTTGAAAATTGTTGGCCCAAGAGCTATGGGCGCTTGGGCTGGGGAGAGATTGGAGAGCTAAGGCTCGAGGAAGGCGTGGGGTTAATGGAAAGAATTGGCATCCTTTTATAAGCGGTGAATACTAAACGCCCACCCACTTCGACCGCAAAACTCGCTGGTTCCCAACGCAGTCGTGTGTAAGGCATGGTTTTGATGCTCACGTCACATTGATAAGGATCCCATAATAAGGCTATGCTTCAAAATGCGAAACTATAGCCAAGAAAATGGGTCGATACATTAAAGGGATAGACGTGACGCTTCGCTGAAAAGTTGTGAGTAAAGACACAGTATCCATTTTTTGATACCTTGCCTTCGAGGCTAAGGGTTGTACTAACCATGCAAAGCCAGACATAGTACCTTTGTGTAGGGAATATTGCTTCAATGTGTTCGGGAAAATGAACCCGCCTTGTAATGCCGAAGACAGTACGTGAACCAAACTCATAGTCATCGAAGAATGGTTCAGGGGCTACTGAGGGAGTCCTGGATTGAGGGGTCCTTAGGTGGCCAGATCGCTCGTTATGGGTCGGACTGGTGGGCCGTGAAGATTATTACTGAAGACTATATCCCTTATCCGGATAGGACCCCCGTATGTATAAAATTGCAAGTTTAGATGTCAGGACCTCGATCCTAAGTCACACCGGTCTAGCATGTAACACATCATATCACTTTGCGGCCTCACGCATGGTATCCCCGCGGGTGCCACCTTACCTTGCCCGGGACCGCTTGCGCATTTTGGCTCACGTCTATGATAGTGTCGCTAGCATTCATATGATAGAGAACCCAGGCTGACATGACTAGTTATAAACCAAAAGTGGCGCTAAATTACAGGGACATGCATACACGACCCAAAAATGCACATGTCGGTCAGCAGCGAGTGTTGCCGGGCTGTAGCAAGCTAATAGGACTCCGGTATACACCGCGTGACATTTCCCCATAGGGGATAGACACAGGAGCAAGGAAGGACACATGCCGGTCAATCCATGTGTTCCGAAGCAGTAGCAAGCTACCAAGGCTCAGTGGAAGCACTAGGAGGCATTTCCCCATAAGATAGGCTACCAAGGGTAAACAACTAGGTGTCGGATCCCACACATACCAAGCATTTCAATAACATACACACAGTATGCTAGATATGTGCAAATACAACATGGCACCACAACAAAATTCTATGAATCAATTATTTATTCATTAGGCTCGGAGGACCAGATATTACAAGCATGGGTCTCATGACCCAACAAACAGAGCATACAAGTAATGGAAGCATAACATGTCTGAGTAGAGACATCTAAAAATGAGAAAGGCTGAGAAGCCTAACTATCTACAAGACCCTCCCAAGGGTACAAGATCGTAGCTGAGGTACCAAGCTAAACGTCGAAGTCCACGTGAAACTACTAGTGAGACTGAAGTCCCTCTGCAAAAACATAAATTAAGCAAATGTGAGTACAAATGTACCCAACAAGACTTACATCAGATCTAGCTACATATGCATCAGGATCAACAAAGGGGTGGTGGTTGACTCAGTGGCTATCCTATACTATGACTGATGGTAACTCTTTTGAGGTGGCGCACACGAGTCCACATATTCACCATATCAATACACCACTATGGATCCGCTCCCGTCTCCGTACGAGAAGACCATCCATAGCACTCACACTTATCTTGTGCATTTTAGAGTATCCACTTTCACTTGTCTATGAACTTTACAGGCAACCTACGAGTCCTTTACCGCGGACGCGGCTATTCGAATAGATGAGGTTAACCTTGCACGGGTGTACTTATTCACACATGCTCTTGCCACTTACCACCATGTACATGTCGTGTATCTTGGCTTGCTTCGAGCGGAAGCCTGGCGAGGGAGTCGGCCATGACCTGACTAACCACACAAGTCACTAGTCCGGGTTTGTCACCTATTCGGGTTCCATCCGAATGGAGATCCGGCCGGGGTGTCTCTCATGGCCCCAAATGATGTGTGTAGGGTTCCCAAGATGTCAGGACCCCGATCCTAAGTCACACCAATCTAGCTGTAACACGTCATATCACTTTGCGGCCTCACGCACGGTAACCCCACGGGTGCCACCTTACCTGGCCCGGGACCGTTTGCGCATTTTGGCACACGTATATGACAGTGTCGCTAGCATCCATATGACAGAGAACCCGGGCCGACATGGCTAGTTATAACCCAAAAGTGGCACTAAATTACAGAGACATGCATCCATGACCCAGCAACGAACGTGTCGGTCATCAACGTATGAACCCAAGTCGTAGCAAGCTACATGGACTTAAAGGAACAACACGTGACATTTCCCCTAAGGGACAGACACAGGAACGAAGAAGGACACATGCCGGCCAGCCTACGTGTTCCGAGCAGTAGCAAGCTACCAAGGCTCATTGGAATCACTAGGAGGCATTTCCCTGTAAGGTAGGCTACCAAAGGAAAACAACTAGGTGTTGGATCCCACACATACCAAGCATTTCAAACATACACGCAATATGCTCAATATGTGCAAATACAACATTGCATCACAACAGAACTCTATGACTCAAAGTACTTTATTTAAAAGGTTCCAAGAGCCATACATAACATATTCATACAGGTAGGGGTCACATGACCCAACACTCAAGTCATACAGTCATACAAGCACAAGCGGAAGCTACATGTCTGAGTACAGACAACTTAGAAAATAAAACAGGCTTGGTGTAGCCTGACTATCTACAAGGCCCTTCACAAGCTCCAGATCTCCGTCTGGGTGTCAAGCTACTCGTCTACATCAACGTCTATGTAGAACCCATCAGCAGGGGCAGGGTTCTCCTCTGCAACAGTTATTAAGAAAACATGAGTACAAAGGTACTCAGCAAGTCTTACCACAGAACCTATCATACATGCAACATTATCAAAAGGGGGGTAGTGGAGTTCATAGCAGAATGCCCGCTTTGACCTTGGCTAACCTATACTACAACTCTCAACGGATTGCAAGATGTTATTACGAACACGAGTCCTCTACTCACCACATCAATACACTACCGAGGATCCTCTTCCGTCATCCTACGGAAGGGCCATCCACGGCACTCACACTTATCTTGAGGCTTTTAGTAGTATCCATCAACTTGTCTATGAACTATAAGAGTAACCAAGTAGTCCGTACCGCGAACAACGGCTATTCGAATAGTTTGATAACCCTGCAGGGGTGTACCTCTTCACACACGCTTTCACCACTTATCGCCGTTTACTCGGCGTGTACTCGGCAACCTTCAAGCGGAAGCCCAGCGGGGGTGTCGGCCACGACCTGACTAACTACTCAAGTCTCTCGTCCAGGTTTATTGCCTATTTGGGTTCCATCCGTGGGGAGATCCGGCCGGGGTGTCGCTCACGGCCCCAAACGATGTGTACAGGGTTCCCGAGTTACCAAACGGGCAACCGGTACACCGTGCCACGTACCTGTCGCATCACAACCCACCTCGAGGGTCAGCGTTGTGCACGACCTCCAGTAATCTATAAACACCAGAAACTAGTTGCAACTCCTGGACAGAGATCGAGGGTAATTAATAAGCCGAGAGGGTCAATTAAGGATCCCAATGTGTGGTAGTAGCTGTAACTTGAACCACACATACAGATCTCGGTTCCTATGGACGATTCCAATGAAACAACCCACCATGTACTCCTACATGGCCTTTCATCGATACCTTTACCAAGCGTATTCCACACTTCCTTCTCTTTATCGGTGTGATCATTTCACTCTGATCCATCACCCAGATGAACCAGACCAGACACAACTCTAAGCATAGCAGGCAACATAAACAAATAGCATGGTGGATCACACATCACATGGCTCAATCAACTCCTACACATGCTAGTGGGTTTCAACTATTCACTGTGGCAATGATAGGTCATGCAAGGGAATAGGGTTCAACTACCGCAGCAAGTAGCAGTTCACACGCTGTTGCCTTAATGCAGTAAAAGAGAGCAGGAGCGAGAAGATTGGGTCTGTATCGGAATGATCAATGATTGCTTGCCTGACAGGGTAGTTTTCGGGTAATGCTCTTCAACTGGATACGCAGCAGTATCCTCGGGAGTAGGACCTAACACAGAGAATACCGACGATACAATCATTAACAAACAAATGCAACAATATGATGCATGCTCATGACATGGCAAGATGCATGTGTGTTGGCTAATGCAACTAAAACCAGAAGGGTTTGAACCTATTTGAATCAAAGATTCAAATTGGAGTTCAAACTATTATTTAAATAAGTGCATTATCATGTTTTTGATGTATACAGCAAGTTAACTTGTTCAAACATGCATGAAACCAGTGCCATTGGAAAGATTGGATATTTCTGATCATTTTTCATATATAAATCTTTTCCATCTGAGCTATGGTTGATTTTATATGATTTTTAGAAGTTTTGGGTATTTTCTGGAATTTCCTGAATTATTTTTAATCTAAAAATAACAGAAAAACCATTAATGCGTCAGCATGACATCATGCTGACGTCAGGCAGTCAACAGGAGCTATTCCAAGTCAAACATGACATGTGGGCCCTGCATGTCAGTGTCACAGCTAATTAACTAAGTTAATTAGAGTTAAACTAAAACTAATTAGCTGTCAGTGGGGTCTGGGCCCACGGGTCAGTGACTAAACTAATTAACTAATTAAATTAACAGAAACTTAATTAAACTAACTAATTAGCCAAAGGTGGCCCACACGTCAGTGACCCAGGGGTAGTCAACCCCCCTGGTCAAACAGGTCAAACCCGCCGGCGACGTGACGCCGGCGAGGCCAAGTGCGGCGGCGTGCTTCGGAAATCGTCTACGGGGCACGGCTCGAGCTGTGGCTAGGCGCGTTGGAGAGCTCTTGCTCTTGCGCGTCGGATGGTGGTGGTCGCCGGACCTGGGGTGGCCGGAGACGACGGCAAGAAGCTCGACGGCGGCGACCGGCGTCGGGCGTGTGTGGAGACGCGGCTGCAGGGGCCTAGGCGATGCATGCGTAGCACCTATCGCATCTACGCACTGCGGTGAGTGTGATGGACGTCTGCCAGTGACCAAATGGTCACCGGAGCATCACCGGCGGCGAGCACGGCGGCGGTGAGTTACGGTGATCAACGGGGCGACAGCTACAAGGTGCAAACGAGGCGGAGAAGAGAGGGGAACGGTGTAGGAGCTCACTGCGATGCTAACGAACTCGACGGAGGGGTCGGGGATGCGCTGTAGCTTTGTAACGGCGGTGAGGTGCTCTGGCGATCCGAGGAAGGCGACGGCGGCGTGAGGACGTTGCAGGGCTTCCGGCGGCTCGTGGCTCAGCGAGGAGGAAGAGGACGACGCGACGGATCTTCTGGACACACTCACGGGGTGAGGGGTGGCTCTAAGTGCGGCTACGGCGAGCGGCGGCGACGACGGCTCGGTGATGGAGGAGGAGAGAGCCAGGGGAGGGCGATGGAGACGAGGGGGAGAAGTGAGAGCGGTCGGGGCAGCTGCGTGTCGAATCATGGAATCATCCAGGCCATCGGGGAGGCAGGCTAGCAGGGAGGAGGTGGCCGGACGCGTGCCGGCGCGCGGCGGACACGCGTGCGTCCTTCTGGCGCGAGGAGGAAGACGATAGAGGAGGGCTGGTGGGCTGGGCCGGCCTGCTACAGGGCTGGGCCCGAGGTAAGTGCTTTCTCCCTTTTTCTTTTTCCTATTTTCTTTTCTGTTACATTTCTTTTGCAGCTTTGTTCGATTATTAAAAATGCCAAAACATTTTTATTACTCATGAAACTTGTCATGCCCACTGTATACAATATGAACAGTAGGAAACATTATAGTTTATGATTATTTGAGCATTTAAAACATTTTATTGTATTTAAATGCCCAAATTCAAATAACATATGATTTAATCCAAAGGCCTTTGATGTCCTAGAAAATTGTGCACCATTTTTGGCAGAGGTTTAAGACCAAGGCAGAAATGATGAACATTTTTGAAGGGCATTTTGGGTACATTGGAAAATATTTTAACAAACCCTAGTTGTTAGGAGAGGGGTGCTGGGGTTTCTGTTAATCCCATTTCAAGTTTCTTTGAAAGTAAACATGATGCACACTCTAGCTAGGTCCTATTGCAAGTGCTAACTAGGGATGTGACACAAGACCACCTCGCCGAATGGATCTACACTTGGTACACTGTGCCACGGTGCCTAGTCTGTCCCAAGCCCACATGGCTGGGTGCCACTTGGTATACTACTAACACAACCTACAAACACCAGAAACTAGTTGCAACTCTTGGATAGAGATCAAGGCGATTAATAAGTCGAGAGGGGCACTTAAGCATTCCAATGCGTGGTAATAGTTGTTCATGGATCACAAACACAGAACTCAGTTCCAGAGGACGGTTTCAATGAGACAACCCACCATGTACTCCTACATGGCCTCTCACCGCTACCTTTCGTGTTCACACACTTAGCTCTCAACAGTAAGACATGCTCACCACATTTCAGTTCATCCCCGATGAATAAGACCTGACTCAACTCTAAGAATTAGCAGGCATGACAACAAGCATGAATGAGTAGGCACATCAAGGCTCAAAAGACTCCTACTCATGCTAGTGGGTTTCAACTATTTACCATGGCAATGACAGGTCATGCAAAGGAAAGGGGTTCAGCTACCGCAGCAAATATCAGTTGAATCGTTGTTGTCCTAATGTAGTAAAAGAGAGCAAGAGCGAGAGAGTGGGACTTTATAGGAATGCTCAATGGGGGTTGCTTGTCTGGCACTTCTGAAGATAGTATAACTCTTCATCACTATCATCAAACTCATTGTCGGAGCTACGTCCACTGAGAGGGGACAATATCGGCAAACATAGAAGGAAAACAATCAATGCAATGCAACAATATGATGCATGATCATGACATGGCAATATGCTGTCACTTGAGCTAATGCTACTGAAACCAGATGGGTTTGAGTCAATTTGAACCGAAGGTTCAAATTCAAACTCAAACTATGAATTTCCAAAGTGCATTAACTTGCTTTGATCTATACAGCAGGGTTAAGTTGCTTTGTCGTGCATCAAAATGGTACAAATAGATAGATTGCCTTTTATGATAATTTTTCATATATAAATTATTTCATTTGGAGTTACGGTTGATTTTCTACGGTTTTTTGAAGTTTAGGATATTTTCTGAAATTCATAAATCATTTCTGATTTATTTAAAATCCGAGAAAATGTTTACTGCGCCAGCATTACCTCAGGCTGAAGTCAGCAGGTCAACTGACGTGGTCCAGGTCAAACCTGACATGCGCGTCCCGCACGTTAGTGTCATAACTAATTAACACTGTTAATTAGCACTAACTAAAGAAACTAATCTAAGGTTAGTTAGGGGCTGGCCCACTTGTCAATGATCCAGGCGGGTCAAACCCCTGGTCAGACGAGTCAATCTCGACGGCGGCTTGAGGCCGGCGACAGCGGACATGGTGGAGGGCTCGGGATTTACCCACAGTCGACCAAATCGACCGCGGTTTGGTCCTACGCGAAGCTGGTGTTCGCGCGCATCGAACGGAGCAAGTGGGAGCAGTCGGGGTGGCCGGAGCTGGCCAGAAACAAGCTCGTGGCGGTTGCCGGAGCTCGGCTTCGAGCGGCACAGCACTGTGGTGCACTGGAAAACGAACTGGAGCCGACGTTGGCTTGCTACGGAGCTGCTGAGCACGTAGTCGTGCTCGGGCGCGAGCTTTGCTAGCTGTAGCTACGGCGGTGACTTGGCTGGCGGCGGTGGGTTTCGGCCTCGATGGAGAACGGCGCTACGGCATGGGGAAAACAACTGGGTAGGGGGGAAAGGAAGATGGGCTCATGGCGAGTCTGCAGGGGTGGTCTGCGGGATCAGGGCACACTGGTAGTGGCGAATCGACCGGCGAGGGGCTTCGGTGCCCAGCGATGGTGGCGATGAAACAGGGCGCTCCCGCGTGCATGTCTCGACGAGGAGGAAGAGGCAGATGAGGCGGAGCTCGTGGTCTAGCTGGTTGGGCGTGGGTGGATGGTGGTTGCGGCTACGACGGCGGCGCGCTCACGGGCGCGTCGGCCATGGCTCTGGAGAGACAAGGGAGGGAGCAGGGGGCGAGTGAGAGCTCGGCTCGATCCAGACAGCAATGGGGTGGTCATCCGCGGCCTCGACGTGGCTGGGGGCAAGCAGGAGGTGGAGGCTGGCACGCGTGCTGTCGCCATGCACCTGCCTGTCCTCCTGGCAGGAGGTTGAAGACGCCCTTGCCCCTGGTGGGCTGGGCCATCTAGCTGGATCCTGCAGGTAAGGCCAGGTAAGCCTACTCTTTCCTTTTTCTGTTTTGTTTTGTTTTGTTTTGTGTTTTTTAATTCTTTTCCATCATTTTAAATTCAAAACGAATTAAAATTTTTTGCCAAAGCTTCTAGAATATTTTATGTTGCACATGAGGACCTAGCCCAATGCACATAAAATAATTTGGGTTTATTTGAAAATATATTCCATATATTATGAATATACTTCCAAATTCAAATAAAATAATGATTTAAATTTAGTGCCCAAAATAATTTCTTAAAATGTTCAATATTTTTGCTTTGGATCAAATCCCTTGCCAAAATACCAAACATCAATAAAGAGCATTTCGGGATCACTGAATACAACTTTTAGTTCAAGCTAGTTTGATTTCATTTGGTACTAGGGTTTGGACATCCCCATTTCAAAATTCATTTGAAATTTAACATGATGCATGGATGCTGTCTGATGCAACTATCCAAACAAATTCTAGGGCTGTGACAACTCACCCCCACTAAACAAGAATCTCGTCACGAGATTCAAGACGTATGGTAAGAAGACAGGGGGCACATTAACTATCACAAACTTCATGATCCAACTGCCCTTCTCGAAGATGTTGATTATTTGCATCATATTGGTCTCGACGTCTTTGCCTTCGAGATCTCCATAGAAACACGGCGAAGAAAAGAAAGGAATACACTACTCAAATTGATCTTCACGAAGATCAAGCGACTCGCGAACAACTCATAGAATTATTCCCTTGAGTGGCAAAATATAATTACTTTGGATATTTAGACCATTGGAACACTTTATACCAGCATGAGGCAATTCATGAACGATCGCTTGAAGGATTTTAGGAAATGGCATACTCAGAATGAAATGGAAACTATGGTCATAGAGCAGCTCGGCAAATGAAAGTCAAATTCCAATTGAGACCGAGGACATAACCTAGTGTGTGAGCGTGCTTTCAAGAACTTGGGCATTTCTGTATTCATCGGGGTTTTACCAACATATATGCCAAGATCCTTGTGACACTTCATACTACCACGATGAATAGCAAAGGAGGATGGAGATGCAAAGGAAGACAACAGTTTCTCGGATTTTACCTTGGCAATGCTACGGAAACAAAATCTGGATGATCGACTCAGAGACATTTAGCACTCCGCTTCTAATGTTCTCCTTGATGTGCTAGAGTGTCCCATTTATAATTAGTTTGGTATCTAGAACATCAAGTAAAGGTTGAACTTCGGAGATGCAACACATCCATGAGGAACAACTTCTAGAATAAGTCAAATAAAATCCTCATGGGGGAGTGACCAAATTGCTTCATCAAGATACCACAATGATAGTTCTTCCGCATGGTGCGTCCACTTTAACAGAACCTACATCATAGTTCTTGGGAGAAATCCCAACCGTCATATCTGCCAGAGATTCAAATCTGGTTGGTAACATGATATTCGAGACGTCATATCTGGAAAATAAAGTTTGCAACACAAATCGATGAGATGACGTTGCGAGATTCTCGGGAAATGAACTACAATAGCAAGCTCCAAAACATGAGCTGGTTCTGCTACATACATGTGAACATGATGTCCAAGACAAACATGACCACGTAGAGGTCTTACAACGAAACTCTACCGAGTTCAGGTGGGGAACCATCATCGAGGATATTAAAGTCTTAGCATAAGTCATGATTCTTAAGACGAAACTTCTTCTCCTTGAACAAATCATTCGGTGGCTTGGTGTGCTAGGTAATACATATGGAGTGGAGGTAATTAATCTGCCAAACCATAGTATACATTCGCACATGCATAACTGACTTGGGATGATTCCAGAGGAAAGAAAACAAACTTTCTCAAATTCACGGTGGCAACTTACATCAGTTACACGTGAATTAGGGGAAGTCACTTCTCTCATCCAAACATATAACTTGTGAATGGGACATAAACGCAACGCTTACAAAGTTTCCAACACTAGCTTAATATCCAAAAAATCATGGAGAGGATAAGGATGTTGTCGACGGGCTCAGCAACAATTCATCCAGGTTTCCATATAGATGGAATTCCATGACATTGTGAACAAAGTGATAACATTGGTCAGACCAAAGGATGTAATGTTGTATGCTCAAGGGATCAACCACGAGTAAGACAAACATTACGAATATTGTTGGTTCTGATTTGACTTGACAATAGCCCACACTCAAATCAAAGTTTGGATAAGATGACAGGTCTAGCAACTGAACACGAAGATCAACTGATGACAATATCATCTTTCTTCAACACACACACACAAAAGATATCCCTTCAAAATGAACTACATTAGATCAAGCTTTTATCTCCCAACTCTCCAAGTTGTTGTTTAGCTTAATCAACTAGCTCAGGGTATCCAACACAGATTCTTGGAGAAGGGGTGGTTTATACGAAAAACCAACTTGATCACGAGCTCAACATAACGGTCAGGGGACAACCTGGTAATACCGAGCAGACATTCGGAAAATCATGAACCACCTATATGTTATGAAGCTCGAGAACAATCTTGCTTTTCTGGGCAAGATAATATGATCAAAAGAGAGAGAGATTGACACAATCCTAACTCATTGATCGAAGAGTGCATCAGAAAAATGGGCTAGGTAGCACGATCAATCTTAGAATGATGATTTAGTAACCACCACGCTAAGAATGAGATTATCGTCCATTAACTACCAAGCAACGGGGTTGCTAGGAGTATTGATTTCACACATCACAATTCACTTGTCAGTATTCTGATTACAACACACGGGGACCGATGAATCAATGATGATGGTGAGAAGTATCACTTTATCAAGAATTCATAGGAGGTTGTGCAATTCCCATGACACACTTGACATGCAAGAGGGTAACACTCCAAGGTATAATAGATTAGAAGCTAGATAGGCATTCTAATCTGCGGAGTACAACTACTTTGACCCAGTCCTGGATATGGATGAGGTTCTGGAGTTTGTTTCTCCTAGTCATTCTAGAATAGAATGGCTTGACGGACCACAAAAGTAAAAGGCATCGATGAACATGAATGCACAACTACTCCTGACTATCAATGATAGGCGAAAATCAGAATACAACTACAAAGGAAACAACTCGAGGGAACATATGATTTTCTGAGTTGTGGATGCATAGATTAGCATGTTGAACAAGTCCAACATATTTCTCCTGGATAACCCATGCAGAAAGGTAGCACCGGCAGAGTCACAATGTAGAATGGAGAACTCATCAAGTGCACGCTGGTTGTGATATTTTGGTTCATAAGAACTTCTGCCATGATGGTTCATGGTATTTGGAAGAATGATATACCACGGACCTCAAGGACTATCACAAGGTTTCTAATATCCTAAAGGAACGAGCAAACCTATCGATACAAGGTAAGTAGGGTGAATCTTGGGTTCAAGAACCCAGAAATAGAATGCCTACTAACTAAATGGCATCACAGGATGCTTTCGAGAATGATGGCCAGAATCATCACACTAGGAACACAAAACATGGCTAGATTACTAGGTGGTTCTCTAAGATGCCTAGGGTCATAATAATAGCTCCAACATATATGGCGAGGCAATGTATTACCTCAACACACCGACTAGTGTGGTCAATCTAGCCTAAAGGAGCATCAGGAATGGGAAGAAGGGATTTGCAAATGCATCAGACCATTTAGAAACTCGGGATGACTCGGACAGCATAACAGCTGAAAAAGCTCAAGATTTTGAGACATCGTGCAAGAATGGTGGCAAAACCACTCAGCATCACCATAACAAAGTTCCGAGACCAACTATCAACACACCGATGTAGAAGAAACGTAACTGAAAGTTGAATCCATCAATAACGTGATCCTGATAAATTGATGAGAAGCCTAGTTATTAATCCACGGGAAAGAAGAGGACGACTCAGATGAGAAGGGCATAGGGTAAAGAAGTAAAAAGAGCCTTACGTTCCCTTCCGCAATCAATTCCCTTATATAACTAGGGAATTTCTAGACTCAACTTCGACCAGTTTGGCTTGGTAGTCCTACAGGCAGTCCAGCTCTGATACTAAAGCTGTCAGTACCCCGATCCTAAGTCACACCGGTCTAGCATGTAACACATCATATCACTTTGCGGCCTCACGCACGGTATCCCCACGGGTGTCACCTTACCTGGCCCGGGACCGTTTGAACATTTTGGCTCACATATACGATAGTGTCGCTAGCATCCATATGACAGAGAACCCGGGCCGACATGACTAGTTATAAACCAAAAGTGGCGCTAAATTACCGGGACATGCATACATGACCCAACAATGCATGTGTCGGTCAGTAGCGAGTGTTGCCGGGCTGTAGGAAGCTAACAGGACTCTGGTATACACCGCATGACATTTCCCCAGAGGGGACAGACACATGAGCAAGGAAGGACACATGCCGGTCAATCCATGTGTTCCGGAGTAGTAGCAAGCTACCAAGACTCAGTGGAAGCACTAGGAGGCATTTCCCCACAAGATAGGCTACCAAGGGTAAACAACTAGGCATCAGATCCCACACGTACCAAGCATTTCAATAACATACACACAATATGCTCGATATGTGAAAATTCAACATGGCATCACAACAAAACTATATGAATCAAAGTATTTATTAATTAGGCTCCGAGGGGCTAGATATTACAAGCATGGGTCTCATGACACAACATACAGAGCATACAAGCAAAGGAAGCATAACATGTCTGAGTACAGACATCTAAAAATGAAAAAGGCTGAGAAGCCTAACTATCTATAAGACCCTCCCAAGGGTACAAGATTGTTGCTGAGGTAACAAGCTAAATGTTGAAGTCCATGCGAAACTACTAGTGAGACTGAAGTCCCTCTGCAAAAACATAAATTAAGAAAACGTGAGTACAAATGTACCCATCAAGACTTGCATCAGATCTAGCTACATATGCATCAGTATCAACAAAGGGGTGGTGGAGTTTAACTACATCAAGCCAGCTTTGACTCAGTGGCTGCTACCTCTTGAGCTTGCGTTGTATTCCCTTGAAGAGGAAAGGGAGATGCAACGCAGTAGCGTAAGTATTTCCCTCAGTTGTTGAGAACCAAGGTATCAATCCAGTAGGAGACCACGCGCCAGTCCCTCGCACCTGCACAAACAAATAAGAACTTCGCAGCCAACGCGATAAGGGGTTGTCAATCTGTAATGCCCAGTATGAGATTATACCTCCCACGTGTCGAGGCACGACTTAAAGGCATAACATCATACTGGAATGATCTCAAGAATGGTATCTTTGCACAACTCATGTAAAAGAGGGAAGAAATTGCAAAAGAGTAGTTGTCTTACACTCGCCACGTCACACAATGCATTACATAAACATTCATCATCCAAATAACATCAGAGTCCGACTACGGACGAAGATCCAAATGAAAGATACCATAAATTAAATAACACAAGGTCCCGGTCATCCTAGTAAGAGCCCTACTGATCCTCTGGATATGACAGGTAGTATCGCCCATGCTCTTAATCGAACTCCCAAAACAACTCTGTGCCATCACCTGTGTAGTTCACCATGGTACCTGCATCTGGTGTTGTGTAGAATCTGTGAGCCACAGAGGACTCAGCAATCCCGTTCCCGGGTAGCAAAACTATCTAAGCCTTGGGTGTGGAACAAGGCTGAAGAACAAGGTTGCAGCTGCACTAGCACTAGCTTGCGTGTTTAGAGCGAGAAGAGAAGTGCCAACGATCGACAAAGTGATCACGAAGTGATCCTATCTAAGCACGTCATTCATAACCCACCGTGTTCACTTCCCAAACCCCTTCGGAAAATGACCATCACGGTTACTCACGCTGGTAGTGTATTATGAACATAGTGTCAAGTTTTCTACAACCGGATATTAACAAATTCCCATCTGCCACATAACCACGGGCACGGCTTTCAAAAGATCAAACCCTACAGGGGTGTCCCAACTTAGGCCATCACAAGCTCATGATCTGCGGAGTCGCAACTCCAAGGTGGGAAGACCCGAGTATTCTCGGAATCCTGTGCTCAAGATATTCCGACTAAGGTAAAACTAATCCAGCAAGTCCTCCCGGCATGCCCACACCCTGATAGTAGCCGCGCGTATCTCGTCTTAGGCCACGACCGGATAAGTCATCCTACAGGTTTTTACCAGCCCTCGAGTTGCCTCGAGGTGGCCCCGCAGTCTGCTCAGGTTGGACCAACACTCATGTGGAGCACTGGCCCGGGTTGTTAATTAAGAAAAGGATTTATAACTCCCTATGCAAGTTTTAGTTATTAGGCAAATAGAACCAAAGTTGGGACTTGCTGGAAAAGCTTTAGCGCTAAGCGGGTTATCAAGGGGGGCCCATAAACCCCAACCATGTTAGGGACGCAAAATCAAGGAACATAACACCGGTTTAAACGGTTCCTAGGGTGGCATGAGTGGAACAAAACACCAAGCAAGAGGCTTAGCCTTCCACCCATTGCCAAGTATATAGATGATTTAGTTAAGCAGATTATATATTATGATATCCCAACCAAACTTCATCATGAAGCAAGAATCTTCAAATCATCACCTGCAACTAACAATGCTATAAGAGGGGCTGAGCGAAGCTTACGTAGCCAATCAAAGGTTTGCTAGGTTGGGTGGTTAGAGAGTTTCATGGCAACAATAGAAGGCTGACAAACAGACATAGGCATCGAGGGAATAACCTAAAGAGCGAGACATCTAGCATAGGCAAAGATAGTAGTGATATATGGGTAAGGTCATCTTGCTTGTTGAGTCATCGGTGGGATCTGAACCTTGCTCCTCACACTCAACCTCGGTAGGAACCTCGTACTCGGTCTCGGCTCCCAGCTCTACTCACCACAAGAACACAACATGGCACAGTATCAAACACGGTGCAATGCACAATCAACATGATGCAAGTATGATGTGCGTATGCATGTGGAAGCACTTGAACCTAAGGAGAAGATGATGAAGAAGACCTCGTCTTGGAAAACCAAGCATGCCAATGGATAAAGGGGAAGATTTCGGTTGAAATCGATATAAAGATCGCCGGAAACGGACACACGGTTTGCAAATGCCAGGCAAAACAATATTCACAGAAAGCTGCAGTTTACAGCCACATGGCATCTTTGGAGCAAGAAATAATTATGCTACAACACTCAAACATGGAGACAAAGGGCATGGATGTGAAGTAGACATGATACTTAACAAGCATGAACTTATAACACACACAAAAACCTACTGGAACACAATTAACCAAGCATGGCAAGTTACAATAAATTTATCCAGACTTAGCCAAATTCTGGGAAGGCAAAAACATCATCATGATGCTGCCTTCGGAGGCACAGAACAACATGCATATCAACTCCACTAAGTATATAAAGATCATGTACATGTAGTAGACATATCATAAAGCAAACAACTCCATTGGAGCAACTCCATAGGAGGCATGGATCAATAACAACAAGCTTCACCAAATTGATCATGCTGATAAAACCCTGACAGGTAAAATCTGTAGCAACTTGAGAGCAAGAAATAAATAAGCTACAACAAGCCATATATGCAACTAAGGGCATGGATGGATAGAGCATAACATGAACAACAAGGAATGATCATTTGACATACTAAAACATGCATGGATTTGAGTGAGGCATCAAACAAACATAGCATCAGGTTAACAGATTCCAGACTTAGCAGTTTTTTTCACTAAGTATAAAACAACAACATTGGCATAGCATGTTTACAAGCTTGTTTAAGTCACCTCAAGGCATATCATGGAAAGTGGTTTGCACCACAACAAAGACCATATGATTGTGCTTCTAAAACATATTGACACGTGACATGAAGACAAACACATCAATAGCAATGAGCAAGTCAAAACAACATCTCACAACATGTTTCAGCACTTAACAGCCACATGCACTTTTGCAACAGAGATTAACATGGCAATATGACACCTAACATGAATGCTACAGCAACCATCATGTAGAGCACTTCACAATGAACATTTTGACATATCATATGCTCCATTTGGATAAACATGCACAAAGTTATCATATCTCAAACATGGCAACAAAATTATAAGTAACAACAGTTTTAAACATATAGCTCTCTTGCTGCGATGATTCGGTCATCAATATGAACTCAAACAAGGATGCCACAGTGGAACAAAATGAAGAGCATATCTCAACGAACATTTTGATATATTACACGCCCAAAACGGATCTACGAGCACGAAGTTACAACCATGCAAAGGAGGCAACAAATTATGGAAAACTGGGGACTTGGTGGAAAAAATATACCCTCTAAAAACTCAACGGGGCGGATCCGTGCGGGACGGGGAGATTCGGGATGGGGACGGGCGCGCTTGCTTCGGGGAGTGGTGGATCTCGTCCCGATCCTGAACAGGATTGGGATCGCCGAAGAAGACGACGTGGCCGGCCGAAGGCGGCTCGCAGGTGCGGCGGCGACGGAGCGGGAGGCCGGCGGCGGCGGGCGCGTCCCGGGGCGGCATTGGCCGGCGGAGCCGACGGCGAGGGGTGGCGGTGGCGTGCCGGCGAGGGGCGGCGGTGGTGCGCCCGGCGGCGGCGAGGCGGGCGTCGGCGGCGGGGAAGACGAGCACCACGGGCGGCGTAGACGCGCGGGCCTCGCGGTCCGGCGTCGGGCCGCGGCGGGCCCGGCGGCGCGGGTGGAGTCTGGCGGCGGGGACGGGACACATGGCGGCGGCGTACTGGCTCGGGGCTCGGCGGACGTTTCCGGCGCCGGGCGGACGTGTCCGGTGCGGCACGGAGGAGGAGTTGCTAGGGTTTGCCCGAAAATTTCGGGGATGGGGACTGTTTTATAGTTTCTGGGAGCTAGGAAGGTCCAAATGGGGTGCGGTTTTCGCCCACACGTTCATGATCTGACGACCGAGATGATGGGAGTGGTTGTGCAGGGTTAGCGGGTTGTTGTGGAGGGGGTCTTGGGCCAAAAGGAAGAGGTGCTTTTACCCCACTAGGTTAACCGTTGGAGTACCAAACGAACTCCAAACGCGACGAAACTTGAAAGGCGGCCTACACGTACCAAAAAAACTACGCATGACAAGTCTCACCTCAATCCGGGAACGTTACATGGCCACACACGAAAGAAGGACTCAGGGGTGCCACATGCACGTGTGTGAGTGTCGGAACTCGAAACGGACAACGGGAAGAGGCGAGTGGGACCGGGTGCAAGTGACAACACGAATGCAATGCAATGCACATGATAACATGACATGGATGAAATGCACACACGCACACGACAAAACGAAGAAACCCGAAATGAAAGAAGAGCCCAGAATGGAATTGTTGAAGTCAATGTTTCCAATACTGCCATAAATGGAAGGTGTTACATATGGGGTGTTACACGATCCCTTTACGGTCACTTATGAGAGTGAGATCTGATAGAGATGATAATTATATTTTTGGTATTTTTGGTTTAATAAAACAGCAAATAAAAAACGTCAAAAGAAATTAACGGGAAAGTAATATGATAGAGATAGACCCGCGGGCCATCGTTTTCTCTAGTGGCTTCTCTCATGATAGCGATATTCTACGGCGGGTAAACAAATTATTGTCGAGCAATTGATAGAAAAGCGAATAGTTATGAGACTATCTAGGCATGATCATTGTATATAGGCATCATGTCCGATACAAGTAGACCGACTCCTGCCTGCATCTACTACTATTACTCCACACATCGACCGCTATCCAGCATGCATCTAGTGTATTGAGTTCATACGAACAGAGTAACGCTATAAGCAAGATGACATGATGTAGAGGGATAAACTCAAGAAATATGATGAAAACCCCATCTTTTTATCCTCGATGGCAACAATACAATCTATGCCTTGCTGCCCCTACTGTCACTGAGAAAGGACACCGCAAGATTGAACCCAAAGCCAAGCACTTCTCCCATTGCAAGAACTATAGATCTAGTAGGCCAAACCAAACCAATAATTCGAAGAGACTTGCAAGGATATTATGAGAACACATAAAAAGTTCAGAAAAGAACTAAATATCTTTCATAGATAACCTTGATCATAAACTCACAATTCATCAGATCTTGACAAACACACCGCAAAAAGAGATTACATTAAATAGATCTCCTCAAAGACCGAGGAGAACTTTGTATTGAGATCCGAAGAGAGAGAAGAAGTCATCTAGATACTACCTATGGACCCGAAGGTCTGTGGTAAACTACTCACAACTCATGGTGAGGGCGATGATGATGATGATGAAGGCCTCCGTGATGGATCCCCCTCCCGGAACAGGCTCCAAGATGGGATCTCCACGGGAACAGAAGCTACGACGGTGGAATTAGGGTTTTCTCTCTGTGTATGGAGTTTCTGGGGTACGTAGGCATATATAGGAGGAAGAGGGGCACTAGGGGCCACCGGGCCTGCCCTCGAGGTAGGGGGGCGCGCCCTGGGAAGGGGGTCGCGCCCCCCACCCTCGAGGGTGGGCCCCCTGTCCTCTAGCTTGGCCTCGAAGTCTATCTCGCGTGATTTTCTCCAAAAATATCTCCTACGAAGGTTTCATTCCGTTTGGACTCCGTTTGATATTCCTTTTCTGCAAAACCCTGAAATCGGCAGAAAACAGCAATCTGGACTGGGCCTTTGGGTTAGTAGGTTAGTCTCAAAAATGATATAAAAGTGAATGATAAAGCCCATAAACATCTAAGACTTCATAAATAATAGCATGGAACAATCAAAAATTATAGATACGTTGGAGACGTATCAAGCATCCCCAAGCTTAATTCCTGCTCGTCCTCGAGTAGGTAAATGGTAAAGAAAGAATTTTTGATGTGGAATGCTAACCAATATAGTTTTTCAATGTAATTCTCTTAATTGTGGCATGCATGTTCAGATCTGGAAGATTCAAGATAAAAGCCTATATTGACATAAGAAATAACAATACTTCAAGCAATACTAACAAATCAATCACATCTTCTCAAAATACTATGGCTAAAGAAAGTTATCCCTACAAAATTATATAGTGTTGGCTATGCTCCCTTGTTATCACACTAAATATTCATATCATGCACAACCCCGATTTCAGCCAAGCATTTGTTTTCATGCGCTATCTTTTCAAACCTTTCAACTTTCACGCAATACATGAGAGCGAGCCATGGAAATAGCACTATGGGTGGAATAGAGGTGGTTGTGGAGAAGACAATAAGAGGGAGATAGTCTCACATCGACTAGGCGTATCAACGGGCTATGGAGATGTCCATCAATAGATATCAATGTGAGTGAGTAGGGATTGCCATGCAACGGATGCACTAGAGCTAAATATGAATGAAAGCTCAACAAAAGAAACTAGTGGGTGTGCATCCAACTTGCTTGCTCACGAAGACCTAGGGCATTTGAGGAAGCCCATCGTTGGAATATACAAGACAAGTTCTATAATGAAAATTCCCACTAGTATATGAAAGTGACTAATCATGAGACTCTCTACAATGAAGATCATGGTGCTACTTTGAAGCACAAGTGTGGAAAAAGATAGTAGCATTGTCCCTTCTCTCTTTTCTCTCTGTTTTTTTGGAGGGGCTTTCACTTTTTTTTGTATTATTAGCCCCTCTCTATATTTTTTGGCCATCTCTTTTTTATTGGCCTTTCCTCACACGGGACAATGCTCTAGTAATGATGACCATCACACTTTTTATTACAACTCGATATTACAACAAGTATGACTCTTCATGAATGCCTCCGGCGGTGTACCGGCATAAGCAATGAATCATGTTTGACATGTATGAAAAATTATGCATGGTGGCTTTGCCACAACTACTATGTCAACTACATGATCATGCATGGCACTATGACAATATGATGTGTGTTATATGAACGGAGCGGTGGAATGTTGCATGGCAATATATCTCGGAATGGCTATGGAAATGCCATGATAGGTAGGTATGGTGGCTGTTTTGAGGGACAATATGGTGGCTGTTTTGAGGAAGGATATATAGTGGGTTTATGGCACCGGCGAAAGTTGCGCGGTACAAGAGAGGCTAGCAATGGTGGAAGGGTGAGAGTGCGTATAATCCATGGACTCAACATTAGTCATAAGAACTCATATACTTATTGCAAAAATCTACGAGTCATCAAAACAAAGCAATCAACGCATGCCCCTAGGGGGAGGTTGGTAGGAGTTAACCATCGCGCGCCCCCGACCTCCACACAAAGGTTGACACTCTACAAATACCTCATGCTTTAACTTAGTCACACAACGGTTCACCATACGTGCATGCTACGGGAATCACCAACCTTAACACAAATATTTCTCAATTTCATAATTACTCCACTAGCATGACTCTAATATCACTATCCTCATGTCTCAAAACAATTATCAAGCATCCAACATCTCTTTCTACTCAATGCACTTGGTGTGAATTTTTTTACTACATTGACATTTTATGTTTATCATGTGAAGACTAGTTTCTCTAGCCTAGACACTTTACCATGCTATTCTAATAGACTCTCAAATAGATCTAAGTGAAGCATGAGAGTTCAACAATTTCTACAAAATATTACCACCACCGTGCTCTAAAGGATATAAGTGAAGCACTAGAGCAAAAACTATTCAACTCAAAAAGATATAAATGAAGCATATAGAGTGTTCTAACAATTTCTAGGGCATATTTAACTCTCTCAAATAGGTGTGTACAACAAGGATGATTGTGGCAAACTAACAAGCGAAGACTCAAATTATACAAGACGCTCCAAGCAAAACACATAACATGGTGCGAATAAAAATATAGCTCCAAGTATAGTTACCGATGGATGAAGACGAAAGAGGGGATGCCTACCCGGGGCATCCCCAATCTTAGGCCTTTGCAACTCCTTGTTCTATAGTCCATCAAAGCAATACTCAAAACTTGAAAACTTCACAACACAAAACTTAGACAAAAATTCTCGTGAGCTCCGTTAGTAAGGGAAAGCAAACCACCACTCAAAGGTACAGCAAGGAATTCATTCATTGTTTATATTGGTGTTAAACCTACTGTACTCAAAGTTCTCTATGGTTCATATCCTCCAATATTACTCATAGATGCATCGGAATAAGCAAACAACACACGAAAAATAGAATATGTAAAAAACAGAACAGTCTGTAGTAATCTGCTGGGTTCGCCTACTTCTGGAACTCCAAAAATTTCAAACTAAATTGCTAAATTTGCGCAATTTGGGTAACAATCAGCAGCAAAAGGAATCAACTAAAAAGAACGCTCCAGTAAAATCTGAAGACTATTTTAGCGAGCGCTAACGATTCTGTTTTTCACAGCAAGATCATATAAACTTCACACAAGTTCTACCAAAGGTTCTACTTGGCACAAACACTAAACAAAACATGAAAGCACATCTAATCAGAGGCTAGATGCAAAATTTATTCCCTAACAGCAACAAAAACAAAAAACATAAAATTGGGTTGCCTCCCAACAAGCGCTATCGTTTTACTCCCCTAGCTAGGCACAATACAAGACAGATCTAGGTATTGCCATCCTTGGAAGGCAATTCTTTAATCAAGCACTTGTGATTTTTGGGCAATTATTTGTCCCTATGAATAATCAAACTCTTGGGCAAGAAATCAAGAAATTCTAAAGTGTCAAAAGGGCTCTCGCAAAAGTAAGAAAATTAGGATGAACACTTATGGATTTGAGATCCGCAAGTCTAGAGGTTTCACCCTTGTCTTTTGGGACATACATGAACTTAGATAACTTAGTGGAGGTATTTGGAGTGGTTTTTATAGCGGAAAGAGCGGAACCCACATTAGTGATAACATCCTCACGCTTATTGATTCTAGTAGAATCTTGATCTAGCTTTTCTTTAACTATGGGTTCTTTTTCTTTAAGATTTTTCAGAACAACTCCTACCTTAGATCCATATTGGGTAATTTCGTTGTGAATTTTTCTATCCAAGTTCTCTAACAATTCTACCGTAGCAACTTTGTTCTCAATAATTTCTAACGTTTGCATAACATGCTCCAAAGTTAAAACGGTCCCATTAACCATGAGAGGTGGTGAGCCAAATAATTCAGTCATAGCTTTATAAGAATCAACGGTGTGGCTACCCAAGAAATTCCCTCCGGTAATTATATCTAAGATAAATCTATTCCACGGAGTTATGCCAACATAAAAATTGTGAAGAAGCACGGGAGTGGAAAGCTTCCGATTGGATCTATTTTGAGCATTGCAAATTCTATACCAGGCATCTTTTAAGTTTTCTTCCTCTCTTTGTTGAAAGTTGAGGACCTCACTCTCGGGAGTGGTGATAACGATAGGTGTGCTAGACATGGTGACGAGCAGACAAGCAGCACGCAAGCAAACAAGAAACAAGCGAACGAGAAACACACGACGGAAGAAGGGCGAATAAAACGGCAAAGGTGAAGTGGGGAAGAAGAAAACGAGAGGCAAATAAATGTAATGCGAAGGATAAGGGTTTGTGATAGGTACTTGTATATGACTTTTGTGTAAGCCTCCCCGGCAACGGCGCCAGAAATTCTTCTTGCTACCTCTTGAGCTTGCGTTGTATTCCCTCGAAGAGGAAAGGGAGATGCAGCATAGTAGCGTAATTATTTCCCTCAGTTTTTGAGAACCAAGGTATCAATCCAGTAGGAGACCACGCGTCAGTCCCTCGCACCTGCACAAACAAATAAGAACTTCGCAGCCAACGCGATAAGGGGTTGTCAATCCCTTTACGGTCACTTACGAGAGTGAGATTTGATAGAGATGATAATTATATTTTTGGTATTTTTGGTCTAATAAAACAGCAAATAAACAACGGCAAAAGAAATTAACGAGAAAGTAATATGATAGAGATAGACCTGGGGGCCATAGTTTTCTCTGGTGGCTTCTCTCATGATAGCGATATTCTACGGCGGGTAAACAAATTACTGTCGAGCAATTTCTAGAAAAGCGAATAGTTATAAGACTATCTAGGCATGATCATTGTATATAGGCATCACGTCCGAGACAAGTAGACCGACTCCTGCCTGCATCTACTACTATTACTCCACACATCGACCGCTATGCAGCATGCATCTAGTGTATCGAGTTCATACGAACAGAGTAACACCTTAAGCAAGATCACATGATGTAGAGGGATAAACTCAAGCAATATGATGAAAAACCCCATCTTTTTATCCTCGATGGCAACAATACAATATGTGCCTTGCTGCCCCTACTGTCACTGGGAAAGGACACAGCAAGATTGAACCCAAAGCCAAGCACTTCTCCCATTGCAAGAACTATAGATCTAGTAGGCCAAACCAAACCAATAATTCGAAGAGACCTGCAAGGGATATTATGAGCACACATAAATGGTTTAGAGAAGAACCAAATATCTTTCATAGATAACCTTGATCATAAACTCACAATTCATCGGATCTCGACAAACACACCGCAAAAAGTGATTACATCGAATAGATCTCCTCAAAGACCGAGGAGAACTTTGTATTGAGATCGGGAGAGAGAGAAGAGCCATCTAGATACTAGCTATGGACCCGAAGGTCTATGGTAAACTACTCACAACTCATGGTGAGGGCGATGATGATGATGATGAAGGCCTCCGTGATGGATCCACTCCCGGAACAGGCTCCAAGATGGGATCTCCACGGGAACAGAAGCTACGGTGGTGGAATTAGGGTTTTCTCTCTGTGTATGGAGTTTCTGGGGTACGTAGGCATATATAGGAGGAAGAGGGGCACCAAGGGCCACCGGGCCTGCCCTCGAGCAGGGGGCGCGCCCTCGGAAGGGGGGCGTGCCCCCCACCCTCGAGGTGGGCCCCCTGTCCTCTGGCTTGGCCCCAAAGTCTATCTCGCGTGATTTTCTCCAAAAATATCTCCTACTAAGGTTTCATTCCGTTTGGACTCCATTTGATATTCCTTTGGGTTAGTAGGTTAGTCCCAAAAATGATATAAAAGTGAATGATAAAGCTCATTAAACATCTAAGACTTCATAAATAATAGCATGGAACAATAAAAAATTATAGATACGTTGGAGACGTATGAGTGGCTAACTACGACTGCTGGTAACTCTTTTGAGGTGGCGCACACGAGTCCACGTATTCACCATATCAATACACCACTATGGATCCGCTCCCGTCTCCCTACGAGAAGGCCATCCATAGCACTCATGCTTATCTTGCGCATTTTAGAGTATCCACTTTCACTTGTCTATGAACTGTAAAGGCAACCCAGAAGTCCTTTACTGCGGACACGGCAATTCAAATAGATGATGTTAGCCCTACAGGGGTGTACTTCTTCACACACGCTCTCGCCACTTACCACCATGTACACGTCATGTATCTCGACAACCTTCAAGCGAAGCCTGGCGAGGGAGTCGGCCACGACCTGACTAACCATGCAAGTCTCTAGTCCAGGTTTATCGCCTATTTGGGTTCCATCCACAAGGAGATCCGGATGGGGTGTCGCTCACGGCCCCAAACGATGTGTGCAGGGTTCCCAAGCCCACCTTGCCGGATGGATCTACGCTTGGTACACCATGCCACGGTGCCTAGTCTGTCCCAAGACCACCTGGCCGGGTGCCACTTGGTAGACTACTAACACAACCTACAAACACCAGAAACTAGTTGCAACTCCTGGACAGAGACCAACACAATTAATAAGTCGAGAGGGGCACTTAAGCATTCCAATGCATAGTAGTAGATGTTCATGGATCACAAACACATAACTCAGTTCCTGAGGACGGTTTCAATGAGACGACCCACCATGTACTCCTACATGGCCTCTCACCGCTACCTTTACCAAATCGTGTTCACACACTTAGCTCTCAACAGTAAGACATGTTCACCACTTTCCAATTCATCCCCGATTAATCAGACCTGACTCAACTCTAAGCAGTAGCAGGCATGACAACAAGCACGAATGAGTAGGCACATCAGGTCTCAAACAACTCCTACTCATGCTAGTAGGTTTCAACAATTTACTTTGGCAATGACATGTTATGCAAAGGAAAGGGGTTCAGCTACCTCAGCAAATAGCAGTTAAATCGTTGTTGTCCTAATGCAGCAAAAGAGAGCAAGAGCGAGAGAGTGGGATTTTATAGGAATGCTCAATGGGGGTTGCTTGCCTGGCACTTCTGAAGATAGTATAACTCTTCATCAGTGTCATCGAACACTTCATCGGAGCTACGTCCACTGAGAGGGGACAATACCGACAAACAGAGAAGGAAAACAATCAATGCAATGCGACAATATGATGCACGATCATGACATAGCAATATGCTGTGATTTGAGCTAATGCAACTGAACCCAGAGGGGTTTGAGTCAATTTGAACCGAAGGTTCAAATTCAAACTCAAACTATGAATTTCCAAAGTGCATTAACTTGTTTTGATCCATACATTAGGGTTAAGTTGCTTTTTCATGCATGACAATGGTACAGATGGATAGATTGCATTTTTTTTGATAATTTTTCATATATAAATTATTTCATTTGGAGTTACGTTGATTTTCCATGATTTTTAGAAGTTTAGGATATTTTCTGAAATTCATAAATAATTTCTGATTTATTTAAAATCGCAGAAAATGTTTACTGCATCAGCATTACTTCAGTCTGAGGTCAGCAGGTCAATTGACCCGGTCCATGTCAAACCTAACGTGCGGGTCCTGCACGTCAGTGTCATAACTAGTTAACATTGTTAATTAGCACTAACTAAATAAACTAATCTAGGGTTAGTTAGGGGTTGGCCCACTTGTCAATGATCCAGGGGGTCCAACCCCTAGTCAGACGAGTCAAACTCGTCGGCGGCTTGACGCCGACGATAGCGGACACGGCGGAGGGCTCGGGATTTGCGCACAATCGACCAAATTGACCATGGTTTTGTCCTACGCGAAGCTAGTGTTCGCGCGCATCCAACGGGGCAAGTGGGAGTAGTCGGGGTGGTCAGAGCTCGCCGGAAACGAGCTCGCGGCGGCTGCTAGAGCTCGGGTTCGAGCGGCGCAGTGCTTTGGTGCACTGGAAAATGAGCTGGAGGCGGCGTTGGCTTTTTTTTTTGACTATAAACAGTAGGGTAAAACCCCACTGTGTTTTTTATAAATAAAAAAAGATAGTATAACAAAAAATCATAGAGGCTTGAGATAAGCCTTCAAGAAGAAAGGAAAGATGAAACACTAAGCTAAGCTACTAAAAGAGAAAAAAAAATAACAGAAGGCTCTCAAGCCAAACAAAAAATTGACCTTCATGCTTCTTCTTCATTCTGAATCTAAGAAGCTTAAGTTCTTCTAGGAATATGAACTTCCATCCTCTGAAAGTAGGTGTAATTTGCTTGAAAACTTTATTGTTTCTAGTGTCATAGAGGCGGCGTTGACTTGCTACGGAGCTGCCGAGCATGTAGTCATGCTCGGGCGCGAGCTTTGCTAGCTCTAGCTACGGCGGAGACTTGGCCGGCAGCGGTGGGTTTAGGCCTCGACGGAGAACAACGCTATGGCATGGGGTAAGCAAATGGATAGGGGAAGGAAGAGGGGCTCACGGTGAGTCTGCAGGGGTGGTCTATCGGCTCAAGGGTGCACTAGTAGTGGCGAATCGACCGGGGAGGAGCTTCGGTGCCATGCGATGGTGGCGATGAAACAGGGCGCTCTGGCGTGCGTGTCTTGACGAGGAAGAAGAGGCAGATGAGGCGGAGCTCGTGGTCTAGCTGGCTGGGTGTGGGGAGGACGGTGGTTGCGGCTACGACAGCGGCGCGCTCACGGGCGCGTCGGTCATGGCTCTGGAGAGAAAAGGGAGGGAGCAAGGGGCGAGTGCGAGGTCGGCTTGATCCGGACGGCAGTGGGGTGATCATCCGCGGCGTTGACGTGGCTCGGGGCAAGCAGGAGGTGGACGCTCGCGCGTGTGCTGTCACCACGCACCTGCATGTCCTCCTGGCAGGAGGTTGAAGACGCCTTTGCCCCTAGTGGGCTGGGCCGTCTAGCTGGGTCGTGTAGATAAGGCCAGTTAAGCCTACTCTTTCTTTTTTAGTTTAGTTTTGTTTTCTGTTTTTTTATTCTTTTGTCATCGTTTTAAATTCAAAATGAATTTAAAAATTATGCCAAAGCTTCTAGAATACATTATGTTGCACATCAGGACCTATGCCAATGCACATAAAATAATTCAGGTTTATTTGAAAATATATTCTATATATTATGAATATACTTCCAAATTCAAATACAATAATGATTTAAATTCAGTGCCCAAAATAATTTCTTAAAAATGTTCCATATATTTGGTTTGGAACAAATCCCTTGCCAAAATACCAAACATCAATAAAGAGCATTTTGGGATCACTGAATACAACTTTTAGTTGATCCTAGTTTGATTTCATTTGGTACTAGAGTTTGGACATCTCCTTTTCAAAATTCATTTGAAATTTAACATGATGTATGGATACTCTCTGATGCAACTATCCAAACAAATTCTAGGGCTGTGACATTAGAGTCCGGGTGTAATACTTTCCTTCCTCTGCAAGATGTTCATGTACAACCCTAGGTCCCTCAGGTGCATATATAAACTGGAGGGTTTAGTCCGTAGAGATAAGAAATCATAACAATCACACAAGCTAGACATTTAGGGTTTAGCCATGACGATCTCGAGGTAGATCAACTCTTGTAACCCATATTCATCAAGATCAATCAAGCAGGTAGTAGGGTATTACCTCGATCGAGAGGGCCCGAACCTGGGTAAACATCGTGTCCCTAGTCTCCTGTTACCATTGATCCTCAGATGCATAGTTTGGGACCGCCTACCCGATATTTTCCGGTTTTGACACCGACAGGGCACGCGCCACCTGAGGGACGAGTCGACGGAGCCGATGCACTGAATGGAGCCATCAATCCCCAAGCACATCCTCCTCGTCACCACGCCACCTTGGCGATCAGCTCACGGTGGCGAGAGCATGGCGCTTCCATTGCCGGCACTGTCGGAGCATGGCACTTCCATTGCCGGCACTGTCAGAAGTCAGAAGTCGGGCGACGTTGCAGTGCTTCGGAAGCCATGGCACGGGCCCAACTCCTGTTGAGATTTCCGTCGGTGGCCGATCAAATGGATGAGTGGAGAGCCATAATTTAGAGACTGATTGCTTTCGCCGAGGCGGGAGGGTCACGGCGAGCGGGCCCGTCATGGCCTCTACAGGCGGCAACAACGACCCGAGCTGCTGGCCATACCGAAGGAGCCACCCCCACGATGCAATCTCCTCTGCGACAGCCAGCGAAGGGACGGCAACTGGAGCTGCGCGACCAAGCACCCGACGACATATCAGTGGCTTCATCCAATCCTCTAACATGTCGAGACAAACGGCGAGTACTGGAAGACAGGCGATGGGAAGATGCGCGCATCACCATCGAACGACGCTTCGAAACCACCCGCCAGTCTGATAGGCGCAATGGCCCCAACGTCGACAAGCCCGTGCTCGGTGAGAGCGGGTACCTTCCTTTCGAGGTTGGGTGCCCCGCCTTCACTTGCGTTCTACGGCAAGTTCGTTGGCCATCTACTCGCACATTCAAGCCAGAGATACGAGAGAAGTATGATGGAAAGTTGAACCCGACATAGTTCTTGAGCATCTACACCATCGTTGTGCAAGCTGCCAGGGGAAGAGATGAGAAGGTGTTCGCCAATTACTTCCCTTTGTCACTCAAGCAAAATGTGAGGTCTTGGCTGATGCACCTGCCAGAGAACTCCATCTCGACCTGGGCTGACCTGTGCCATGAGTTTGTTGGCGCCTTCACGGGCGGACATCAAGAACCAAGGTGGCCAAGCGACTTGTAGCTGCTCCCATAGAAGGAAGGAGAGAGTCTACGGAAGTACATGCATAGGTTCAGTAGAGTGCACACAAACATTCCAAGGATCCACCCGGCAGCTGTGATAGCTGCATTCCAATCCAACGTGCACAACCGCAGGATATGTTCCAAGATGAACGTACGACTGCCCAAGACTACGAATGAGCTATACACTCTGGTGGATAAGTGTACCCGCAGAGAGGAGGGGAGGCGACTCCTCGGTGAAGAAGATGGCGGCAATATTGACTCAGAGGAGGACGACGACGCCACCAATCAGATGAAGAAGAGTAAGAAGTGCAACGAGAAGCGCAAGTGTCGAGGGAAACAACACCTATGGGATCCCGGGGACCCCTACTACGGTTGGTGGGGGCATAGCACTGTGCAAAGAGCGGGTCTAGTCGATCAATGCATGGGCATTTTTACCCCGGTTCGGGCCGCAAGTGATGCGTAAAACCCTAGTCCTGCTTGTCTGTGTTTATATTGTGTTCTTGAGCTCTTGAACTGGCTACTATGCGTGCCTTGTACAAAAAGTCCAAGTCCTCCCATAGTACGCCTCGGACCTCCTTTTATATGACAAAGGGATCGCCACAGTGGCACACATGAGGTGGAAAGTAAGTGTACAAACTTATCGCCTGACGTCATAAGAAAAACGCATTTAATGTGCTGCCTGTGTGTCCTCTTGCTTTATCGGGGACGGCAACAGAGGTCGTCCCGCCCGCCGCTGCCTCCCCTTGTTCTGATGCGCATCCAAGCTGAAGAGGCATGCAGCGCCACGCTGGTTGGCTGGTCATTGTGCTAGTGCGATGGTAGGGTCTTCACGATGATCTGCATGCCACCATGCAGGTGCTTGACTAGTTGGCCTAGAATCTGCATGCCGCCACGCAGGCGCTTGTCTAGTTGGCGAGCTGGTTGCCGCGTAGGAGTGGCCACAGGGTGGCGGAACTCTGGCAGGTGCGGGCCTAGCTGTGGCCTTGCAGACGTCCCCGTCAAGGGTCTTGCCGGGGTCTCGTGGTTGTCCCCGGCAAGGATCTTGCCGGGGGTCTTCGTCATCCACGACAAGGATCTTGCCGGGGGTCTTCGTCTTCTAGTCCTTATCTAGATTCGCAGGCCTTTGGTCTTCACAATGGTCTGCATGCCACCACGCAGGTGCCCCTGAGTCTTGGTCTTGACATTGTTGATGGTGTGAGAGCTCCCAGGCCCAAGGGTGGCGGCCTTGCTAGTGTTTGTGCAAGTTTCCCCCGGCAAGATTCTTGCCGGGGCTATGTAGGCCACCCCAGCAAGGGTGTTCCCGGGGGAGTCCATCTTTCCCCTCTGCTCTTCATGCCCCTGCCTTGAGTGTTGCCTTGGCAGTCTCGTGCTATTCCTTCCTCAGCCCCGCCAAGCGTGGCCGCAGGTGTGGCTACGACTGCTTGTGCACAAGTAAAGGGGTATATAAAGGCACCTACTTTTGTACATGGACAGGAGCCCCCAGGCCCGGGCCACACATAAGTGTGAAGTGTTGTTGGGCCAGGCACAGAACGGTGCGCGGGCACGTGTGGCAGAGTTTTAACTGCGGTGATTCCTCCGCCAGTTGTGATTCCCCATGACTCGCATTGGGTGCGTGACATGGGAGTCGTGCGTGAAACGGTTGCAGCATGCTTGCGTCACGTTGCGGTGAACAGTAAAGAGGCGGCCCGCATCTTCCCCATAAAAAAGAGGAAGCCGTAGGGGCGCTGATCATTTACAAAGTGGACCCGGCTCGCCCACCACGTGTCCTTCATGCCTCAGGGAGGGTAAGTGGCAGATACGGAGGGAGTGGGCATTAACGCCGAGGCGGGAGGCCAGACATTGCTGATTGGAGCAGCGGGTCGGTCCTGATTCCTTGCGCTTCTGGCGGCCGGATTGGTCGAGTGGTGCGGCCACCCTTAGGTTGGGGGCCGAGCCCCCGCCTCTGCCCCTCTATAAAAAGGGGAGAGGGGCAGCGTCCTTCGGCATCCATCTCGTTCCTGCTTGATCCTTTTCTTCCACTCGCCATGGTTAGAGGGCGCGCTAGCGCACCAATGGCGGCGACGAGGGCTTTCGCCCGACGACGTGTCCCCCCTCCTCCAGAGCTCATGGCAGTGGAGCCCGCCGTGAGAGGAAGAGGGAGGGGTGAGGCCGAGGCCACCGTGGCGCTCGGGGGAGAGGAGGACGGGTCGGCGCACCAGCCGCGCTTCCGCCAGCGGCTCTTCCCCCAATGGAGGTCCATGTCGGAGACCAGCCCCGCGAGTTCTTTATCAGGTTGTACAAGCTAGTGTGCGGTCATCTCTGCCTCCCCACCCCATTCGCTTGGGTAATGGAGCTTGACCCACCGCAGGCCTTGAGGCAGCATATGAGGGGTTGCGGGAACGGTGGCATACGGGTTGACGTCGACTTCTCCGCCCCTCACGTCATGTATCTCCGCCGTGGGTGGAAGACCTTTGCCCACGCCCATAGCCTGTCGGAGGGCACGTCCTCCAATTCAATTCAATGGAGAACGTTCTGCTCTCCGTCAAGGTCTTTGGGCGCTCGGGAACCCGCTTAGGGTGCTGCGGGGAGAGCTCCCCCAACAACGAAACCTCCTCCTCGAGCGACAATGACGAGGAGGACAGTGATATCGAAGACAACGGTAGCGGGCGGGAGCACGCCGATTCTGACTCTGGCTGACCATTGGTGGTAGCCCCATCATCTGCATCACCCTCCTCCCTCGGCCACGCATCTGGTCGAGGGTCATCCCCGCCATGCTCTCCATCGACGCATTCCACGTCGCCTCTTATTTGCCTTCACCTATCGCACCTAGGAGGAAAGGGGCAAGAACGGAGATTGCAAGGCACTTATCTTTCTTTTAACTTATAAGCACTTGCCAAATCTTAATTTCTAAATAATGTAATCTCTCGAGACCATGTGTGTGTCCTGTAACATTCGTACTTTTATCAGCATGTCAATGAAAAAGACCAGCCTTGCCGGGGACCCATGCATGTATACGTTCATGCAGAGGCAAAATGCCTCTTTAATATAAATAAACGAGTTCTCCCGGCAAGCCATCCTGCCGGTGCCCTCTGCGCCTGCCGGAGAATCACATCTAACGGGTTGCAGACAAAGGGTCCAGCCCCTCGTCAATCTTCTTTTAGTAAAGCCTGCCACGACCATCCTGACCGAAGCAGCATTCTGGTCAGGGATGGGAGCACCTGAATTTAAAAGAGAGTGGCGAGGTTTTCTAATCCACAAGTCACAGGTTACGAACATGAATGGGCAAGAGGTGAACTTTATCTGTTTGGTTTGCCGGGCAGTCTTCCCATCTTCTCGCCGGTGCCAGGTCTTTGGAGGAATCGAGCGTCCTTGCCATGACTGGAAAGGAGAGAGGACAGGAGCATGGAACCTTGGCGGTCCATTAACATTTGTTGGAATCAAAAAGCAGTACAATACCCTAGATAAGCATGTATATATGTATACACATAAACATGGAAATCAACAGGAAATTGTACATACTAAAGGGTTTTTCTTCCCTCGGCTTAGGGGTAAAGCTTGTGAAGATGTTCGATATTCCAGAAATTGCTCACCGGAGTGCCATTTTCGGTCTCCAAGCGGACTGCACTGGGCCTAGTGACTCGTATTACCCGATAAGGGCCTTCCCACTTTGGTGTCAACTTGTTTGAATTCTTGGCGGATTGGATTCACCGAAGAACATGGTAGCCTTCTTCAAGGCTTCGGGCATGAACCTTGCAGCTATGGTAGCGGCGCAAGGCTTGCTGGTAGCAAGTGGCTCGCACAGCAGCCTGAAGACGATCTTACTCAAGGAGCATCGCGTCATCTTGGCGCAACTGCTCTTGCTCAAGCTCATCATAAGCGAGAACTCGAGGTGACCCGTATATGAGTTCCGTGGGGAGAACTGCTTCTGCCCTGTATGCCAGTGGCTCGATTTGGCGTCATTCTAATTGACCAAAGAATCGTTGGCAACTCATCAATCTAGCGTCTCCCGCACTTGTGTAGCCTGTCAAAAGTTCTGATCTTGAGGCCTCGCAACACTTCCGCATCGTTACTTCTAGGATGAGCAACAGAAGTAAAGAAAGCCTTGCCGCTGAGGTCTTGGATGTACTGCATGAAGGTGCGGCTCGTGAACTGCATGGCGTTGTCGGTGATGACTCTATTTGTAACACCACAATGACAGACTGGTCCTTTGAAGAACTTGACGGTTGATTGTGTTGTCACCTTTCTCACCGGTTCCACTTCTCGCCACTTTGTGAACTTGTCGATCGCGACGTACAAGTACCCAAAGCCCCCGACAGCATGGGGAAAGGGGCCCAGTATGTCGAGCCCCCAGACTAAAAATGGCCAGTAAAGAGGGATTGTCTGAATAGCTTGAGCTGGTTGATGTAGCTTCTTTGAATGGAACTGGCACGCTTCACACTTGGTTACTAGTGCAGTTGGATCCTAGAGGGCGGTGGGCTAGAAGAAACCTTGCCGGAACGCCTTGCCGGCAAGGGCTCTTGACCCTATGTGGGAGCAACACATGCCTCCATGTATCTCTGCCAACAGCTCCAGTCCGTCCTCCTGAGGAATGCACTTCAATTTCACAACGTTCGGTCCCCTTCTGTATAGGGCATTGTCCAAAAACTGGTACAAGCTGGACCGACGGGCTACTTTCTCTGCCTCTTCCTATTCCTCGGGGAGTTCCCCTGTTTGGAGGAAACGGACGGTGCATTGCACCCATGCTGGAGCCTGGGGCTCGACGACAAGGACTAAAGGCTCATCTCCGGCCGTAAGGGCAGCTGCCTCTATGGTCGAGGCTTGGGGCCTTGCCGGAGGTTGCTGCACCCCGTCAAGCTTGGGGTACCCGGCAACGTCCTTGCCGGCGGCCCCTGGGAGATCAGCGGGAAAGTACTTGCCGGGGCCTGTCTTCCCTCGTTTGTTCAGTCCCGCAGATGGCTCAACGAATGGCTGGGTTAATTGAAGCACAAAGGTACCTGGTTCCACAGGCATCTTGAGGGAGCACATTTCGACAAGTCGTGGGCAATGATGTTCTCTGCTTGTAGACCATCAAAACGCTCCTCCAACTTCCTCACTTCATCCACATAGGGCTCTGGTAATCCTTGTTAACTTGCTTCACGACAAGCCGTGAATCACCCCTGATGATGAGCTTCCTGATTCTGATGTCCGCTACGATGCTGGGACCAGCAAGCAATCCCTTTTACTCTGTAGTGTTGTTCGTTGATTTTTCCCAGGGAAAGTGCATCTGGACTACGTACTTGAGGTGCTCTCTGGTGGATACGACGAATAGCACGCCGGCACCAGCACCTTGCAACGAGAAAGCTCCATCAAAGTACATAATCCAGTCAGGGCTCGTTACCTTGCCGAGAAGGCTGACTTCCTGAATATCTTCGTCGGGCGTTCAGGTCCATTCTGCTATGAACTCTGCCAGGGCTCGGCTCTTGATTGTTGAAGTACTTTCAAATTTGAGTCCAAAGCTTGATAGTTCTAATGCCAACTCCACAATCCTCCCAGTTGCATCTGGGTTGTGCAAGATCCATTGCAAAGGGAGGCGGGTGATGACGGTGATCTCATGCGCTTGGAAATAGTGACGCAGCTTCCTCAAGGCCATAAGGAGGCCTAAAGTAGCTTCTGCATACCAGAATATCTTGACCTAGCCCCTTGCAAGAGGGAACTGACAAAATAAAGCAGGTGCTCCATCATCTTCTTCTTCCGTTCGACTTTGCTCACTTGCGTAGACTCTGTCTAGCCAGACGAGGATTTGCCGGGGGTTCTACCTTGCCGGCATCAGGCACTGCCGGGGAGATCTTCGGCCCATCATCCGATGACTCCACCGCTACTGCCGCTCCTTCCTCAAACTCTCTCTGCGCTACTAGCGCAGCACTAACCACTTGATTTGTTGGCGCTAGATATAGCAGCAACGGCTCTTGCGGTTTAGGCGCGACTAGTGTTGGCATGGAGGAGAGGTACCTCTTCAAATCTTGCAGCGCTGCCTCTGCCTCCGGAGTCCATTTCATTGGACCCGCATTTTTCAAAACTTAGAAAAAGGGGAGGGCGCGCTCAACAGATTTGGAGATGAACCTACTTAGAGCAACAGCGTAGCCGGCGAGCCGATGGATGTCTTTGAGTCGTCTTGGCGCCTCAATCTACTCAATCGCTTTGATTGTGTCGGAATTTACCTCGATTTCGCATTGAGACACAAAGAAACCAAGGAGTTTGCCGGATGGGACGCTGAACACACACTTCTCTGGGTTGAGCTTGAGGTTGATCTTGCACAAGTTTGCAAATATTTCCTCCAGATCCTGCACGAGTGTGGCCTTGTCCTTGGTTTTGACCATTATATCATCCATGTAGGCTTCCATGTTTCTATGCAGCTGGGGCTCAAAATTGATTTGGACTACTCATGTAAATATCGAACCAACGCTTTTCAACCCGAAAGGCATCCATACAAAGCAGTACGTACCACATGGGGTCATGAACATGGTTTTCTCTTCGTCTGTAACACCCCGGCCGTTATGCTACAGTGAGATCACACTAATGGTGCCATTTCATCAATTTTAACTAAGCCAAATTGCCACTTGTTAAAATCGAAGCCAACATCAATATTTAAAATAAAGTCAACTATAATATTTCTTCAAACAGTAAAACTAAAATGTTCACATTATCCTAAAAATTCTCCCGACCTTTTTTTTTTGTTAAAAGCAATTTCATTTGACTCACAAATAAATTCCTAGAAAATTGATAGATGGTCCAACAGAAGTTAAATAACATTTTAATTATAAACTTAATTTCATATGATTTTCAATTGACCCCCAAGCTTTGTGGACAGCCCCATAATATTGCACAGTAATTATGGGATAAGTAGCATTTTTCACAAAACTCCTTTGGTAGTTATATAAAATGCAAACCAGAGAGGTATATATAAACTAGAAATTAAAAAAATAGCAAAACATCACACTGCACTTTTGAGCCACTATGAAAAGGAGCTAGCAGGCCCAGCCCGACTCCCCAGCTCCTTCCTCTGTTCACAGAAGCCTCGTGGACAGAGGGGGCGCGTCCATGGGTGGGGATCGCCACGCGCCGGCCATCCGAGCTCCCCGGCGACTATAAGACCACCCCCGACGCCCTAGGGTTCAGCCTTGTCCACTCTCCCACGCGGTTCTCCCCCTCTCGTCCCAGATCCGCCGCTCCCCATGCACCCGCCGCCACCGCCACCATGGACTATCTCCCTGTTGTGGCCACCGTCATCCTCGCCGGCTGAGATTGCGTCAGGAGCTCCGCCTGCTCCCTCTGCTTCTGCTCCGACCATGTGCCCAAGACTTATGCCACGGCATCGAGCGGATCGAGCTCCTCCCTCTTCATCTGTCGCCGGCGCTTCTCCGATGAATTGCTCACCGTTTGCTGCTCCCGTCCCTCGCAGAGCCTTCCTTGTGCTCCACGGTGAGCCCCTCATAAAAAACCCACTCCTTGCGCGTTGTTTCCATGCCCGTAACAATTGCTTCCATTGCCACCGTAGTTAGTCGTTGTCGTCCGCTTCGCCGCCACGGCCACCACCGGCTTGGCACTCGCACGCCTGCACGAACGACCCTGCCTACTGCCGGTACTTGGCACTGCTCACCCCGCCCCTGCTAGCCACCCACGACCTCGCGCGTTGCCTCGTCGCTGTAGTCGCCACAAATGTTCGTGCCCTGCTCGCCGGCCGTGTAGGCCAACACTGCGTTTGGCCGTGGCCACTGTTGCTGATGATGCTTCTGCGCCGCTCCGGCTCTGCTTCTGCGCCGCTGCCCAGGCTCCCCTGCGGTTTGCCATGACCCCGCGAGCGCCCCGCCGCCGTGTGCCCCGCCTGCCCTGGACGCGCTCGCCGCGAGCCCGACGCCCAACCATGCGTGCCCCGCCCAGGCCCCTGACCTCCTCCCGTGCGCTGCTGCTCCTCTCTGCCGCCACCGCTTCTGAACTGCTGTTGCTCCCACTGCTTGCTAGCTGATGTTGACTTCTACGTTGCTGCCTTGCCACTTCTACTTCCTACTGCCGCTGCTTGCTGCTGCCTCTACCTGCTAGTGCGTCGCTTTTGCTGCCTCTGGTTGTTGTTGCTGCTAGCATTGCTGTTGCTGCTAGTCCATGGCCAACATGTGTCGAGCCAGCCATCTACATCCAGTGTACTAGTGCCCAACTTGGCCGGCCTGTGTAGATATACGTAGGCTAGCTTCAGTATTAAATTGGTGGATTACTTAGCCTAGCGTGTAGATGACATGGTGCCGGCCCTTGTGTTAACTAGGACTAGTTTAGTTTAGGATTAAAATTAGTGCTAAGTTTGTCTAATAGCAGATGACATGTGGACCCACTGTTAGTTTAAAGAAAAAAACAAATTAAAAAAATGTTAAAGTGAATGACATGTGGCCTTACACTGTTCATATGTTGACTAGTCAACCTTTGACTGAGTCAACCAAGTCCCACTAGCCCCACTGTCATACATTGTGGCTAGAATAGCACTAGGTGACAAAAAGTATTTTACTTATTAGTTTCGAATTAAATAAATTCTACAAATTTAGAAAATGAGTTAAAACTTTGAAAAATCATAGAAATTAATCTGTAACTGGGATGAAAATACCTTGTACATGAAAGTTGCTCAGAACGACGAGACGAATCCGAATACGCAGTCCGTTCATCCACCGCACGTCCCTAGCATAGCGAACCTACAACCGTCCCCCTCTGTTTCACCTGTCCGAAAATATCTAACACCCGGAATACTTTCCCGGATGTTTTCCATCCTCGCCAGTATCACTTAGTACCGCGTTAGGTCACACGTAGCACCGCATATTGCCTTGTTATATTGTGTGATGCTTTGTTTGCTCTGTATTCATTTTTTCTTCCCCCTCTTCTCTCCGGTAGACTATGAGACGAACGTCGCTGCTGCCTCGATCGACTACGGTGTTGACGACCCCTCTTTCTTGCCAGAGCAACCAGGCAAGCCCCCCCCCTTGATCACCAGATATCGCCTATTCTCATTCCTCTTACTCTTGCATTAGTTTGCTACTATTGTTGATTCGATAGCTCCTACTCTGTTGCACAGCCTGTCATTGTTGCTATCACTGTTGATACCTTTACCGGTTATCTAATGCTTATCTTAGGATGCTAGTATTCCATCAGTGGCCCCACATCCTTGTCCGTCTGCCATGCTATACTATCGGGCCGTGATCACCTCGGGTGGTGATCACGGGTATATACTATATACATACTTTACATGACACAAGATGTGACTAAAGTCGGGTCGTCTCATTGAGTACCCGCAAGTGATTCGATGTGGGGGCTGAAAGGACAGGTGGCTCCATCCAGGTAGTGATGGGCTTGAGTTCCCGACGGCCCCCCAAGTGGATCTTTGTGGCGGAGCGACAGGGCAGGTTGAGACACCCAGTGGAGAGGTGGCCTGGCCCTGGTCGTTGTCCGCGGTTATTTCATAATAACACGCTTAACGAGTTTGGATATTTGATCTGAGTCTGGCCATTGGCCTATACGCACTAACCAGCTACGTGGGAATAGTTATGGGTACTCGACGTCGTGGTATCAACCGAAGCCTTGTTGACGTCAGCGACTTAGCGGCGCATGCCGGGTTGGACCGCGTAACGAAACTTCCTTAGTAATGGAGGTTGCTAGGTCTGCTCACCGGCCGCGTACGCAATGTGCAGGTGTGCGTTGGGCGATGGGCCCGGACCCCTGCGCGCCTAGGACTTAGACCGGCGTGCTGACCTCTCTGCTGTGCTTAGGTAGGGCTGCGACGTGTTGATCTTCTGAGGCCGGGCATGACCCTGGAAAGTGTGTCCGGCCAAATGGGATCAAGTGTGCTGGGTTATGTGGTGCACCCCTGCAGGGAAGTTAATATATTCGAATAGCCGTGTCCCTCGGTAAAAAGACGACCCGGAGTTGTATTCCGACCTCATGACAACTAGAACCAGATACTTAATAAAACACACCCTTACCAGTGCCAGATACAACTCGGTGGTTGCTCTCTCACAGGGTGATGTGCGGGAGGATCGCCGAGTAGGATTATGCTATACAATGTTACTTGGTGAACTTACCATCTACTCCCTTCTACTGCTGCAAGACGGAGGCTGCGAGAAGCGAGGATACTTGTTACTATACCATCTTACTTGTTACTATACCATCTACTCTTTTCTACAGCTGCAAGATGGAGGTTACGAGAAGCGTAGTCTTCGATTGGATTAGCTATCCCCCTTCTTATTATGCTTTCTGCAGTTCAGTCCACATATATTACCCATTTACACAGATATCATTGCATATGTAGTGTAGATCCTTGCTTGCGAGTACTTTGGATGAGTACTCACGGTTGCTTTTCTCCCCCTTTTCCCCTTTTGTCCCTTCTTCTCGGATGACGCAACCAGATGGTGAAGCCCAGGAGCCATAGGATCCCGATGATGTTTCTACATGGAGTTCGATTTTGAGAAGTAGTTAGGAGGTCCCAGGCAGGAGGCCTTGCCTTTTCGATCGTTGTTACTTTTGTGCTAGCCTTCTTAAGGCAAACTTGTTTAACTTATGTTTGTACTCAGATATTTTTGCTTCCGCTAACTCTTGTGTTTTCGAGCTTATGTATTTGAGCCCTCGAGGCCCCTGGCTTGTAATATAAAGCTTGTATTATTTTAATTTGTGTCTAGTGTTGTGTTGTGATATCTTCTAGTGAGTCCTTGATCTTGGTCGTACATATTTGCGTGCATGATTAGTGTACGGTCAAATCGGGGGCGTCACAAGTTGGTATCAGAGCCAACTGCCTGTAGGAATCCCCCTTTCCAACTCCTTGGCCGAAGTTGAGTCTAGTCGTTGAAAAACTTTTTACTAACTTGGCTGTGTGGCTTACGAGCCCACGTCGCCATTGGGTGGTATTAGGATCTTTTATTCCTCGTCTATACTCTGGGACTCTGATCTCTCTTCTATTCGGGTTAAAAGATTTTATTAACTCTGACTCTAGGTTCTCGCAACTATTTCTCCCGGAGAGCCCTCATTACGGAAGGTCGCCTGCTTCGTCAGAAGATTCTAAGGATATCTCTCGATATTTTCCCGAGACCCTTGTGCTCATCGCCTTTGCAATTCACTGCCAATGATATATCCCTATGGATATCTGCTTGTACTCGTCATTCTCATGATCATTCCTCGTCGCTCTTGTCGTTACAAGATGCCTCGAATTATTCTCCGTTGTCCCGAGAATCCTTTGAGTTTACTGTCTTGCAGCTTTATGTCACATGAAAACCCTTACGGTTATTTCCTCACATTTATTGAGGGCCCATTCTTCTCTATTGTTCATGTGTCTCACAAAGTTCATCGGGATACCTTTTGATCTTTCGCAAATCCTCTGCAGCCGGTTACTCTTGAAATTCTTGCCTGCTTGCATTATGGTTAATTCCATATGACTGATAGTCTTTGTTAATATCCCTTGTCTTAGCCATTTTGAGCCTATTGATTCAATGTGTGCGTATGCACGCAGTCATCAGGTTATCCTTTATAAAATTATCTTTCCGACTCAGACGTCATTCCGGACATGAGTTGGTTCTCGACAATCCAAACCTTTATTGATTGTCCAACTAAGTGTTTTCAACTTATCCATCCTTGATCTGAGTGTCTGCTTTCGATCCTTCATTTTGGAAACCATAATTTCTTTCTATTTAAGTATCAGACTAATAAGGTGATTCTTGAATTTGATGCCTCTGCATTCTTTCTTACTCTGAGTGAGTACCGATACTCACATCAGCTCCGTTGTGGATCGCCCGATCCCTTGTTTGATTGTTATCCGACCATGTCCTTCATATTCAATCACCTTGTGAAATATTCCCCTGATACGTAATTCCTTTGGTAAATTGTATCCTCTGCTTGGCCAACCTTGCTCTGCTTTTGAGCTTGTGTATTTACGTTTGAAACCTATGGTATATGTTACTAAGATGCCCGATCGGTTGAACCTATGCCTTCCTCTAATCCATGAGAACCCAAAACTTTTCACAAGTCATACTCTTCCGGTGTTCTACCAGATAAATTTCCAACACTACAGTTTTATCAAAGCGAGAGGTGAGTGAAATGATATGCATTGAAGAAGTGGGAGTCGACCTTGAAATTTGTGTTCATGCCCATGAAAATGATGTAGACCATCTCGGAAGCTTCTTGCAAAATGATAATCCAACTATATGATTCTTTCGGTATTCTTGAATTGATTCCATATGGTTATGGTTCCGACCATGTTGTCCTGATCTAATATATCTGATGGGAGCTCATTCCAGTGCCTTGTCTATTTTCGGCAAGGTTGAAGTATCTACTGTCATAGGTCAATGACCCGGTTCTACTTCTATCATGTTCTACCTTCGAGTATTACCCCCTGGTATCTCGAAGATATCTTGCCATTGCACCACATCTTACTAACTTTGTTGAAGTAATGTCTTTCCTTGTCATAATCACTCTACGGGTCTGGGTTATTGTCAACCGAGGACACCGACTAGTGGAATTATTCCGCACTACAAGTCAAATACTCCTGGTATTTTTACAGGGAAATTCTGAACTCAATCTTGTATTTCCTAGACTATCGGTTGCATCCTGGTCTTGCTATCTTTGACTGTGCTACCTCGTCCTTCTCATGTGCACGAATTCTTCAGTGTGTGAGCACGACTTACGTCGAGCTTACAAAATCTTGTTGCTGGTCTTGAAAGGCAACTTTGGTTCCGGGCTTGCATCTTATATATTGACCCTATAACTTGCCATTTCGTCATTCTCTTGCTTGCTGTCGTTGTTGTTTGATTGCATCCTCTTGAAACCTCCTGGCAAATGTGTCGAATCACCTTCAACACTTTGACTTCTTCCGAGATGTCAGTTGTGTTCATGATGAGAAATACCCTCCTTGCCCTCGATGATTTTTTATTATCATCGACAACACCCTTGACTTCCTTTCATCGCGAACTTGTCCACATTATAATTACAACTTGCTCTCCAGCTAGTGTTGTGTTCTGCATTGAAGTATTACTGTCTTTTATGTCGAGAATGTTGTGGGCATTGCCCCACCTCTTAGAAATTCTTGGTATGAAGATACTTCTCATCATCACCATTCTTCCTTGGTCCCCGTGTTGATTTCAACCGGGATACAAATATGCTAACGATGCTGCCTGAGTTCAGTACTTCTAGCAACTCTATTGCTTTGAAGTTAACGATCGACAGTTCATTCTTAGACTGTTGGTTATTGAATCGTCCCTCTAACATTGATCTTGCTGCCTAGGGTCATATTTTGGTCACACCTTTCACCTAATGATTAATGGTGTATGTTTTTTTTCTCGAGCATACAACATTATATCATTTGAATTGACAAGTGTCTTCTTCTTGTTCACATTATTGTGGAAATCCATCCATTTGGAATTTTCGATGAATTGTCGCTGAGCCCATTAGACACCTCCTCATCCTCTCCTTGGTTTAATTATGAACTATTGTTTCGGGTACCCGCTCCCATAGTTCATTTCCCGAGAATCTTGCAATGCCATTTCGTCGATTTGTGTTGCACCTTTTCTTCTTGAAGATCCTGAGTCTGAGGTATCATGACACCAATCCGATCTGAATCTCGGTCAGATATGATGGTTGGGACAACTTTCCAGTAGTTAAAATGTTGATCCTTTGATGACCCGGTAATATGATGTCATGCCTAGCACCCCTGGCTGGAGGACCTATCATTATAATCTCTTTTGCAAGGATAGCCATTCTTCCAGGAGGAAATTGTAAGACTTATTCTATAAGTTGCTTCTGATGGATCATTTGTGTATCCAAGGGCTGGCTCTTAATTGAAACACCATATCATTGCTACCTCGAAGCATGACTATGATACCCCCGCTCATCAACTAGAACATTGGAGGCACGATGCTAAATGTTTCTTGGTCAGTTATCCAAACACCGTTATATGGGTAACATCTTGATTAATCCTTGCCTCTTTATCTAAATGGTTGGGTGCTTGCTCTCCTACCCTGTCTGCCATGATTCTTCTCGTCCATGGGATGGATATACTCCTAATAATTGTGTGTAATCACAATTTTCCTTTCCATTTGTTTGTTTAACCTTTCCTTGATCTACATATAATCTAAGCAGTAATAATACTCTGCTTATGTAAACACCTTGTTCTACAACTCTGTCGGTAAGACCCTGTTAGCATGGTTGGTAACATTCTGGTAACCACCGCTGGAAGAAAACTTTGCCTACCGGTCCGCCTCGTTTCAACGAGCAAGACAATGGTTCTCTTCGTTCCCCGTCCTTGGTACCGACATTGTTCCCAACTTAGCTGACAGACTATCCTCTGACATGCCTTGCTTTCTATGCAAGATGTCATCACCCTTCCTACTTTCAACCCACATGGTGGGCCCATAACCCACATGTCCACTGGATCGAAACCTGACTCTTCTTTACAACCTGAATTCTATGGTATCCTTTGCACCTGGCTTCGTATGTGATTCACGAGCTAAATTCTACTATGTTTCATCCTGGTATCAAACACCATGTTATTCTCGTTGTTCAAGCCCCCATTCCAGCTGCTGTCTAGGCGTCGAATGATGCCTACCCATTTGAAACTTTTGTACCATCGTGTATTGCTCTTAAGGAGTTCACTACAATACTACTCGTAGGGTACCTCGTATATTTTCCATTGAGTTCACCGTTTGATGCCCAGCTTTGTGGAGATGCGCTCTTCCGGAGTATTTCCCCCTGGCCGCATTCGTAGGACGATGGAGATCCCGAAGAAAGGTTGACGACTTGATCACGATGACTTGAAGCAGAGGGATGAAGACATCATCGTCATGGACCGACCTCTTCAACAAGAGCAACCAAGACCGAGAAGACTCGTTAGGTTTTCGCTACCAGCACTTCCCCCCTTACTCCACCGCTTAAATCTCGGGACGAGATTTCTTGTAGTGGAGGAGATTTGTAACACCCCGGCCGTTATGCTACAGTGAGATCACACTAATGGTGCCATTTCATCAATTTTAACTAAGCCAAATTGCCACTTGTTAAAATCGAAGCCAACATCAATATTTAAAATAAAGTCAACTATAATATTTCTTCAAACAGTAAAACTAAAATGTTCACATTATCCTAAAAATTCTCCCGACCTTTTTTTTGTTAAAAGCAATTTCATTTTACTCACAAATAAATTCCTAGAAAATTGATAGATGGTCCAACAGAAGTTAAATAACATTTTAATTATAAACTTAATTTCATATGATTTTCAATTGACCCCCAAGCTTTGTGGACAGCCCCATAATATTGCACAGTAATTATGGGATAAGTAGCCAGATGGTGGAGCCCAGGAGCCAGAGGATCCCGATGATGTTTCTACATGGAGTTCGGCTTTGAGAAGTAGTTAGGAGGTCCCAGGCAGGAGGCCTTGCCTTTTCGATCGTTGTTACTTTTGTGCTAGCCTTCTTAAGGCAAACTTGTTTAACTTATGTCTGTACTCAGATATTTTTTCTTCCGCTAACTCTTGTGTTTTCGAGCTTATGTATTCGAGCCCTCGAGGCCCCTGGCTTGTAATATAAAGCTTGTATTATTTTAATTTGTGTCTAGTGTTGTGTTGTGATATCTTCCAGTGAGTCCTTGATCTTGGTCGTACATATTTGCGTGCATGATTAGTGTATGGCCAAATCGGGGGCGTCACATCGTCTTCCTTCATCATGAAGATCTGATGGTATCCTGAGTAGGCGTCGAGGAATGACAGCAGGTCACATCCGGCAGTGGAGTCCACTATCTGTTCAATGCGTGGCAAAGGGAAAGGATCCTTTGGACAGGCTTTATTGATATCTGTATAGTCAATACACAGCCTCCATTTCCCATTTGCCTTACGCACTACCACTGGATTGGCCAACCACGTGGGGTGGAGTACTCCTCTGACCAAGTATTTCACCTTCAACTTCCCGATCTCAACGATGATAAAATATTGGCGCTCCAAAGCTTGCTTTCTGACCTTCTGCTTGACGGGCCACACATGGGGACAGACAGCAAGGTGGTGCTCAATCACCTTCCTGGGAACGCCGGGGATGTCGGATGCTTGCCATGCAAATACGTCGACACTCGCCCGCAAGAAGGTGACTAGCGCACCTTCCTATTTTTTGTCAAGGGTGGGTCTTATGGTAAAAGCTCCACCCGTGCCATCCTCCCCGACGGGGACTCTCTTGGTTTCTGGTGGGGTCACCTTGGACCTCTTTCTCCCGCTAGCGGAGCTCTCTGGCATGTCCCCAACGGGAACGCGGTGCTCCGAAGAGGCGCATTTGCCGGAGTGGGTGCAGGAGCTCTTGCTAGGGTCAGAAGTCTTGCCGGAAGGGGCCTTGCCGGCAGGGGCAGAGGCCTTGCCAGTTTTCTTCTCACTCGGGATCTCAGCGGTAGGAGCAAGTGCCTTGGTGGCATCTGCTGCAACTGACTCTCGATAGAGTTGGTCGGCACAAATGAGCGTGTCTTTCTTGTCAGAGGGGACGGTGATAATGCTCATCGGACCGGGCATCTTCAACGTGTTGTAGGCACAGTATGATGCTGCAATAAACTTGGCTAGCGTTGGGTGGCCGAGGATCCCATTATAGGGGAAGGGGATCTTGGCAACATCAAAAACAATCTTCTCCATCCTAAGATTCAGCTGGCCCCCAAATGTAATGAGCAACGCGATCTTTCCCTTCGGCTGACTCCTTCCCGAGTCGACCCCCTGAAACATGTCCGTCTCCTCGAGATCTCAATCAGGATTTGCAGCCTCTCGATCACAGCGGGCGAGATCAAGTTCGGACAGACCCCACCGTCAACTAGCACTTTCGTCACCTTGAGGTTGTGTATCATTGGCGAAACCAACAATGGCAAACACCCGACCGCAGATGTGCGATCAGGGTGATCATTGGTGTGAAAAATGATAGGTGTGCTGGACCACTTGAGTGGCCTCTGGGCGTCGAATGATGGCTCTGTCGCAGTAAAGTCACGCGCCCACTGTTTTAGTTGGCGGTGAGAGGTATGCAACGAGGCGCCATCGTCGACGCACATGGCCTCCGTAGCTTTCTCGAACCCGTGCTCGCTAGACTCATCGTCCTCATAATGATCATCGCCTCCATCTTTCTTGTCACGGCCCCGAGCGGGCCTCTCTGGTTGAGTATCTTGGCCTCGGCGACCACCTCGGCCGCCATGCTTCTTGGCAGGCGCCTTGGCACCATCCAGGCCCTTCTCCTTTTCACGCTTCTCATACTCAGCTTTCTGCTTCTCTGCAAGCAGCTCGACCTGTCGGCAATTCTGGAGGTCATGGCCCTTGGTGCGATGGATCTTGCAGTATTGCTTGTCGGAGCCTTCTGGCTTGTCGGTAGCCGCCAAGGCACGGCAGGCGGCGCACCCGGAAACTTCCTTGTCGGGGTCGTCAGCCTTGGCCTTCTCGGTGGCGCCGGGGTCGTCAGATCCCTCGACGGCAAGCACGGTGTTGCGCTTACGCTTCCTATTGCTATGTCGGCCCTTCTTTACCGGGGCAACGACGTCTCCGTCTGTAGAGTCAGTTTCCACGCCGGCGTCTTCGCTGGGGTACTTCCTCCCTTCTTCAGCTCGAGCACATCTATCAGCCAGAACATAAAGTTCGGCTACATCTTTAACCTTGTTCATTGCGAGCTCCTCACGCATCTTGTGGTTGCGCATGTTCTGATGGAATGCACTAATGACGGCGGCGAGGTGAACATCTGGGATGTTGTACTGCACACGGCTGAACCTTTGTATGTACTTGCGCAGGGTTTCACCGTCCTTTTGGGGGATAACATGCAAATCACTTGCCTGGCAAGGAGCTTGGTGGCCCCCGGTAAAGGCGCCAACAAACTCGTGGCATAGATCCGACCAAGAATAAATGGAATCCATGGGCAGGTGCATCAATCATGACATAACATTGGGCTTAAGCGCCAATGGGAAGTAGTTAGCAAGCACCTTGTCATCGTGAGCCCCAGCGGCTTGCATCGCGATAGTGTAGATGCTGAGGAACTCCGACGGGTGAGTCTTGCCATTGTACTTTTCTCCGACCTCAGGCTTGAACGTGCGGTGTGTCGGCCGCTGGAACTACCGCAGCTCATGGGTAAAGGCTGGACAACCCACCTCGTAAGGTAAGTCACCAGAGCCCCCCGACGCTGGGCAGTACATAGTGGCCCCTGCACGCCTATCAGACTGATGGCGTGCATCCCACTATCGCTCAATAGTGGTCGTAGCGTCTTCCTGGGCTCGCTCTCGAAGAACTTGACGTTGGTCGCAGCGGGCTCGTGGGTCGGACAACGCTGTGGAAACATTGTCACGAGCGTTGGCCCGACGGGCCGGCAACTGCTGTTGCTGGCGTGGGGGAGGAGAGTGCATCGTGGCCGCAGCAGCACCGATCCTTTCACCACCAGCGTGCGCCATCTCAACAGAGCGTCGGCACGAGGGTTCCACTGGTCGCGGTTCATCTCTATTGGCGAAGCTGATAATGCTCCGGATGGTGGCTCTCCACTCGTCGAGCTTCTTTGTGGCGGGAGGAAAGTCGAGGAGCAGTTGCACGCGCGCCAACGCTTCTGCTGGCATGGTGGCGGCGAAAGCTGCGTGGACCGTGACACGCTCTGACTTCTAACCACATTAGAAGGAGCTCTATCACTGTCTCACGGTCGCACGCGGCTTCTGCCAGCATCTCAACATGCATGCTGGCCCGGTGCATCTTGAGAGTGACGCAAAGGGCTCTTCCCGCGGCGGCGCCCGTGGGCACTGATGTCGCAACGTTGCTCATCATGCACGTGCTGGGAAGACCGTGGCACAGGCGCCGGCGAGGGTGTCCCGGAGGTCACCGCGCCGCCTGTGGGCACCACGGCGAAGCCGATGGACCCGGCGGCGCGCGTCTCGTTGTCTTGGGAACGAACGATGCTGCTCGCCTGGCTCCGATGGACAGAGTGTAGTGGATGCTCGCGGGCCACGCCTCCGCCACCATCTGCGGCCGCACCATCACTCTCCCGCATTGGCATGGACGATTCGGCTCCAGACGGATTGATAGTCGCTATCCCCTTCTTCTTGGGGGCCATGGTGATGAAAAAGTCGATGCGCTAACTCCTAGACCACATTTTCACAGCCTAGCGCCCCCTACCTAGCGCGCCAAAGATGTTGGGGGAAACGACACCTATGGGATCCTGGGGACCCCTACTACGGTTGGCGGGGGCAAAGCGCTGCGCAAAGAGGAGGTCTAGTCGATCAATGCATGGGAATTGTTACCCAGGTTTGGGCCGCAAGTGATGCACAAAACCCTAGTCCTACTTGTATGTGTTTATCTTATGTTCTTGAGCTCTTGAACTGGCTATTATGCGTGCCTTGTCCAAAAAGTCCGAATCCTCCTACGGTACGCCTCGGCCCTCCTTTTATATGACAAAGGGGTCTCCACAGTGGCACACATGAGGTGGAAACTATCTACAATGTACAAACTTATCGCCTGACGTCATAGGACAAACACATTTAATGCGCTGCCTATGTGTCCTCTTGCTTTATCGGGGACGGCAACAGAGCTCGTCCCGCTCGTCGCCGCCTCGCCTTGTTTCGACGTGCGTCCAAGCTGAAGAGGCATGTAGCGCCACGCTGGCTGACTGGTCGATGTGCTGGTGCAGTGGCAGAGTTTTCACAAAGATCTGCATGCCACCACACAAGTGCTTGAATAGTTGGCCTAGAATCTGCATGCCGCCACGCAAGCTCTTGTCTAGTTGGCAGGCTGGTTGCCGCGTAGGAATGGCCGCGGGGCGGCGGAACTCTGGCAGGTGCGGGCCTAGCCGTGGCCTTGCAGACGCCCACGGCAAGGGTCTTGCCCGGGTCTTGTGGATATCCCCGGCAAGGATCTTGCCAGGGGTCTTCGTCATCCTCGGCAAGGATCTTCCCGGGGGTCTTCATGTTCTGGTCCTTATCTTGATTCGCATGCCTTTGGTCTTCACAAAGATCTGCAAGCCACCACGCAGGCGCCCCTGAGTCTTGGTCTTGACGTTGTTGATGGTGTGAGAGCCCCCAGGCCCAAGGGTGGCGGCGTTGCTGGTGTTTGGGAAAGTTGCCCTCGACAAGATTCTTTCCGGGGCTATGTAAGCCACCCTGGCAAGGGTGTTGCCGGGGGGAGTCCATCTTGCCCCTCTGCTCTTCATGCCCTTGGCTTGAGTATTGCCTTGGCAGTCTCGTGCTTTTCCTTCCTCTGGCACGCCAAGCGTGGCCGCAGGTGTGGCTACGGCTGCCCGTGCACAAGTAAACGGGTACAAAAAGGCCCCTACTTTTGTACACCGATAGCAAGGATAAAGCAATGATGATCGTTGAAGGATCGAGCGCACCTAGTACTGGCAAGAAGGCCAAGACTGAGGCTCCCGGCAAGGAAGCTGCCGCGTGCACTGATTGCCTGGAAGCCGAGGCTGCCAAAGAGGCTGGAAGGGTGATGGGCCATATTGGAAGATCCATCGGACCAAAGGCCATGATCTTTAGGAGTGTCATCAGGTTGAGCAACTCGTCAAGAAGCAGAGGGCTGAGTACGAGAAGCATGACAAGGAGAAAGACCAGGATGGTGCTGGCAGGAAGAGCCATGGCAACAGAGCAAGTCGCCCCACCAAGGCTCCACAGTATCAAGGGAAACCCGCCAGAGGCTGTGAGAAGAAGGATTGCGATGACGAGAGTGATGAAGGAGATGAAGAGGAAACTAGCGAGAAGGAGTTCCAGAAAGCCACTAACGCCCTATGCATTGACGGGGGTGCATGTTTGCACTCCTCTCACCGCAAACTTAAATAGTGGGCGCGTGAAGTCAATGTCGTGGAGCCAGTGGCTGATTCTCGGAAGCCGCTCAAGTGGTCCCGCACGCCCATCAGCTTTGATGAAGAGGACCACCCTGACCGCACCACCATGGTAGAGTGCTTGCCGTTGTTGGTCTCACCAACGATCCACTACCTCAAGATCACAAAGATATTGCTTAACGGTGGGTTCGGTTTGAATCTGATTTCTCCTAAGGTCATCAGCAAACTCCAGATAGTAGATGGAGAGCTCAAGGTTACTGGTATGTTCCAAGGGATCAACCCCTGCAGGAGTCATCCTAAGGGGAAGATCACACTGTCGGTGACGTTCAGAGGGGAGTTGACCTATCCCTACCGTACAATGGACTCCTTGGTCTCCCAGCCCTGGCCAAATTCATGGCGGCATCCCACAATTCCTACAACACTCTCAAGATGCCATGGCCAGTAGGCATCATATCCATTCCATCGGACAAGAAAGACGTAATCATATGCGTGGACAAGATGTACCAGGAAGCGATCGCTATGGAGGCCGCGGAAACTACCACTCTCGCCAAGGAAAGCAAGAGAAAGAAGACAGTTAGCAGAAATGCCAGCAAGTAATCCGAGAAGCGTATTGTTGGATTGAGGGCTCCGCAAAACCCGTTAAGTTCAAACACAGGGGCGTGAACGTAGATCTCTCCCACTCACGTCTACCTAGCGCCTCGCTCTCGTCTCTGTGGAAGGATTCAAGAAAACAACAAACAAACGCACAAGAGTTTATCCAAGTTCGGGCCACCGCGAGGTGTAAGAACCTACTTCCTGCTTTGGTGGATTGGCTCCGGGTGAGCTAGAGTATGAAGTGGTACATGGGTTCCTGAGCTCAGGAGGGTCAGGAGGCTAGTGTTCTTGCTCCTTGTGCGGTGGTCAAGTGTGTGAGTCTCTCCCCCTCATTGTGGAGGTTCTAGCTACTTATATTGGCGGCCACGGTCCTCTTCCCTCGAAATGTTTAGGCGGGAAGGGATTCCACAACGGCCATTTTTGAGCGGGAACACAAGGACGTTCCTACCCTGACAAAAGCGGTCTTCGCCTGCAAAAGGATCAGGCGATGACACGGTGGTGGGCTCGATGGTGACATCCTCCTTATCGTCCTTGCGGTGTTCGGTCTTGTTGCACAAAAGAGGAAACCTTTGCCCCTCTCCTTGGGAACCAACGGCTGCGCTATCTCCTTTACACCAGAATGGCAACTATGCCGCTGGCGGACACTGGCACCTGCTGGCGTGATGCGTCACTGTTGACATCACTGCCTCCTCCTGAGGCAGGCTTGGCCTAGGATTCTCTGCCCCTTCGGAACGCTTCGCCGAGGCCGCTCCCGAGGGGGTTTTGGCGTCGTTCTCCTCGCGAGGCCTGGCCCCTTGCGAGGGTCTTGAGCGGCTGGTCGATCAGCTGGGCCGTACCAGGCCGCTTGAAGGAGTGCGTCGCGGCCCGCAGACAGGCAAGTCTGGGTACCCTGGTTCCCAGGACGCCGACAGCAGCCCCCGGGCCCAAGGAGCACGCGGAGTTGGCTTCGGGGCGAAGCCTTAGTCGAGGACGAAGCGTCGCGGGCCCTAAAAAGGCTGCGGGCCAGGCTGGCGCGCGACGGTTGGATGGGACGCGAGCGACTCCACTTCCCACGCAATCTTGGCAACCGTGTGACTTGACAACTCCTTGGTGTGGGCAGCGGGGCCATTATGGCTGCGCGCAAGTGCCGCCGGTTGGTCTTCTTGGCCTATAAACGGAGGGGTGAGGCCCCACGACTCTCACTTGACCGTTGCAGGCCGATCCCCACGTTTCCATTGCTCCCAGGGTTCCATGGCGCTATTTCACAGATTCTCGGCCGCGGAGAAATGGAAGAGCCCGATGGTGGAGCCCGAAAAGCTCCCCCGAAGAAGAGGCGTCGTGATTCCCCGGGCGTGCCCCTGAGGCCGGCGGACGCTCGCACATGGTGCATGCAGGCTCCACCAGGATTTCCGCTTCCCTTGCACATGTCATCGGCAGGTAGATTGAGCGGGGGCGGCGATAGGGGTGGCGTCGCCAGTCGCCCGGAGAGACGGGCGTCTCCTCGCACCCTGCTACCGTCCCTTTCGGAGGATGATGCCCGCGAGTTCATCGTATGGGCGGCGGGCCCTCCGCATTCCTGGATCCTTCTTACTCCGTTCCTGAGGGAGGTACTCCCGGCTCATGGCCGGGTGACGATGGAGCTGAGGCGTGAAGGGTGTCGCCTTCCTCCTTCGCAAGCCGACGTGGAGGTGGTTTCTTCTGGCCAGGTCTTCATGACCTGGGGCTGCGGTATGGTGCGTCGCGCCTGCACCCCCACCGGGAGGCACATTCTTTACTTCGCGTTGGACACGACGGGCGCGATAACCTTCAAAGTCTTCGGGGCGGACGGCCTCCGACTGCCGTGTGGCGCAGGGAATGGGCTCGCCGGCGACCATTCCCTATGTCATCAGGGTGACGAAGCGCTCGCTGTCGGCTATATCTCCGACTCTCCTGATAGCGGCTATGCTACCCCTGAGACGGCCTCGAGCTCTGACGAGAGCTACTAGCCGCCAAGCCGCCTCCCCTATCGCCGAAGGGAAACGATGTCCTCCCGGCGTCGCCGTTGTTGAAGGAATTCAAGCCGAATTCCTTGGGAGCGTCTTCCTTAGCTTAGTTCTTGCGGGACATCTTGGAGGGCTTCACAAGACATGTAAAATCTCGTAGTACTTTTGCTATTATCTAGCGTTATAAACTTGTGTCCTGCATGATTCCCTTGTTAAAGCATGATTTCCCCTTTCTTTCGTTCCCGTGGTAGCTTAAGGCCCTACGCCTGCGAGACCCAATCCTGGAACCATCCTCGGCCCATGCTGGTATGCCAAGTCGCGGCACCATGGCCAAGGCCAGGAGGCGAGGGGTCTAGGATCTGGTAAGAGCCCCCGAGGCGCAATGCTCGAGAGGTCCCTATTGGCGTCCAGGCACCTGCCCACTGGTCCATCAGGAAGGGCTTCGTAACCATAGTAAGTGGTGTTGTATGTATGCAAGCGGGTGCGGTGTTGAAAAACTTATCTTTAGCGATTCCTGAGGTCATATGGTGCTTGATTCCTGTCGCCTCTCCCTTGAGGCAAGGTTTGGCGTCTGAGCGCCCTCGTGAGACAGCGGCAATGATCGCTCCCGAGGCCCTGGAATAGAAGCCACATGGTCTGTAGAGACGTTTCTCCAGGCTGCCGCCATCGCAACCTAGAAAGGTGTAGGCTGGTGATACTGTGCTTGTCGATGCTTGATCCATCCTGTTTAGTGAGAGGAGTGCGAGTGCCTCGAGGAGGCGTAAGAACTTGGTTGAATTTGAAAAAACTTGACGTTATTGTAATAGCTAGATGATTCCATGCTTGCTTCCTTTCATGTTGGCTTTAGGTGCTATGCGTCGGCAGGGCCCAACCCCGTGCATACCTCGACCGCCGCTGAGCCCTCCGGACACCGGGGTTACCGTAGTAACTAGACTCGTTGCTGAGCCCTCCGGACGCCAGGGTTACCATAGTAACTAGACTGAAGGGGTGAGGGGCTACGTGGCCAGTGAGGCCCTTGGGTCGTGATGCCCAAAGGGTCCCCCTTGACGTTCAAGCGACCACGTTTTTGTTCTGCGTCGGCAGGGCCCAACCCCACACATACCTCGATCGCCATTGAGCCCTTCGGAGGACCGGGGTTATCGTCATAACTAGGCTCAAGGGATGAGGGGCTACGTGGCCAGTTAGGCCCCTGGGTCGTGATGCCCAGGGGTCCCCCTTGACGTACGAACGGCTCTTCATGAAGGAGAGTAAGCACCATACCTTGCCCACGAGCCTTCGCCTGGGATGGGGGCACGAGAAGGCCAGGTGTCTGGGCACCTGGTAGGGTGGTGTCTGCCAGGCGTGACCTGAGCATAGCCCCCGTGCCTAGCCCCCCTCGCGACACCCATCCAAGGAGAAGTTGTGAGCGTCGTGAGCTGAAAAGCTCCCTAAGGTTGGTGCGACCACTTGGGGCAACCCTCAGTTGTTTATAACTAGCGCAGAGCATAGAGCGACCAAACTTGCACGGAGTGTGGGCATAACCGCGCCTCGGTCGTATCGGCCAGCGCGGAGCTTGGTGCTTCCACTGGTTGGTGGGCATAACCGCTCCTCGGTTGGATCTGCCAGCACGGAGCTTGGTACTTCCACTGGACCATCGGAGGGAGCCTCCCACCGGGAGAGACTCCGCGGCGTGTACAGCCCCGTCCTGACGCGTGGCTAGCACGGTAGGACAGCCAAGGTGTCTATGGGCCCTCCTCAGGACGAGTTGAATGACTCTGAGGAAGTTCTCGTGAGCTTACGCATCACTCACAAGACCCTACCCTGAGGCGGGTTGCGCCTGAGTCTTCTTCTGCAAAATGTGAAAAGAGAGGTGTTGTGTCGACCTGCGCTCAGTGCATCTCCAGGGGATATTGCATGAGAAGGCCGCAGCACCAACGACCCCAGGTGATGACATCACGGGGTGAACCCACGAGACAGAGCTCAGCCGCTGGATTTGTCGACGCTGCAGGGACGGACTCGAGCACAGACGTCGTGCCCAGTCTTCTCATGCCACAATCCAAAGGAAAAAATAGCCGGCACGCGGTTCCCGCATGAGCGAGGCACCTACCACGGGCCCCTACTTACCCATCCACGATTACCCCATGCGAGAACAAGGCACCAAGGACCATGGGAGGTGCCGTCACGGAAATGGCTCGCTAGGCAGAGCTCAGCCCTTGGGTTTATCGACGCTGCAGGGACGGACCCGAGCATAGATGTCGTGCCAGTCCTTAATCATGGGGCGGTCGCGAGTGGGCTCGCAAGGGCTCGTGACCTTAGTGGCGGTGAGGACATCAAGCATATAGATAATGCGAATGGAAAGAAATATCTAGCCTTGATCATATAAAAAGGGAGACAGCCGCGGGGGAGCAGCCCCCAGCGGCCCGAGGATGATGCAACCCGAGAGGCACCCTCGTTTAGATACCTGAAGTGTCACCTGATACTTGCCGAAGGAGAGTTGGCGTAGCTGAAGACGTGAGTTGTGCGGGTCGCTCCCGAGGATCATCGGGCTCCTGAGGCCCAGGGGCTCCTGAGGCTCTCAGTGGTCCCGTGGGTCCGGCTCCCACTCCGTCCGGACCGCCTGCCACTAAGCCTCCTGAGCCCCCAAGGCCTGCTGCGCGAGATGCTGGAACGTGGCAGCTATGTTGCGGAAGCCAAAGAGCGTGCGGACGTAGCTGCAGAGGAGGGCCCTCCTCCGACCGACCGCCGTCGGCCAGAAGGGCTCCTGAGAAGCGGCTCGGTTGAGACCTGCGATATCGACACAGACGCGGAAGCAGTCGCTCGGGCTGCGAGCAGGTGGACTTGGGGTTGTGCGGTTATGCCCACCGCGGATGAGTCATGCGTAGTAAAGTTCCTTTGTAACTTGGTCGATGAAGTCCTAAGCCCTTAGCGCTAGACGGCTCGCGCTGGGCTCACAAAAACGCGCATCAAGATACGCTTGCAGGTGGTGCTCGAACACCTCCCCCGGGGCACGGGTCAGCTCAGGGACACTCAAGCGGAGAACCCCTGAGCCCGTCATAAGAGGGGCGTCGAGCGCGCCTCCCTATGCGAGGGTGGAAGGCGCCTCGTCAGTAGGCGCGAGTCCTGAGGGCATGTCGTCGAGAGCCCCCGCATCCTGAGGTCCGTTGACGGGTTGGTTCTTCTTCTTCTTGGGGGCGGTCTGCAGGGCGAGGATGGCTTCATCCTCATCAGGGTATTCAACCTCCGCGGTCTGGTAGGCACGCTCCAGGGAACGCATGGCTTCCTTCTCGTCGGAGGCGATCATGATGACTCCGCCGCTCCCGGGCATCTTGAGGATGTTGTAGCCGTGATGGGTCGCCGCCATGAACTTGGCAAGGGCAGGATACCCCAGGATGGCATTGTACGGGAGGTGGATGTTGGCAACGTCGAAGTCGATGAGCTCGGTGTCGTAGTTGTCGCGGTCTCCAAAGGTGACGGGGAGGCGGACTTGCCCCATCAGGAGCGTGGAGCCATTCGTGACGCCGCAGAATGGCTTGGTGGGGTGGAGCTGATCATAGGGAACCTGGAGTGCCTCGAAGGTCTAGGCAGAGAGGAAGTTGAGCCCTGCCCCACTGTCGATGAGGGTCTTGATCACGAGGACGTTGCTGATGGTCGGGGTGCAGAGCATCGGGAGTGCGTCTGGGGCCGCAGAACACTTGAGCTGGTCTTTGGGGTCAAAAGCGATGACTTCCTTGGTCCACCTGAGGTTGCGTGTGGTGTCAGGCCTGGGAAGCGCCGCGTTCACCTCACAGGCGAACTGCTTGAAGATGCGGTGAGAAGCCGGGGCATGGGCTCCTCCCAGAATGCACGCGACTGCATGCGGTTCCTCGAAGCCCCCTGCCCCGTCTCCCTGGCGGTCGTCGTCCTTCCTCCTTGGTGGTGGTGGCAGCGGAGGCAGGCCTCCTTGGCCCTGAAGGCGACCCTCACAAGGCTGGTCGCGCCAGGGGGCGTCATGAGGCTGCTCCTCCCAGTGGTCTTCACGAAGCTGCTCACGCCACCCTTGGCGCGAGTTCCTGCCATCCCAACGTCCTCCTCCTCAGCTTCCTCCACGGCCGTAGCCACGGTTGTCACGCTCAGGGCGTTGCCCCACGCGCCCGCCGCGTAGCGCCCTGAGCTCCTGACAGTCGTTGGTGTTGTGGCTGTGAATGTTGTGGAAGACGCAATACGGTCGGTTGTCTCTGTGGAGGTCATCGTAGGCGCAGCCACGCTTCACTTCTGGCTCAGCAACCAGCACGGCGGGTCCCTTGCGCTTCAACTCCTTGGCCTTGGTCTTCTTGTCGTCTGCCTCCACCTCAGGCAGCTCCTGAAGGGAGAGGTGGCCTTCCTCCGCCCTGGCGCACTTTGCCACGAGCTTGAACATCTCGAGGGCTGTGCACAAGTCTTCGTGGATGGCGAGCTCTTCCCTCATCCTAACGTCGCGGACGACATCGGAGAACGCAGAGATGATGGCCTCGTCCGAGACCCTGGGGATACGGAGGCGCATGGTGTTGAAGTGTTGGATGCACTTTTGCAGGGTTTCTCCCGGCTGCTGCTTCACGCGACGCAGGGCAGCAGCTGCCGGGGCTCGGTCGCGGGTGCCTTGGAAGTTGGTGACGAAGCGCTCGCGAAGCTCTCCCCATGAGGAGATGGATCCCACCGGGAGGTTCAGGAGCCAGGAGCGCGCGCCGTCCTTCAGAGCCATGGGGAACCAGTTCGCCATGACCTGCTCAGTGCCATTGGCCGCCTTGATGCTCAGCTCGTACAGTTGAAGGAACTCCGTGGGGTCGGTGGTGTCGTCGTAGCGTGGAGGCAGGTCCGGCTTGAACTTGCCGGGCCAGACGAGGCGTCGTAGCTCGTGAGCTAGGGCACCACACCCGCGTACGCTCATGATCAAAGGCGCCCCCTGCGCCTGTGACGCTGGTTCTTGAGGTGCTGGCGCCACCAACTCATGTGGCACGCGGTCTGGGCGTTGTGGGCCAGGGGGCCCACGAGCCCCTGCATGTGGGTGCGGGATCACCTGGCAACTCTCCTCGTTGCGGGTGTGGGCTCTGCGGGGTTGCTCACGTCGAGGGGCCTCGCGCCGGCCCTCTTGACCGGTGGGGTGAGGGTGAGTGGGAGCCTAGACCCCACGGCCCTCGTTTGCCGCCGGGGGCGACGGAGGACGCGAAGAGTGCGTTGGGGTGCAGGCGCTTCCCCAGCTGTGTTGACGAGCTCGGTGATGCGGTGGAGCCACTCATCGTAGAGATCTTCTGCTGGGCGGTAGCGCAAGAGCTCCCGCGCCATCAGTAGAGTAGGCTGCTGGTAGACCGGCTCGCGGCGGACCAGCGAAGACGACGTTGCGGCCGGCGAGGGTGAAGGCGTTGCCGTGCGGCCATCCCGCCTCACGGACAGCGGCAGCGAGGAGTCCTGCTGCTCGTGGACAGCTGGGCCGGTGGTGGCGTTGGCCACCGGTGAGTTGGGGCGGAGCGGTGCGCCGTTGCCCGCGGGCGCTGTCTGAGCGACGTTCATAGCGCGGCGGGTGGCGTGAGCTCGGCATGTGTCCGCCATGGCTGTGGAGCAGAGTCGGTGATGAGAATGCAACGAGGTAGTCGGAGAGGCTAGATTTCGACACGCCCCCTACCTAGTGCGCCAAATGTCGGATTCAGGGCTCCGCAAAACTCGTTAAGTTCGAACACAGGGGCGTGAACGAAGATCTCTCCCACTCACGTCTACCTAGCGCCTCGCTCTCGTCTCTGTGGAAGGATTCAAGAAAACAATGAACAAACACACAAGAGTTTATCCAGGTTCAGGCCACCGTGAGGTGTAAGACCCTACTTCCTGCTTTGGTGGATTGGCTCCGGGTGAGCTAGAGTATGAACTGGTACACGGGTTCCTGAGCTCAGGAGGCGAGCTCGGGAGGGTCAGGAGGCTAGTGTTCTTGCTCCTTGTGCGGTGGTCAAGTGTGTGAGTCTCTCCCCCTCGCTGTGGAGGTTCTAGCTACTTATATAGGCGGCCACGGTCCTCTTCCCCCGAAATGTTTAGGCGGGAAGGGATTCCACAATGGCCATTTTTGAGAGGGAACACAAGGACGTTCCTACCCTGACAAAAGCGGTCTTCTCCTGCAAAAGGATCAGGCGGTGACACGGTGGTGGGCTCGATGGTGACATCCTCCTTATCGTCCTTGTGGTCTTCGGTGTTGTTGCACCAAAGAGGAAACCTTTGCCCCTCTCCTTGGGAACCAATGGCTGCGCTGTCTCCTTTGCACCAAAATGGCAGCTGTGCCGCTGGCGGACGCTGGCACCTGCTGGTGCGATGCGTCACTGCTGACATCACTGCCTCCTCCTGAGGCAGGCTTGGCCTTGGATTCTCTGCCCCTCCGGAACGCTTCGCCGAGGCCGCTCCCGAGGGGGTTTTGGCGTCATTCTCCTCGCGAGGCCTGTCCCCTCGCGAGGGTCTTGAGCAACTGGTCAATCAGCTGGGCCGTACCAGGCCGCTTGAAGGAGCGCGTCGCGGCTTGCAGACAGGCAAGTCTGGGTACCCTGGTTCCCAGGATGCCGACATGTACCTCTTCAGAATGCGATGCGCATGTTGATGACTTGCCGGAGAGTTCCAATAGCAAGAGATCCAAGGCTACTGCACCCGCTGTGAAGAAGGTCCTGGCAGGGCTGGCTGGCGCTGATGGTAAATTTACCATCAGTGCCACCCTCGAAGACAAATAGGAAAGCATGCTCGTTGCCTTCCTACGAGCGAATGTCAATGTGTTTGTGTGGCAACCATCTGACATCCCCGGTGTTCCCAGGGAGCTAATCAAGCACCACCTTGTTGTTTGCCTACATGTCCGGCCCATCAAGTAGAAGGTCCGGAAGCAAGCATTGGAGTGGTAGTAGTTTATTGCCGACGTGATCAAGAAACTTGAGGCAGCCAGTTTGGTCGAGGAGTGTTGCATCCAACGTGGTTAGCAAATCCAGTGGTGGTGCGCAAGGCTAATGGGAAATGGAGGCTTTACATAGATTTCACATATCAAAACAAAGCATGCTCGAAGGACCCATTCTCCTTGCCGCGCATCGACTAGATTGTGAATTCCACCTCCGGGTGTGTCCTGCTTTCCTTCCTGGATGCCTACTCTGGATACCACCAGATCTTCATGTCCAAAGAAGACGAAGAGAAGACCGCATTCATAACCCCATGTGGCACGTACTGCTTTGTACGGATGCCCTTCGGGTTAAAGAGCGCCGGATCCACTTTTGCAAGAGCAGTACAGATTGGCCTTGAGTCCTAGCTGCACAGAAAGGTTGAAGCTTACATGGATTATATACTGGTCAAGACCAAGGACATATTGACTCTCATTCAGGACTTGGAAGAGACCTTTACAAATCTACGCAAGATCAACTTGAAGCTGAACCGTGAGAAGTGTGTGTTTGGCGTTCCTTCCGGCAAGCTACTTGGCTTCTTTGTGTCCCACCGGGGGATAGAAGCCAACCCAGACAAGATCAAGGATATCGAGCAGATTCAAGCACCCAAGACATTTAAAGACGTGAGACGTTGACTTGATGTGTTGTCGTGCTAAGAGCATCATCACGGCTTTCCCGAGGTAACGTTGGTGTTTCCCTTGAAGTGGAAAGGGTGATGTAGCAGAGTGAAGTAAGTATTTCCCTCAGTTTCGAGAACCAAGGTATCAATCCAGTCGGAGATTACACACAAGTCGCCAAATACCTGCACAAACAATCAAACAACTTGCACTCAACGCTATAAAGAGGTTGTCAATCCCTTCTAGCTTATTTGCAAAAGTGAGATCCAATAGAGATAGATTAATAAATAAAGTAAATATTTTTGGGTTTTTGGTTTATAGATTGAAAAGTAAAAGATTGCAAAATAGTATATCTGAAACTTATAAGATGTAAAATAGACCCGGGGGCCATAGGTTTCACTAGAGGCTTCTCTCATGATAGCAAACATTACGGTGAGTGAACAAATTACTACCAAGAAATTGATAGAAAAGCGAATAATTATGACGACATCTAAGGCAATGGTCATGAACATAGGCATCACGTCCGAGAAAAGTAGACCGACTCCTGCCTGCATCTACTACTATTACTGCACACATCGACCGCTCTCCAGCATGCATCTAGAGTATTAAGTTCATAAGAACAGAGTAACACCTTAAGCAAAGATGACATGATGTAGAGGAATTAACTCAAGCAATATGATGAAAACCCCCATCTTTTTATCCTCGATGGCAACAATACAATATGTGTCATGTTCCCTACTATCACTTGGATTGACCACCGCAAGATTGAACCCAAAGCAAAGCCCTTCTCCCATTGCAAGAAATATCAATCTAGTTGGCCAAACAAAACCGATAATTCGAAGAGAATTACTAAGATATTAGATCAGGCATATAAGAATTCAGAAAAGACTAAAATAGTATTCATAGATAATCTTATCATAATCCCACAAATCATCGGATCTTGGCAAACACACCGCAAAAGAAGATTACATCGAATAGATCTCCAAGAACAACGAGGAGAACATGTGATACGTCCAAAACGTATCTATAATTTCTGCTTGCTCCATGCCTCTATTGGGTGATATTGCTATGATATTTATACACTTCAATACACTTTTGATCATATTTGGACTAACCTATTAACTCAGTGCACCCCAGTGCCAGTTTCTGTTTTCGGCTATTTTTGTATTTCAGGTTTTCACGTTACGAGAACTGCCAGGAAAAATCCAGAAAAATTATATAAAAAATCAGCGTTCCAGAAACTACCGTGCGCCCGAAGGACAGCCGGGGGGGGCACCAGGGCTCCAGGCGCCCTGGCGGCGCCCCCTCCCTGGGCCGCGCCGGGGGGGCGCCTGGGCCCCCCGAGGCTCCTCCGATGCCCCCCTTTGGCATATATTTAAAGCGTCTCCCGAAACCCTCGAAACATGAACTCTTTTTTGCGATCTCATCTCTGTTCCGCCGCCGCCGTCGCTTCCAAGATCGGGAGCACCAGGAAAACCCTTCCCGGCACCCTGCCGGAGGGGAGGATCACCACCGGGAGCTTCTCCACCACCATGGACGCCTCCCGGATGAGTTGTGAGTAGTCTCCCTTGGACCATGAGTCCATGACCAGTAGCTATGTGATGTTCTCCTACATGATCGAGGCACATATGTAATCCTTATGCTGTTGCTATGATGAGTTTGCTGGGATCCGATGGATTATGAGATTATGTTCAGATTGTGTTTGAGTAATATATTTGATTCACCTCTTTTATGTTTATGTTCGTAAGTAATTCTTGCATGTTCTCCGTTGTTATTTATTGCTTTGGCCAAGTAGTAGGTAGTGACTCCAAGAGGGAACGTTATGCTTGATTGTGGGTTCATGCCCCTCGATGACTAGCTTGAGTGACAGAAACATGAGTCTAGGGGATGTGCTGTTTCCACAAGGGGGAAAACAACGATGCTTGTGCCCGCGGGTGCAAGGATTGTTTACTTTACGCAAAGTTCTTTTAATGCAGTTGTCTGTTGCTTTGAGTTTACACTATGGGTGGGGCTCGCAACTTAATACCAGCGAGATGTTCTGGATAGATATCTCAAGGTGGATGATTAGTAGTAGATATTGATGGATTTCGGTCTACTTACTTTGGCGTACCGCCCATGCTTTGAACCTCAACCTTTCTTGCAATGTAGTCAGCATTGGTTTGCGCACATGGTCCTGTCAATTGCCCAGCTGTAATTCGTTTACCTCACATAGCTGTTTTATCGTCTTTTGGGAGAGAGACATCACTAGTGAACATCATGAGACTCCGGTCCATATTACCATCATTGATCACATCCGCTATTTACTTTTCCGCTATTTACTTACTATTGCAATTATACCTATCACTATTATCACTTGCGTTTGATCCTTTGTAAACTACAAGGCCGGAGGGATTGACAACCTCTCTGTACTCGTTGGGAGCAAAGTTATTTGTATCTGTGTGCAGGTCCACGTTGATTGCTAATATCCGGCGCCGTTAGAAGTTGACACCTTCTTGTTGAAACTGGGAGTCTCTGGGAAATCGATCCTTGGTATTACCAAGGGAAAACTTTTGCTACACTGCATCTCAAACCTTCCACTTGGGGTAACCAACGAGGGGTGAGAAGCCACCTAGCAAAGCAATTTCTGGCGCCGTTGCCGGGGACTCCACTCATCAAGATAGGGGAGTTGCACGCTATCTTTTACCTTTGCTTTTAGTCTTGTTAGTTTACTTTTCAGTTTTGCTTTAGTATCTTTTATCGAAAATCACAAAAATAGTTATCTTGCTTGCTTGCTACAATGGGTTCCACCGAGAACACCAAGTTGTGTGACTTCACTAGTCACAACAACGATGAATTTATCAGCACACCTATCACTACACCTGCCACTTCAGCACCTTCATATGAAATTAAACCTGCTTTACTGAACTTAGTCATGAAAGATCAATTCTCCGGTGCTGGAGATGATGCTGCTTTACACTTGAACAACTTTGTTGAACTTTGTGATATGCAAAAGTACCAAGAAATATATGGTAATATTGTTAAGCTTAAGCTTTTTCCTTTCTCCTTGAGAGGAGGAGCTAAAATTTGGTTTCAGTCTTTGCCTAGAAATAGCATAGATTCATGGGACAAGTGCAAAGATGCTTTTATCGGAAAATACTATCCACCTGCTAAAATTATCCAACTGAGAAGTAACATAATGAATTTTAAACAATTGGATAATGAACACGTTGCCCAAGCTTGGGAACGTATGAAATCTCTTATCAACAACTGCCCTACTCACGGTTTGACTGCTTGGATGGTTATCCAAACTTTTTATGCAGGCTTGAACTTTACCTCGCGGAACTTGTTAGATTCGGCCGCGGGAGGAACTTTTATGTCAACTACACTTGGTGCTGCCACAAAACTTCTCGATGAGATGATGACCAACTATTCCCAATGGCACACCGAACGCGCTCCAACAGGTAGGAAGGTAAACTCTGTCGAGGAGATTTCCTCCTTAAATGAAAAAGTTGACTTGATCATGTCTCTACTTTCGAAGCAATCCTCTGTTGATCCTCGTGATGTTCCTTTAAATTCTTTGATTGCTCAAGAACAAGTAGATGTGAACTTTATCTCTAGAAACAATTTTAACAACAATGCTTATAGGAGTAATTTTGGTAGCAATCCTAGACCGTTCCCCTCTAATTCTTATTGGAACAACAATGCTTATCCTAGCACCAGGAACTCCACTACTGAACTAGAGATTATGCTTAAAGATTTCATCACTACCCAAAATGTTTTTAATAATAGTGTAGAAGAAAAACTAAACAAACTAGGTGATCTCTCTTCAAAGGTAGACAATTTAGCCAATGAGGTAGAATTACTTAAAATTAGAACTTCTCCTCTTGAGGAGAGGAAGGTCACTCCTATGAATGATATTCAAGTGCAAATTAATGAAAATATTAGGATGATGGCTAAACTTAAAGAAAGATGGGCTAGAGAAAGGGAGGAAGTGGATAGAATTAATAGCCTTCCTACCCACCACACTGTTGCTACTATCCAAGTTGTTGAGGATATTCAAACTCTTAGCACCCAATGTACTCCTGGTCCCGATGGACCTATTAATGGTGATGCTATGACTATGGAAACTACCAAACATGTGAACCGAAAGGACACCACTACCACTTTACTTGATGCTAGTGACCTTGATTTTGATAATTGCACTCTTACCGAAGTTATTGATTTACTTCACAAGATGTCTAGAGACCCCCGCACTAGCACGATTAACCTTGCCTTCACAGAGCATATCACTAATGCTCTCATCAAAGCTAGGGAGGAGAAACTTAGAGTAGAAGCCTCCATACCTAGAAAACTAGAAGATGGTTGGGATCCTATGATAAAAATTAAATTGAATGACTTCTCTTGCTATGCATTATGTGATGTTGGAGCCAGTACCTCTGTTATGCCCAAAAGAATATATGAGATGCTTAAATTGAAACCTTTTGATTCTTGTTCTTTTGGTGTTCGTCTCGTTGATTCTTCCATAAAGAAACATTTGGGGAGGATCGACGATGTTCTTATCGTTGTCAATGATAATTATGTTCCCGTTGATTTCACTATTATGGATATTGAATGTGATCCTTCTTGTCCAATTATTTTGGGACGTCCTTTTTTGCGCACCGTTGGTGCTATCATTGACATGAAAGAGGGTAATATAAAATTTCAGTTTCCTCTCAAGAAAGGGATGGAACACTTCCCTCGAAAGAAGATCAAGTTACCTTTTGAGTCCGTTGTACGGGCTAGCTATTCTTTTACTCTTGATAAGACTTGATCTATATGCATTATGCCTAGCTTAAAGGCATAAAAGAAAGCGCTTTTGGAAGGCAGCCCAATGAATAAATTTATTTTGCTTTTGTTGTGTCTTGATGTTGTTTACTACAGTAGCATCATCATTGTATCTTTGCTTTTCATATTTGTGCCAAGTATAGCCTCTGATTGCTAGAAAGTTCAAAAGTTGTGAGGTGCTGTCCAGGAAACAGATTCTGTCCTTGGATAGAAAAATTCGTATAAAATCACCATATCATCTTTTTGGTCTGAATGTTTTCGACAGCGTTCTCTATATAATTGTCTTTCGTGCGTATATTCTGAGTTTTTTGATTTGAGTTGCAGAAGTGCCCCGAACAAATCAATTACTACCTGCTGTTCTGTTTTTCACAGATTCTGTCCTGTTTTGCTTTTCCTTCATTTTGCAAACCAAGAGCTTGCTTTTTATTTGCAAAAACCTTTTGGCAATCTTGAGAAACAGTAGACCTTCAAGAATATCTTTATTTCCAGCAAGGTACAATTATTTTATTATGGGTACTAACCTCGCTAATCAGATTATGATGAGTTATGTATGAAGGGAGTTTTCAAGTGTGCGAGGGAAGATGATAAAAAGATTCAGGAGTGTCAAGCGCTCAAGCTTGGGGATGCCCCCATGCACCCCCAAGAAATATTCAAGGAGACTCAAGCGTCTAAGCTTGGGGATGCCCCCGTGCATCCCCTTCTCCATCAACATTATCAGTTCGTCTTTCGTTCCACTATATTTTAATCACTTCATGTGTTATGTGCTATGCTTGGAGCGTCTTGCTTTTAGTTTCCTTTTTAGTTTTTCATAACGAGTCGGAACTCAGCGTTCTTTATGTGGGAGAGAAACACACTCCACTTCTACCTAGAACATAACATAGAATTTTCATGACTATCTTTGTTGTGTGTGTTCTTTGTCTTTTAAATAGCTACTATCATGCTCTGCTCTTAGTATTCATGCTTATCTTTTTTAAAGAGCTTGTGTTTAGTTGGTTGCTTGAACTCTTTTTAATTATCATGCTTATCTTATTAAGAGAGTTTGCTTCCGTTGCATTGGTTAATATGTCTATGATAAAGATGCTACGTGCATAATGGCGCTTAGTAGTTCAGGTTTTCTTATGGTTAGTCTCAAATAGCTGGGGGATTCCCAATGTGTTATTGGAGTACCAACATGATTTGTTTGCCAATGATGTGGTATGGTTTAGTAATATCTTCCCTCAAGAATTTATTTTGATTGACTTGGCGTATGCTCACGCATATTTAAGACTATAAAAGAAGTCTGTCAAGCTTTGATGATCTTTTGTTTCTGAGTAGCGATATAACTTCCATGCCTGATTCAATGTTGCTTTGTCGCTCTGCATGATTATGACCGTCATTGCTCTCTTAGTTGGTCGCTCCCAGTCTTTTGCTAACCTCCACCTGTACTAAGCGGACTGACTGCTTGTGCATCCACATCCTTTTAAACCAGTTATGCCATATGAGTCCACCATACCTACCTATATGTGGTATTTCACCGCCACTCCAAGTAAATTTACATGTGCTACCTTTAAAACCTTCAGTTTTTGCAATACATAGCTCATGGGAAAGTAGCTTAAAAACTATTGTGGTAAAGAATATGTTGCTTATGTATCTTATTTTCTTATAAGTTGCTTGCTGAGCGGTAACCACACTACAACAGGACCCCTCCTATAGCAACGCCTTTTTTCGTATCTAAAAGTCCATATATGCGTTGCTGGTGTATTTACCAACGGTTTGGGATTCGTTGCCTTATCCAGTGTTGCTAGCACATAATGCAACGCTTATATTGCCGTTGGTAAAAGGGACCGTTGCAAGACTACAACAGATAAAATGGACTTCTACAACACCTATATATGTTGGTGCTTAATGTATAGGAATCGAAATCCCATTGCTTGGCAACAAAGAATTTCCAAAGCTTCAAGTGTTGGTACATATATTACTATTATTATTAAATAATATTATTATTATTATTATTATTATTATTATTATTATTATTATTATTATATTACTAGCGATTAAATTAATGCTCCACATAATGGTGATAATTATATATTTGATATGAAGGAAAACAAGAGAATATACTCACGAGAGGAAGAAATCATATATTAGATAGAATTGTTGGATTACAATATTTTACATGAGGAACATCATCCAAATGTGATGCATAATCTTACTATTTTCTTGACAACAAAACTTACATTGAAAGCATTTATCAACTTCCCTACAACTTAACTAAAGATCAACGAGGAACAACATCCAATAGGAACGTCATCCCTACAACTTAACTAAAATTGAAATCATCCATCATCATCATCATGAATCGGAACATCAACAATTCAACATCATCATTGCAATATACTTGCCACGCACCATATACTCATCCATTTATCTTTTGAATCTACAAACAAGATAACAAAATGAGTTGTTAATACAAAATAATTGCCATGATGCAAGTAATAATAGAGGCAAGATATTAGTTTTTTATGCATTACCAAGAGTATTGCAGTTTTTTCAACTTCCGTACCAAATTTTCAGTTTTCACAAGTTTTTTATGCACTGCCTCGAATTAATTTCTAATTTCAGAACCATCAAGTTTAAATTTAGGATCACAACTTACAATTGTACCAAGAGCTACGTCCCTGTTATGATTTTCAGTCTCTTCAAGAATACTTTAGTTCCTGCATGTTAGAGAAAATCAAAGTTACCATTGGCAGAATCATCCTCATCACCCATGACAAGACCGTGACAAAACAATGGAACATATGAAGTGAATTTGAGTACTCTTACAAGTAGTTCAGTGGGACCCAACCAACTCAGCAACCCACTTTGAGCTCTCTTACTGGCTGCATTAGCAGCTTTTGTTGTTTTTTTGGTCGGGACAGTACCCTTGTAGCAAATAAGAACTAATAAACAAATAAACAAGCTAGCACTATAGTTTGAGCAAAATTTGTATATAATTACAAAAAGATACTAGCTTGTTCGTAGCAGAAGTTTTTTCTCCCACACATGCACTGACATTCTCAAGCAAAGTATCTTTGTTCTAAACAACAAATTGATAGCAAGACGACCAGTAGATACATAAACATCGGAGCGATATATTTTGAACATATTGTATATGGTAGTGGAAATATACCTTGTGTGCAGTATAATTTATTTTCCTTTGCCGTGTATTAAATTTGTAATCAAAAGTTTCTTGGTTCTGGAAAACATTCCCAAAGCAACAAGTAAACACATAAACATGGGAGCTCTATAGTTTGATCATAATTTCGTATATCAGACTATGAAGATACCTTGTGTGCAGTAGAACCTTTTCTAGTTGCCATACACTTCCACCATTATGAACCATGAATTATATGTTACTATGATGAATAATCATGTATTGCAATCAGTACGAAATGAGCAAACTTACCATCTTCATTTACATCTGCATCAGCATCATCACAATCCGTGAAGCCTTGTTTATCATTAGTAGTTATTTCCTAGACATCAGGTGATTCGACATCTTTTTCGGCAGAATTATGATGTTCGATTGGTTCTTCTATCTTTATTCCTCATTGGATTCAACAACGTTAATTCTTGTCTGAGACATATCTGCTGCAATATGACAATGACCAAAAATTTTAATAAATTGTGTAAGGTACAATATAGGTTGTTTCAGAAACTAAAATATATAGGAGTATAGCAGAATCTAAAAAAAATGTAATTCCCAAGCAACAAAATAGTAAAAAAAAATCTTATTATTCACATTGTCACAAGAAATGCAACTCTACTGCAAATCTATAGTAATTCTGAACTTTAGTCCTAAATGGTTTATTTATCCTAGTGTTTTTGGCACAATTTGTTTGCTGCTCCTAGTAGGTACCAGACTACTTTATTTGGTATGCGTGCAGTGTATTCTACCACGCTTTTAGTAAAGGTGAACCCTAGCATGGGAGCTTGTTTGCTGCACCCAGTTTTTTTTACTAAATGCATCTTCTGTATGATTTGTCAGTGTAAAAGAAATGTAATTGTGCTGCAAAGTGTAATACATTTTGAACCGTGAGGCTCATAGTTGTTCTGTTGCTCCCTACACTAATGATGTTTTGTCCACAGTGCATCTATTTTATAATTTACAATGTAGCAAGGACTGTAATTTTACTGCGTAGTTACAGTAAATTTGAACCATAGCATCCAGGTGAGTTTTGCTGCTCCTAGTCCGATACTAAAGTATTAATAACAGCGACATTTTGATTCATTTTTAAAGTGTGCTTTTACTAAGATTGATTATTATTTGGTCAGAGTTTGGTGGTGGTCTAAATTTTACAATGCCATTGATGTAATCGGGTATGTGTTTCATGTTTCTTCGTTTTTGGTTGTCATCGGACTGTGAAGCAACTCAATGGAGAAACAATAGCGGGGCCGGTAGAAAAAATTGACATGAACATACCGATCACAAGTACAAACATGGACAAATTGTGAGCCCCCAATTTGCCGAAAAATCAGATTGAAAATGTTTCCAGTCAAGTGACAATGGAAACTTTTGCTATAAGTAAACTGAACAACGAATCAATTTCAGATTAAACCAGAATCGTGACCTATATGTATATCTATTGGTGGGTGAAAAAACAGTTGAGAACCAATACAGAGGGCATGAATTGCAGCAATGGATAGGGAGCAGGGCACTTACTAGATGAACACGCAGGATTGTTACCACCACGTACCAGCCGGATCTGGACAATCTACCAGCCGGATCTGCCTAGCCAGAGAGACATGAATTGATCAAGAGCACAAATTGGTGGAATAGGAAGGGGATAGATTACTCGCCCGATCACCTCAGGAGGATACCGACGTAGTGATTGTGGGCGGAGTAGGTCGTTAACTAACCTTGCTCAACACGTGTTGATGCCTCCGCCACGGGCCGCCGGGCGTGCGATGGATCCAGCGCGAGACGAAGAAGGGAACCGTGCTGATATGGGGGGAGGTTTCCGATTTTTTTTTTGCGCAGTTACCTCATCGCAATCTGTTTGCCCGATGTTAGTCTCCGTCCTGGATTCCTTTGACATGTGGGGCCATGATAATCAGTCGCGCGTACTTAAATTTTTCTTTGGCTGATTAATTGGTACTAGTAAGTATGCACGTGCAACGCACGAATAATCGTACGAAGAGAACTCTCCCTTCATAATTAGCAGATAAACCCTTTTTTTAGGAAAAATAAATCACAATTGTATGTGTATGTCACACATCACAAGCAATCCCCCGGATGAGTTTGAATAGTAATCGTGCACGTGCCTTGACGGGAAAAGATTTCTCATTCATTCTAGTTATGAAGCAATTTTTTCAAGAGTTAACAGAGCAGAAAACCCGTAATACACATTATTTTTTTATTTGTATCTCTTTTTGATTCAGTGTTGTTAAGAAAATGAAGATTGATCAAACAATTTGTACAATGAGAGACATCACCAACTTTTAGAACTGCAGAAATTAAAAATAGACATTAGACATTCAAGCGCCTTGGCATTTAAGTTGGGCTGACATAAAGATCAGGAGAAAATAGGGAGAATAGAATGCCGCCCAATACAGTGAGGGAAATTCCCTGCTTGCTGGAGAAACTAATATTTTAAACCACTTAATAATCGAGTAATGAATTTTATATTTTAGTCTGCAAGGTCAAAGAGTTTGATAAGCACCATAAAAAATTCAATGCCATTGAAATAACATTACCAGATTATATTATATTGGTCTTGCAAACTTCGAACAGATTCAGAAACCACTTTACTAACTCAAATTAAAGGGAAAAAATGCATAATGGGGATGAAGTTCTTGAGCAGAATTGCACATAAAAAATACACCACGTTGTTTCTATGCATCAAACCTGACACTCACAAATCACAAAATACCACTTCAGATATAATTCTAAAATGTAATAAAACTGTGCTGAGAATATATTTTTATGGTAAAATCTAACTATGGTGTTCCAGTTGTATCAGTACAATTATATAGCTGGTGAAGCAAATGCAATATCCTAAATTTGAAGCTGCAAAATAGAATATCATGATTGCCATGAGATCCGATAATGAAAGGTCAATTATCATAATTTTTTTCATATGCACTAAGTGGTACTCAAGGTATGGTGTCACTGTGATAGCTCTCTTAAAATAATTTCACTAAATAGTTGCAAGTTAAAGAAGTTTAGACCATCTTAAATAATTAAGTTAAACATTTACATGCAAAAGGGTTTCAACCATTACCACTTAATCTTGTTTTATCGGCAGAGTTGGAACTCTACTCCTAAGTAAACAGAAACAACCGAGTTAAACATTACAAAACTATATCACATCTTATCAATCTTGTGGATCTGAAGTTTTGAAACCAACTTTTGGACACTGAAACTTGCGTACTATAAAATCTACAGAAGAAAGTTGACACAAAGCAACAATAAATGATAGAAGAAAGAGAGGCGTATACCGGAATCAAAGTAGATGGCATGTATTCAACCTTGTGAACTAGTACACCCCAGTGCTTTTTGTAGTCCCTGACCACAAATATTTTCTCCAAGCTTTATAGGCTATCTTCTCTTCGTTTCTGAAAGTTGTTGTAAGGAGAAGTCGTGGCTGCCCTACTCATGCTAGGACCATCGTCGCTCCATGCTCGTCTTCGTAACAAGATGATATGAAAGATATATCAATGACGTCAACACTGCTACAGACATGAATGTCCTAAACTACTACTTTCGGATCTACTGGAGCAAGGAAATTTTGAATAAGATACTTTATTCAGCATCAGCAGATTTGAGGGGGCAGAAAAGGTCAATGAACAAAAGCTACAACGGGTGTTCCCTCCTTTTAAGAGTTACCAGATAACAAAGCAAACATGCCTATTTTTTCTAATGAAACTTGTCTGTATATATCTCTTAAGAAACTGCAGCAGCAGGTACAGCTATGAAACTGCAGCAGGCATACCTCAACAAAAGATGATGTTTCATGAAAGCCACCGATGAATCCCATAACTATAAAGATTTCAGCCTTCGGTAGAAGTTTTGCATCATCACAATAATATAGACATCTTGCACAACCCCTTCTGAAGCATAAATAAGAAAATATTATGTGCCAAGCACCATTGCTAAGTCTTTATACAAGAGAATTTTTTTACAATTCTATGCAGATTCTGCTACCAACAAGCCTATAAACATGTTGGTGACTATTGCATCTCTAGACTCATGTCTAGAATAACAGTTGGAACTGGATTAATCCGAAAAAATCCCAAAGAATAACGAAAGTTAAAAAGGAACATGAAAAAGGGAAGATTAACAACTAAGGTAATTAATGGATTAACATTTATTTGGAAGCAATGCAATATGGAGAACCATGACCTCAAAATCAGATACCAGGATTCAGAAGTAAGCAAGAAAACGATCACCTCAAATTCAGATACATGGTTTCAGAAGTAAGCAAGTATTAACAAAGGCCAACAGCATAACAACGGGGATTTTGTTTATACAAAAAAAAGAGGCAGCAAACGTCTATTTGCTCCATGAAACGTGAGCGGGAATGGGGATTAGGACCTCATTCATGCGTACTGTAGGCGAGCATACATAACCGTTGCTGGATGCCCTCCTCGACAAATATAGAGCCTTGCATCACGACGTTAGGAGGTGCATCGCCGCCATGGGAGGGCTCTTGTGTGCCGCCGATCTCTCGCCTCCGGTTGCCCCGACAGCCACTACCGTCGCCGGCCCCTCACGCCAGTTCACCGCGCCTCTCTCCTTCTCCTCCTCTCGTTCCTCTCCTCTTTCCCCATCTCTCGCTCTTCTCCCACTGCGCCCCTCATGTGCCCCAGGGCCATGCTCGCCACCGCCGGCTGCCATTGCAATCACGCCATACGTGCTGCACCACGGCACCAACAACCTCTGCGTGCCATGCTCGTGGCCGAGCTCCGCCTCTGCTGCCGCCCGGTCTCCCTTCTCCCGCCGCTAGCCGCACCACCACTCCTATGCCCCCTACTGCCTCCTTCCGACCGGAACTGCTAACAGCCTCGCGCCGCTGCTCGTCCGATGTGGCCATGCAGTCGCTCCCGCTTTGTGCTGCACATGCATCGTTGTCCGCCAATGCGCCGCTGCTCGTCCGGTGTGGCCATGCAGTCGCTCCCGCTTTGTGCTGCACATGTGTCGTTTTCCGCCAGTGCGCCGCTGCTCCCCACACCGTCGCCTAACCGGCCGACCCCACAACCACCACCGGAGGAGTAGTGGAGTTAGCGACGCCACCCTCAAGGACATCTCGATGGCGAAGACGAAAACATGTGAGGAGGGGGAGGAGGATCACGCCATTGGAAGGTGCAAGCGTGAGGGGCAGCGCACGGTTGAGGATGAGGGGATTCGATTGGGATCTGTTTCACTTTTTTCGGGCGTGATTGCAGGATGCAGGGGTTGTGGGCGTGGGGTGGGATATGGCAGAGTTTTCGTCCGCCCTCCAAAATTGCTAAACACACTTTTGATGAGGATTAGTGGTATGTTGACGGCTAGATTAAAAGAAGTGGGTTTGATCATGGGGCTCTCGTTGCACTGGGTTGTTGTGTGTACATTATGCGGGGTGTGCTTAGCGATGAATATGTTTGCTTGTTTAATAGTAGTATAGATTAGCGGGAGAGAACGGAGGGAAAGGGAAAAATGGAGCGAAACTAAAAGGAAATACGAGGGAGTCTAATAATTTGGAGCGAAGCAAATTATAATTTTTGATATTATCATCTGGCACATGACAGGCATGTGTACATATATTTGCGCTAAACAATTTTTCTTTTTAAGAATCATGAGCTTTATTAATCAACCGGCAAGGTTACACTCCTTCCGCACACAAGCCACGAGAAAGGTAGGAATATAATTAATCCATAAGCATCGCCTTCTAGAAGCACTACATTGTTTAGTGCAAAAATGTGCTAGCTCATTCTCTTATCTAACCGTATAGATCAAATGGAATTCCTCAAAATTCCCACAAAGCTCTCGAATCTCATTTATCGTAGTATAGATATCTCCGAGCGATCAACCCTTGGAGTCTTCCACTGATCGACCAGTAGTTTAGCATTAGTTTCAATGATAACTTTTCTATAACCCAACTCATAAGCTAGTTGGACCCCATCTCTCACTGCATAAGCCTCCATCACCATTGCTGATAATCCAGACTCATACCACAGAGCTTGAGCGCGAATTAAGATACCCTCATGGTTCCGTACTCCTAGCCCAGTACCTCCCTGATGAGTCTCCTCCAGAAAAGAGGCATCAACATTAATATTTATGAGTGCTAAACAAAATTTGCTTCTTCTATGTTTGTACAAATTTAGTGCAATACGTGTTGAAATAAAAATGAATTATATGTTCAAACACTAGCAAAAAGTTATTCCAAAACACAACAAATTTCTTAGCTTACATGTTCCGATCTACATATGAGGTCAAAGGGCATCTTCATCTAGACACCTAAACCACTCGCATCCGTCCGGACCAAGCGGTCCGGACACATTTTTCCATTTAGCGCGGTACCTCATCGGTTTGTGGAGCACCCCTCCCCATGCAACTGCGGCATCTAGATTAGGCGCCGCATGAAGGTGGAGCTGTCCTCGCTATCGCACAACCATCATGCCTGGATCGACCAGCCGGCGACGTCGAAGTGCGACAACTGGCGCGAGAAGTCCGTCGCGGAGGAGGTGCCACAGGCGATCACGAAGCCGCACGACCGCCTCCTCCACTACCTCGGTGGCGGTGGTGGCGCCAACTCCTCGTCGCGGGCCATCGTGTCGGGCGACCAGGCAGGAAACACGACAGGAGTAGCGCAACATGGCGAGACGCTCTGTGTTTGCCAATTTCAATGAGGCATCGGCTTGGGTCCGTGAGGACCTAAACCTGGTAGAGGCCAGGACCCATGACCGCTCCTTCACCAACACAGAGACGGGCGCGCGGCGCCGCCGCTGCGTGGATAGGCAGCTCGCCAAGATCAGCATGGAGTGGTCGCTAAGCGACACACCTTCGCTGCCCCGGGGCACCACGGTCGCGGCCGGCATTGGTCGCGGAGGCCCTCGGCGCAGTGCAGGAGGAAGCAAAGCGGCTCCTCCACGAGCACCAGGCGGTAGTCGGGTAGGGCTGTCGCACCCCAGCGCCCTTCCGCCACTCGAAGGACTACATGGACGACGACGGCACAGACAGCGACGGAAGTTCGGCCAATTAGGGTGGCGACGCGTACGAGGTCACCAACCGCTACAAGTTAGCCTAGTTTTTTGTTAGTTTTGAATTAAGCCGATGAAATAGCGTAAGTTTTATGTAAACTACTAATGAACTTTAATGAATTGCGTCATGTTTGGTGAAATTTGTCCGATTCATTCTAATTTGTTTTGAAATAGATGTGAGCACGGTTGTATAGCCAACCGCATCACTGTTTCTGGACCAAATCGGACCAGCCTGTGATTAAATAATGTATCTATTTTGGGGGTCAGCACTAACGCAGACTCTTAAAACGTCGCAAACGTTCAGATCGATGTGTCCTCACGCAGTTTGCCATCCAACACGGAACCCCATCGGTCCGTGACCACTCCAGTTGTCCGAAATCTCGCATACCGGATGCAAAAAATGAAGGCCTTGCGGGCAGCCGAACCTCTGCCACGTTTGCGCGGACAACCAGGAACCACCGAAAAACATCTCCTGCGCCCGCTTCCTTTCCCCACAAATGCACATCCACTCTTTCACACTACATTCATGCCGGTCCAGAGCGGACACAAGCTGTCATTGGGGCATGCATTGAAGCGCAGGCCGGATGAGAGCGCCTCCCCCTCCGCGTGCGGCCTCTATGCATGTGACATTTGTCAGAGAGATGTGAATAGATGCGATGGCCCAGGTCCTCGACCAGTAGAAGACTACAACGGAGACGAGAAAGCATTTCCGCCGCCCCGACGGGAAGATGCTGAAGTACGGCAAGCAGTGGTCTCCAAGCAAGATCACTGCACCGTTACCCGTCTATCTGCTGCGCCCACGTCCCTAGTGGCTGCGACTACACTGCACACGACGTAGGAGCAAGTGAACAGGATTATCCACGAGCTCCAAGCGGCGGTCGAGAAGCCTTACCGTGACTCTGCACCCTTCCGCGGTTGGAATCCCGACTTCGATGACAGCGATGGAGTTGCCGTCGGTCAGCCCGGCCAGGGGTATAAGATCACCATCAAGTATAGGGCAGGTTAAGTTTTTTTCTAAGTTTTAATTGCCCGGACAAAATATGGTCCAGAACAAATATTTAAGTTCGAATAAAAATCGTTCGCTTTCTTTTAATTTGCATCAATTGTTTTGTTAAACTCCATTCAAAATGTGACCAGGCGTTTGTGGTATGCTTTGGAAATCAGGCTAGGATCGACTCACAGTGTGAATCAAGGATGAACTGAATTCAACTCACACAAACAGAGTGGCAAAGAACAGAGACACGCACAACAAGACAGATCAATTGCGACGCGCTGAACAAGGTATTTGCCGTGCTAACTGAAGAAGAGCACAGTTAACTAAAGAAATCTACAGCTAACTGAAGAAAAGCTGCAGCTACATTATTCTGGCGCAAAGAGATTAACACTAGCACTCTATTGTTATTCCCCTCCAAGTTAGAGATGCCCTCATGATGCATTGGCAAGGAGACAACCAACACCAATGTATTGATCGGGTTCATGGAACCAGCCTATTTAACACATCTATGATGATTGTGAGATAAGCAACAACCCGGATGTAGGTACATATGAACATGTGCAAGAATGTTTTTTTACAGTAACATGTGTAACAATGTTTAGGAAACAAAACAACCAACACCAACATATCTGGGATCAAGTATTGACACTTTAGGGCAGTCACACCGACAAATCTTCTTGTCCAAATTATAAAGTACATGGACATAAAATAAAAAATAGCAAATAACAGTAATGAATTTGTCACTTCAACTAGGCTCGACATTTTCAGATCAGTGACTTTCTTTATCCATCAAACCTGCATGCAGAAGCAGTAGAGTAGTAAGTTTTGTGTCCAAAATGATACTAAGAATGTAAATAACAGAATCACATTGGAAGCTGACCTTTATTGTGGTAATGTGTCCAACGTCACTGAATGAAAGTAAATTTGTGAACACATAGTACATCGCAAGCAGTAAACAGTATAACTGCTCTTCACCTCTTGTACGACAGCAGCTGCAAGTTCAAATAGTCGAATTCAATTGCTGATTGGCCGGATTTCCATCTTGATACAACACCAGCAGCAGGTGCTAAAGTTCAGCTATTCCCAAACACCTGGAACCATGTTGTACAATTTGAATCCTTTGATCTAATAATTCACTAAAAATAAAAAATATTCTAAACATATGACACACAAAATATACACAAAAATTCAAGGATTTCTTTTCATTCTTGGTTGACTGAAACCGGCAATGAACCGAGCTGAGCTGAACATAATAAACACAGAGCAAAAATAATACAAAAGCGTTGATCTTCAAGGAAACAGAGAGGCATTCACATGTTAAGGGAAAGAGATGGAAGTTAACAGTAAGTTTAATCAAAGTGCATCTTTGTGCATCTTCAGAGTGACATCTTTGTGCATTTTCAAACTATTTTCCACTTGTGTTTCAGAAAATACTCTGGAGTAGATATAATCTTCTTGTCAACAAATGACATAAGTGTATGTACTCCAACAAATTTGAGATAGTTCCAAGTATTACTCTTAACATATAAAAAATATAGAGGTTCATGTAATCGTCTCTCATCTTGTCCTTCTTATGCAAATTTGGATAGAAAAACCAACACTGGTTCAGAGTACTACTCGATATAGATTCCTAAAGTCGTCATTCAGTTTAGCAGACTCTTGTGTGTTTGCTTTATAAGAATATAATCTTTGCCTTGTTGTTGTTATTGATGTCTCCATTCCTGGACATAAATCGGTTATTACCTTAGTAGAGTCATGCATATTCATGTTCCTATTATGTACAAATTAGGGTTCTTGTTCTTATTATGCTCACTTGTGTTGACTTACTCCCATATATACATGGACTCTATACTAAAACTAGAACTTATATGTTATTAGTTTCGCAATGGATATGGCAGTAAGGTATCGCATTAGAAATAGAAGGGAGGAGGAATACATTCCCTGAATGTTTACTCACATTAGAAATAGAACTTAAATGTTAGTTTCAGAGATGAATGTTTACTCAATGCAATGCTTACACTACATTTTCTGAATATTTCAAGCATTCCTTGTACAAACTGAATTCATATATGAATGTTTACTTAGTGCAACATTTAAGTTGTATTCCTGTACAAATTTTGTTCAATCCCTTACCAACCGAATAACAGTGAAGTGGACATGGATTAAGAGGGATAGGGGTCAAACCCCAACAGAGATTAGAGTGACAAACAGAGGTTTCACACATACCCCATGGTGATTAATTCCCTGTTGGGAACAAATCCCAAACAACTGAACATAGCCCAATTAGTACAGTACATCTCTGAAACTGTACCAAGCTCGAAGCTCCTCTCTCTCAGATGATTTGATCACAAAGACAGGGGAATGGATCCATCTCTCCAATCTGACGATCCATCCCCTTCATCATCTACCAAATCCCCCTACATCCCATGGTCATGTCTCGAGGTTCCCACAAATAGGTGACTGGATGAGAGGAGACGGGAATGAGGGAGGAAGGAGGGTTACCTCTGAGGTTAGTCTCGCCGTGTGAAGGAGAAGATGGGTGGCCAGATGAGTTGAGCGCCGCCAGTGGGCAGGCTGGAGGGGCGGCCGGAGGAGATGCTAGCAGACGACTTGTAGCCTTCCTGCCGCGGCCTTGCTGCTTCTCCCTTGGCCATTAGCAAAGCCGCTGCTCCCCTGTCTGTCTCCGCCTTCCCACCGCTCCCCTGTCTGTCTCCGCCTTCCCGCCGCTCCCCGGTCCGTCGCCGCCTTCCAGCCTTCCCGCTCAGCGAGAGGAGATTGGATCCGGACTTGGTAGACCTAGATCGATCCGGACTTGAAGGCGAATATCAATCTGGATTGGAGAATAAAAGTGGTGCACTTCACGCAATTTGGTTTTGCTCGGACGGTTAGCACAGATTCTCGCGCCACATATCCCTCACAAAAGATTTTCGCGCCACATTCATTATGCGTACCGGCGAGTCTAATTAATTTTTTGTGCTGAATTAATTTTTTATTTTTCATTATGTATATTTGGAGTCTTATAATAGATACAATTTGCAACCAATACCTCGCAACATATGAGATCTGTTGCACCACGAACATGGTCATGATCTGCAAGTTTGCAACACATATGCTACATCGCTTATATGCGTATCTACTGTGAATCTTGCAACAAATAGTCAAAACGATGTAGAATATGTGTTGCTCTATAGGGGGTATCCTTGTAGTGCCATGTTTTTGGGGACGCCATCAACTGTTACACTTATGTTGAATATCATGTGAGTTGCTATGCATGTTCGTCTTGTCTAAAGTAAGGGTGATTTGCCATGGGTTGAATGGTTTGAGTATGCATATTGTTAGAGAAGAACATTGGGCCGCCAACCAAAGCCATGTATCATGGTGGAAGTTTTAGCTTGGACATTAATTCTCAATCTCTTATGAGAATATGCTTAAGCATTAAAGAGGAGTCCATTATCTATTTTCTATGTTGTCCCGGTATGGATGTCCTCAAGTTGAGATCTATCAAAAACGAGAAATCAAATGCGATCTATCTCCTTGAACCTTTGTACAGGTGACATAGAGGTACCCCTTTGTGACACTTGGTTGAAACATATGTAATGCAATGACAATCCATGGAAATCCGAGCTAATTAGGACAAGGTGCGAGCACTATTGGTATTCGATGCATGAGGCTTGCAACTTATAGGATGTCTTATGCATAACACATATGAAGTACTACTACCGTTGACAAAATTGTTTCTGTGTTTTCAAAATAAAAAGCTCTAGCACATGAGTAATCCCTGCTTCCCTTTGCGAAGGGCCATTCTTTTACTTTTATGTTGAGTCTCCACCTTCTTTCTTCAAAGCACCAACTACTGAGAGCATGATTGTCATTCTGAGTGTAATGTGCATTGTCCCAAAGTAGCATTGTCTTTTGCATGATTGTGATATCGTTTATTCTGAAATCATTGTATCTAGTCATCACTTAAACCTTGGAGGTGCCCCTGCATTTATGTTTTGCTTCACTAAAGGGGGCAAGCTAGATATCACTTTATCATATTTGCACATCATGTTCATTGCAAATCTATTTGATGTTTCAGTATCATATTGTAAAACTTTCAGTTCTTTGTGATTTTCTCATGAGGCAACTTAATTACTACAGATTCATTGTCTCAGTAAGCTTTTGTCATATGACTATGAAAAAGTCCTATATGGTTAATAGCATGTCACCACAGAAATTATTCTTGTTATCATTTACCTACTCGAGGACGAGCAGGAATTAAGCTTGGGGATGTTGATACGTCCAAAACGTATCTACAATTTCTGCTTGCTCCATGCCTCTATTGGGTGATATTGCTATGATATTTATACACTTCCATACACTTTTGATCATATTTGGACTAACCTATTAACTCAGTGCACCCCAGTGGCAGTTTCTGTTTTCGGCTGTTTTTGTATTTCAGGTTTTCACGTTACGAGAACTACCAGGAAAAATCCAGAAAATTTATATAAAAAATCAGTGTTCCAGAAACTACCGTGCGCCCGAAGGACAGCCGGGGGGGGGCCACCAGGGCTCCAGGCGCCCTGGCGGCCCCCCCCCCTGCGCCGCGCCGGGGGGGGCGCCTGGGCCCCTTGAGGCTCCTCCGATGCCCCCCTTTGGCATATATTTAAAGCGTCTCCCGAAACCCTCGAAACAAGAACTCTTTTTCGCAATCTCATCTCTGTTCCGCCGCCGCCGCCGCTTCCAAGATCGGGAGCACCAGGAGAACCCATCCCGGCACCCTGCCGGAGGGGAGGATCATCACCGGGAGCTTCTCCACCACCATGGACGCCTCCCGGATGAGTTGTGAGTAGTCACCCTTGGACCATGAGTCCATGACCAGTAGCTATGTGATGTTCTCCTCCCGTTCTTGTGCTTCACTAATTAGTCCTCGTGAACTGCCCTACATGATCGAGGCACATATGTAATCCTTATGTTGTTGCTATGATGAGTTTGCTGGGATCCGATGGATTATGAGATTATGTTCAGATTGTGTTTGAGTAATATATTTGATTCACGTCTTTTATGTTTATGTTCGTAAGTAATTCTTGCATGTTCTCCGTTGTTATTTATTGCTTTGGCCAAGTAGTAGGTAGTGACTCCAAGAGGGAACGTTATGCTTGATTGTGGGTTCATGCCCCTCGATGACTAGCTTGAGTGACAGAAACATGAGTCTAGGGGATGTGTTGTTGCCACAAGGGGGAAAACAACGGTGCTTGTGCCCGCGGGTGCAAGGATTGTTTACTTTACGCAAAGTTCTTTTAATGCAGTTGTCTGATCTTTGAGTTTATACTATGGGTGGGGCTCGCAACTTAATACCAGCGAGATGTTCTGGATAGATATCTCAAGGTGGATGATTAGTAGTAGATATTGATGGATTTCGGTCTACTTACTTTGGCGTACCGCCCATGCTTTGAACCTCAACCTTTCTTGCAATGTAGTCAGCATTGGTTTGCGCACATGGTCCTGTCAATTGCCCAGCTGTAATTCATTTACCTCACATAACTGTTTTATCGTCTTTTGGGAGAGAGACATCACTAGTGAGCATCATGAGACTCCGGTCCATATTACCATCATTGATCACATCCGCTATTTACTTTTCCGCTATTTACTTACTATTGCAATTATACCTATCACTATTATCACTTGCGTTTGATCCTTTGTAAACTACAAGGCCGGAGGGATTGACAACCTCTCTGTACTCGTTGGGAGCAAAGTTATTTGTATCTGTGTGCAGGTCCACGTTGATTGCTAATATCCGGCGCCGTTAGCAGTTGACACCTTCTTGTTGAAACTGGGAGTCTCTGGGAAATCAATCCTTGGTATTACCAAGGGAAAACTTCTGCTACACTGCATCTCAAACCTTCCACTTGGGGTAACCAACGAGGGGTGAGAAGCCACCTAGCAACATGGTATTGAGGATCCAAGAGAGAGAGAGAGAGAGAGAAGAAGCCATCTAGCTACTAGCTATAGACCCGTAGGTCTGTGGTAAACTACTCACACTACACCGAAAGGGCAATAGGGTTGATGTAGATGCCCTCTGTGGTTGATTCCCCTCCGGTAGAGTACCGGAAAAGGCCTCCAGATGGGATCTCGCGGGAACATAAGGTCACGGCAGCGGAAAAGTGGTTTCGATGGATCTTCTGATGTTTCTAGAATGTATGGGTATTTATAGGCTGAAGAAATAGGCCAGGGGAGGCCCGAGGGGCCCACAAGGTAGGGGGCGCACCCTACCCCCCGAGAGCGCGCCCTCCACCCTTGTGGACGCCTCACAGATCCCTTGGCGTGTACTCCAAGTCCATCTGATGTCTTCTGGTCCAAAAAAAATCTCCAAAAAATTTCGTTCCGTTTGGACTCCGGTTGATATTCCTTTTCTACGGAACTCAAAAACAAGGAAAACCCGAAACTGGCACTGGGCTATGGGTTAATAGGTTACTCCCAAAAATCATATAAAATAGCATATCAATGCATATAAAACATCCAAGATATATAATATAATATCATGGAACAATCAAAAATTATAGATACGTTGGAGACGTATCAAGCATTCCCAAGCTTAATTCCTGCTCGTCCTCGAGTAGGTAAATGATAAAAATAGAATTTTTTATGTGGAATGCTACCCAACATATTTATCAATGTAACATTCTTTATTGTGGCATGAATGTTCAGATCCATAAGACTCGAAATAAAAGTTTCTGAATATCAAAACAATAATACTTTAATCATACCAAAAGAAATCTATAAAGCTTCAAAAATAACATGGCTAAAGAACGTTATCCCTACAAATCATATAGTCCTTATGCTCCCTTTTCTTAACACAAAGCACCCCTCATGCCCACCCCGGAGTCAGCCAAGCAATTGCTTTCATGCTCTACTCTTCCAAACTTTTCAACTCTTCACGCCATATATGAGGGCGAGCCATGGACATATCACTATGGGTGGAGTGGAGGTGGTAATAGACAAAAGGTGGGAGAAAGTCTCACATCAACTAGGCAAATCAATGGACTATGGAGATGTCCATCAATCTATATCAATGTGAGTGGGTAGGGATTGCCATGTAATGGATGCGCTAGAGCTATAAGTGTATGAAAGCTCAAAAAGACAACTAGTGGGTGTGCATCCACTTGCTTGCTCATGAAGACCTAGGGCATTTGAGGAAGCCCATCGTTGGAATATACAAGCCAAGTTCTATAACGAAAAATCCCTACTAGTGATATATGAAATTGACAACATAGGAGACTCTCTATCATGAAGAACATGGTGCTACTCTGAAGCACAAGTGTGGAAAAGGATAGTAACATTATCCCTTCTCTCTTTTTCTCTCATTTTTTTAGTTTGGGCTCTTTGGCCTCTCTTTTTTGGTGGGCTTCTTTGGGCTCTTTTTTATTTGGGCTTCATTGGCCTCTTTTATTTTTGATAACCTCACATGGGACAATGTTCTAATAATGATGATCATCACACATTTATTTACTTACAACTCGATACTAGAACAAAGATATGACTCTATATGAATGCCTCCGGCGGTGTACCGGGACGTGATATGACTAAGAGTGACATGTGTGAAAAATATGAAAGGTGGCCTTGCCACAAATACTATGTCAACTACATGTTCATGCAAAGCAATATGACAATGATGAAGCGTGTCATAAACGGAACGGTGGAGTTACATGGCAATATATCTCAGAATGGCTATGGAAATGCCATAATATGTAGGTATGGTGGCTGTTTTGAGGAAGGTATAAGGAGGGTTTTATGCACCGACGAAAGTTGCGCGTCACTATAGTGGCTAGAAAGGTGGACGGGTGAGAGTGCGTATAATCCATGGACTCACATTAGTCATAAAGAACTCACATAATTATTGTCAAAAATCTACTTAGCCCTCAAAGCAAAATACTACAACGCATGCCCGTAGGGGGATGTTGGTAGGAGTTAACCATCGCGCGTGCTCGACCTTCCCACAAAGATGAAACAATCAAGATACAGTGCGTGCCAATTTGGTTACATAGGCCATACGTGCATGCTTCAGGAATCACAAACCTTAACACAATTATTTCTTTAACCTCACAGACTACCTCTAGCATAACTCTAATATTACCATATTAACATCTCAAAACAATTACAAGGAGTCAAACTTCACATAAAATTCAATGCTTTCTATATGAAGGTTTTTTATTATATCTCATTTGGATGTCTATCATATTAGGACTAATTTCATAACCCAAGCAAATTACCAGCTGTTCTTTAGGCCTCTCAAAATAATATAAGTGAAGCAAGAGAGTTCAACAATTTTTATAAAATAAAACTACCACCGTGCTCTAAAAAGATATAAGTGAAGCACTATAGCAAAATTGCCTAGCTCAAAAGATATAAGTGAAACACATAGAGCATTCTAATAAATCATGATTGATGTGTGTCCCTCTCAAAATTTGTGTACCGCAAGGATGATTGTAACAAACTAAAAAGCAAAGACTCATATCATACACGACGCTCCAAGCAAAACACATATCATGTAGTGAATAAAAATATAGCCTCAAGTAAAGTTACCGATGGATGAAGACGAAAGAGGAGATGCCTTCCCGAGGAATCCCCAAGCTTAGGATCTTTGTCGTCCTTGAATTTACCTTGGGGTGCCTTGGGCATCCCCAAGCTTAGGCTTTTGCCACTCATTATTCCATAGTCCATCAAATCCTTACCCAAAACTTGAAAACTTCACAACACAAAACTCAATAGAAAATCTCGTGAGCTCCGTTTGTAAAACAAAGAAAATAACCACTCAACAAGGTATTGTTGTGATCTTACTTTAATTTCATATGGATGTAATATCTACTGTATTCTAACTTCTCCATGGTTCATACCCTCCCCCC
>LR738712.1:268305661-268359846 GCA_902687465.1 Secale cereale | reverse complement strand
CCCCCCCCCGATACTAGCCATAGATGCATCAAAATAAGCAAACAACACATAAAAAATAGAATCTGTCAAAAACAGAACAGTCTGTAGAAATCTGTAAAACTTCGCATACTTCTATAACTCTAAAAATCCTGAAAAAATTGAACGACGTGGGGAATTTGCATATAAATTTTTTGTAAAAATTTCAGAAGGTTTAGACGTTCACGTGATTTATTGAATTTTCTGCACTGTACATGAAAGTTTCTGTTTTTCAACAAAGTCAAATCAACGATACCCGTAAGCCATCACAAAGGTCTTACTTGGCTCAAACACTAATTAAAACACCAAAACACAATTACTACATAAGTAATAGTGTGTAAAACTTGCAAAACAGACCTAAAAAATAAAAAGCAAAATAAAATTGGGTTGCCTCCCAACAAGCGCTATTGTTTAACGCCCTTAGCTTGGCGTAAAACGCAAATAGATCTAGGTATTATCATCTTCGACATGTAATTCTTTAATCATACCTCAATTTTCCCTAGGAGATTCATTGGTTTTGTCAATATTCAAACTCCTAGGCTAAAAATCAAGACAATCATCTGTAGTAATTGGTCCCTTAATTATATTAAAACGATCGAAGTGAATACTTAATTATTTGAGATCTTCTTGACTAGAAGATTCACCCTTTTTCTTAGGAACATAGATAAATTTGGCAAACTTAGTAGGAGGAGTAGGAATATTTTAAACGGAGGAAAAAGCAGAACCCAAATTGGTAATAATATTTTCTAGTTTTCCAATCCTAATAGAATCTTGATCTATTTTTTCATTGACTATGGGTTCTTTTTCCTTAAGATTCTTTATGATAATCCCTACTTTAGATCCATATTGAGTAATTTGATTATGAACCTTCTTATCTAAATTTTCAATTAACTCAATAGTAGCCATTTTATTTTCAATAATATCAAGTCTTTGCATCACATGTTCCAAGGTTAAATTAGTCCCATTAGCCTGGCCCTAACAAATCTATCATGGCATTATAAGAATCAAAAGTGTGACTTCCCCAGAAATTCCCTTTGGTATGGTATCTAGAACATATAAATTCCTAGGAGGAACTCCCACATAAAAATTACGCAGAAGAACAGCAGTAGATTACTTTCGAGTAGATCTATTTGAGCATTGCAAATTCTATACCAAGCATCTTTTAAATGTTCCTCTCCCTTTGTTTAAAATTAAGAACTTCATTGTGGGGAGTGCTAATAATGATAGGAGGACTAGCCATGAAAACAAGGTAGATGGAGTGGAACCACGAAAGAGAGTGGATCAGACGAAAGAAAGAAGGGCGAAGAAAAGGCAAATCTTTTCGAAGATCATTTTAGAAGTGGGGGAGAGGAAAACGAGAGGCGAATGGAAAATAATGTAAATGCGAGAGATGATAGTTTAATGAAGGGTACTTGGTGGGTCTTGACTTGGCGTAGATCTCCCCGGCAACGGTGCCAGAAAATCTGCTGCTTCCTCGCTGCTTTCCCAATGTAACGTTGGTGTTTCCCTTGAAGAGGAAAGGGTGATCTAGCAAAGTGAAGTAAATATTTCCCCCTCAGTTTTTGAGAACCAAGATATCAATCCAGTAGGAGATTACACACAAGTCGCCAAATACCTTCACAAACAATCAAACAACTTGCACCCAATGCTATAAAGGTGTTGTCAATCCTTCTAGGTTATTTGCAAAAGTGAGATCCCATAGAGATAGATTAACAAATAAAGTAAATATTTTTGGGTTTTTGGTTTATAGATTGAAAAGTAAAAGATTGCAAAATAGTAGATCTGAAACTTATAACATGTAAAATAGACCCGGGGGCCATAGGTATCACTAGAGGCTTCTCTCATGATAGCAAACATTATGGTGGGTGAACAAATTACAGCCAAGCAATTGATAGAAAAGCGAATAATTATGACGACATCTAAGGCAATGAACATGAATATAGGCATGACGTCCGAGACAAGTGGGCCGACTCCTGCGTGCATCTACTACTATTACTCCACACATCGACCGCTATCCAGCATGCATCTAGAGTATTAAGTTCATAAGAACAGAGTAACGCCTTAAGCAAGATGACATGATGTAGAGGAATTAACTCAAGCAATATGATGAAAACCCCATCTTTTTATCCTCGATGGCAACAATACAATACGTGTTATGTCCCCTACTATCACTAGGATTGAGCACCGCAAGATTGAACCCAAAGCAAAGCACTTCTCCCACTGCACGAAATATCAATCTAGATGGCCAAACAAAACCGATAATTCGAAGAGAATTACTAAGATATTAGATCATGCATATAAGAATTCAGAAAAGACTCAAATAATATTTATAGATAATCTGATCATAAACCCATAATTCACCGGATCTTGGCAAACGCATCGCAAAAGAAGATTACATCGAATAGATCTCCAAGAACAACGAGGAGAACATGGTATTAAGGATCCAAGAGAGAGAAGAAGCCATTGAGCTACTATCTATGGACCCGTAGGTCTGTGGTAAACTACTCACCCTTCATCGGAAGGGCAATGTTGTTGATGTGGATGCCCTTCGTGGTTGATTCCCCCTCCGGTAGAGTACCGGAAAAGGCCTCCAGATGGGATCTCGCGAGAACAGAAGGTTACGGCGGCGGAAAAGTGGTTTTGATGGATGTTCTTATGCTTCCGGAATATATGGGTATTTATAGGAAAAAGAAATAGGTCAGGGGAGGCACGAGGGGGCCACAAGGTAGGGGGCTCACCCTACCCCCCAGGGCGCTCCCTCCACCCTTGTGGCCACCTCGAAGATCCCCTGGCGTGTACTCCAAGACCATCTGATGTCTTTTGGTCCAAGAAAAATCTCCAAAAGTTTCATCCTGTTTGGACTCCGTTTGATATTCCTTTTCTGCGAAACTCAAAAACAAGGAAAAACTGAAACTGGCACTGGGCTCTGGGTTAATAGGTTAGTCCAAAAAATCATATAAAATAGCATATAAATGCATATAAAACATCCAAGATTGATAATATAATAGCATGGAACAATAAAAAATTATAGATACATTGGAGACGTATCACTGAGCAGGTTCATTTCTAAGGCCGCCAAGCACGCCTTACCGTTCTTCAAAATCTTGAAGAAGGCAGGGGCCATGGAGTGGACCCCAGAGGTAGATGCTAACTACAAGACTTGAAGACCTACCCTTCCTTTGTTCCCACCTTAGTGGCTCCCAAACCACAAGAGTCGTTGCTGTTATACTTAGCAGTGACCAATCAAGTGGTTCGTGCAGCACTGGTGGCACAGCGGGAGGTAGATGAAGCGGCAGTCGCCGTTGCCGTCCCCTCTCGAGAGGAAAGTGAACCCGTCCTAGCAAGGTCAGAAGCAGTTCAAGACAAAGAAGAGCAGGGCAGCGGAGGCAGTTCTATGATCATGGCAAGGAAGAAAGTGGTGGAGTGCCCAGTGTACTTTGTTAGCTCGTTGCTGCAGGGGGGCTAGGTCGAGGTACTCTGGTGTGCAAAAGTTAATTTTTGGCCTTATCATGGCCTCAAGGAAACTTCGCCACTACTTCTAAACCCACAAGATCATGATTGTCACCCGCTTCCCCTTGCAATGCATACTTCGAAAGCCTTAGGCCACTGGCAGAATTGTGGAATGGGCATTAGAGTTATCCAGCTTTGGGTTGAAGTTTGAAAGCACGTCAGCTATTCAAAGCAGAGCACTAGCAGAGTTCATTGCAGAGTGGATGGCTACTCTTGATGAAGAAGTGGTGGAGACAGTCATCCCCGGCAAGGAAACGCCCCAAGAATGGATCATGTACTTTCATACTGCATTCTCCCTACAAGGTGCAGGAGCTAGCATGCTTATCATTGCTCCCACTGGGGAGCACCTCAAGTACATCATCCAAATGCCTTTTCCCCGGGAGAAGGATACCAACAACACCGCAGAGTACGAAGGGCTCCTTGCCGGGCTCAGAATTGCAATAGAACAGGGAATCGAGAAGCTGATCGTCCGCATAGATTCACAACTTGTGGTGAGACAAGTAAACAAGGATTATCAAAGCCCATAGATGTAGGCATACGTCGAGGAAGTGAGAAAGTTGGAGGAGCGATTTGATGGATTGCAAGCAGAGCACATACCCCGTGCGAAAAATAGCATGGCTGATCATCTGTCAAAGTGCACTGCGCAAAAACTCCTTGTGAAACTTTGGACTTTTGTTCTCCATCTGACTCAACCATGTGTATCCCCGCCAGCAATGGCCAGAAAGAGGAGGAAACTGGACTCCGCCAAGCCTCTCCCGACAGAGCTTCCCGAAGGCCCCGGCATAGAGCTTGGCAGGAACAACTCCCCTTTGATCGGTAAGCTCCACCCTCCTGCAAAACTACCAACCCTTTTGGTTGAGGAGTGTGCTCCCGTGAATGAGAAGATGCTGCTGGTCCTCCTAGCCGAGCCTCGGGCTCCAACTTGGGCATGGCACATGTAACATCCCAAATTTTCAATTTGGAATGTTATACATAGATCATACTTGCATTTCATGCTTTTTTGCATTTTTGTTGTGGCTTTCCTCGAAATTCTAAGCAACTCAAGGACCTACGGAGAGAGTTGGGAATTTTACCGTTTTCATATTTGAGTTCGCTCGAATACCGGTACGAGGACAGTGTGATTCTAATTATTTTTCTCTCCTAAAAATATTTCTAAATACAAAATATGAGCGGAGATAATATGACTTCTCCAAAATAACAGAAATATTGGAGGAAAAATGTTAAAATCACTTTTGGTATTTTTCTGGAGTTATTTGCGATTTTATTTGCATAGGAAAAATGCGCGTTTTTCAAAATTGCACTTAGGTCCGGGAAAAATGTTCACTTTGTCCTAAATATTATTCGAGGACAGTGAAAATTTATTTCGGGATTTTTGGAGTCCGTTTAGTATTTCTTTCGTTAGATTTTCTGCGCCAGGACTCTATTCAAAAAAAAAGGGAACCGACTTAGACTCGTATAGGATCGGGTCTCTGGGCTTTATAAGCCGGCCCGACCAGCCCATCAGCCCTACCTCGCCCCGCCAGCCCAGCCGCCGCCCCTGCCCTAGCGCCTGCCCCGCCGCCACTTCGCGCCGCCGCCGCACCACCGCGCCGCCGCCGCCCCGCAACCCGCCGCCGCGCTGCCCGCCTCGCCCCGCCGGACCACCCCGCCGCCGGACCGCCGTTCGCCGGAGTTCGTTGTCAAGGTATATATCGGTTTTTTTAGAACCGATCGGTTTAGTAAAACCGTAGATCTGTTTTTTTATTAGATTAGATCGGTCCGGTTTTTCGTCGGTTTAGTTATTTACTGGACGTTCGTCCGTACGTTCGTTTTAACGAACGGTTTTCATCAGTTAGCCGCAGACAGCGAACGTTCGTTCGTTAGCCTATTCATTCGTTTTCTTTTTCGGGGTATTTATCCGCGATTATTCCGATCGCGATTTCTGCCCTGATCTTGTTTTTCATTTTTCTTTTCGCTCGAGAGACGGAATCAGGTGATTCAAAATCCCAGATCTTCGTCTCGATGCCCTCTTTACGTTTAACCAACTTGAACAAAGTTTTGGCTACTCTAAAATTTTACTTTAGGCCAATTAGCAAACCGGAGCTCGTTTCTTTTGCAGTTTGAGTTTCGTTGCTTCTTTCGAGTTGATTCTTTTTGCAAACCGGAGTTCTTAAGTTGAACTTTCTGGTTAGATCTCTTATTTGAGTTTTACCCGTGCATTAGTTAAGTACTTATTGTGTGTTTGTTTGCGATAGAGTACCCGAAGTGCGCCGCTTGCTACTTTGAGTCTCTAGGTTTTGCGGATCATCAACAAGGCAAGTAACACTTTGATCATGCTTTCCAGTTACCCAGTTTTCGTTGCATTAGTCCAACCCTCACACATTGCATGAGTAGGATCAATTAACTTGTGGGACTGGGAAGTAGATTGAGGTAGTACCTATTACCTGCATTACATTCAAACCTTTGGGAGTTACTTCTACGTTTGCTGTTAGGACATGCTATGCTTGTAGACGTGGATTGGGTGAGAGTATCCATGACAGATGTGAGTTTGTTAATTAATGGTTCAACTTAAGGTGGCAACTTTAACACACATCTGGATGGATTGAGGCATCTGGGTATTCCAGTGATTGCCTGTTTTTCTTTTGGAACGCCACCCAGGCTCAAAGGGATCATGAGATTTTTCATACTAGAAACTTCCGTGTGCAGCCACATGCCAATATGGGCTCTGCCATAGTTGAGTAAGTTGTGGGAAACCTTTCCATGATGGGATAGCAGATGTAGTGGGTTTGTAGGTGTACCGGCCTATCTATCTGGTTAAGGGGACCTCTTCGGAAAGACTGTGTCTCAGTCATCCGTCTCTCAAACACCATGCAGTGCGAGAAACCAAACGGAGGCGATCGAGTCTTGTGGGGAGAAGTGCACAAACCTCTGCAGAGTGTACAAACTGATCATGATTAGCCGTGTCCCCGGTTACGGACGTCTTGAGTATCTAGTACTTGGATTATCATGTGAATCTCATCATGTTACTTTAATTAATATTGTTGGGTTTAATAATTATTTTTAATTGGGGTTGAGAGGTTGTCTATCTTCTCAACAATGTTTCAACTACCATGATAGTTAATTAAAATATATTCCTATGAAGTAGGGAAAAATTGGCTTTACGCAAAAACTTAACCATAGAGCTTTCCACCAGCCAAATATGCATATAGTATAGCTTTACTTTCATTGCATTCTCTTGTGTTACCTTGCCATCATATTCCATGTGCTGAACCGTTTTCGGGCTGCAACGTTTCATGTTGCAGACTTTTCAGACGACGAGTAAGGTGCCTTTTAGGTCATGGTTCTATACTCAGTGATGCCGTTGGATTTGATGGACTCACTTATCATCCAAGCCTTCCGCTATTATCGTGTTAGATGGCCTTCAGCCATATTTATTGTAATAAGTTCATCGTTGGACTATCGATGTAATAAGTGTGTGATTGCTACTCTGTTATAAATCCTTCAAGTACTGTGCTTGTCGCATTACTGATCCAAGGATGACACTGATGCACAGAGATCAGACTGCTTGAGGTCTGGTCGCTACAAGATGGTATCAGAGCACACGCTGACCGTAGGACACGACCACTAAGCTAAAAGCCCTGGAGCACTATTCACTCTTCTCTTTTCTGACTCCTCATCTTTTCTACTCTTTTAGGATGGTGGATGCAAAGAACAAGTTCATGCAACCGGATGATGATACACCATTTGGACGACACCTGAAGGAAGTCACCAGATATCTAAACATTGGACTACCAAGTTTCACCGGAACCTACAATGACACTCTACCTGTGGAGGAGCGTTGGTTGATTCAAGCCTAAATTCCATGAAGTACGTTCACGCCCGTCACCTCACTCATAGCATTTTGTTTTAATGCGCCTACATGGAACCCAGGCCGGAGCATGGCAGCCCACATTGCTATGGGAAGGATTGGAGAATTCTACAAGCAGGAGCTAAAGGACACCATCTACCAAATTTGTGGACGCCGAGATGAGAATTGGTATATGATCAGCACCCGGAAGGATAGATCCATTGCAGCATTCATCCAGGAGTTGAACCACCACATTCGTCGCCATGAGCACCAGATGTGTGCAGGGATGATGGATTTGAAGAAAGCCCTAAATAGGAATTTGGAGCTAGAGGAAGAACTCAAGTTTACACGCGACGGATGTGAGGAGGAGATGCTAATACTTGTGGAGAAAAATGATGACTTGACACGGAAGTTAGGGATACTCATGGGAGAAGAAGACGACGAAGAAGAACCCAAGGAGATTCCACCGGAAGACTATATCATCATAGATGACACAGATTCGGAAGCTGAGGATAGCAAGGACGAAGACTATGAAGATGAAGCTGGAGCAGATATTATGGAATCCTTTACCGATCAATATTTTTAGATGACCACCCTCTGACTAGTAGTTTACCTCCAAATATTAGTTTTAGAACACTTTTGTAACGTTAGTTAGATTTGTAAGATCTTGCTTGAAATTGATTGGTGTGATATGATTGTGTGTTTGCCTCATGTGCATATGGGTAGTGAATTTCCCTTAGACCTCTTTTCTATTCTAATCTCTTCCCTCTACACCCATCAGATGCCTCCAAGACGTGAATTTGAGTTTCCCCCTGAGCTCGCCCAGTTGATCCAGCAGCAGAACACCCTAATGCAACTTCTTGTCCAGAACAACAACAACAACAACCCTCCACCACCACCACCCGTGGACAACCTGACATGTTTCTTAAGGTTGCAACCACCCGTGTTTGCTAGCAGCATCGAACCAATAGTGGCTGATGACTGGCTACGCAAGATTGGAAGGGATTTGACCACTGCTAATTGCTCAGATGCTGAGAAGGTGCGATTTGCCGCACACCAGTTGTCTGGACCAGCCGCAGCATGGTGGGAGAATTACACAGCCACTTATCCCGTAGCCAACGTGACTTGGGATCAGTTCCAGCAAGCTTTTCGTACCGCCCATGTCTCAACTGGAGCTATGAGTATGAAGAAGCAGGAGTTTCGCAATTTGCGCCAAGGCAACCGTACTGTGGCCTAGTACATAGATGAGTTTAGTACCCAATCTCGTTATGCCCCAGATTATGTGGCCATAGATGCCGCTAAGCAGGAGAGATTCATGGAAGGGCTAAATGATGAGATGAGTGTACAGTTGATGGTGGCAACTTTCAATAACTACCAGGAGCTGGTTGACCGCGCCCTAATGATTGAAAGGAAGCACCAACAGATTGAAAGTCGCAAAAGGAAGTATGGACAAGGAAAGTATAACTCTGGAGCTCAGCAGAAGCCCCGTTTTACCCCTAAAACGGTAGGACAGTTTCAGCATACCCATGGAGGAGGTAGCTCGCACAATCACAATGGCCCCAAGAATGGAAATGGAAATGGGAATGGAGCAAATGGTAACCAGAGCCGCCCTACACCGTCCACACCCACCAAGAGGGATTTCAGCCATGTCACTTGTTACAAGTGCGGGAAGAATGTACATTATGCCAATGAATGCCCAGAAGCTAAGAATGGGAACGGCAATGGAAGCACCGCAAAGAAGCCCAACCCGTTCAACAAAGGACAAGTGAACCACGTGACTGTGGAGGAGGTAGAAGAGCAACCAGATGTTGTTGTCGGTAAGTTTTTGGTTAAGACATTTACCGCAATAGTTCTTTTCGATACTGGTGCATCGCATTCATATATTTCAAGGGGATTCGTAAATAGACATAGGATGTCCACCCGAGTTCTTAAGACCCCCATGTTAGTAAGTTCACCTGGAGCAGATTATATGGCACACCAAGGATGTTTTCAGACGCCATTGATCATAGGACGCACGCCATACTTTCCCCTCTGACCTAATAGTTCTGGAGTCACAAGGATTGAATGTGATATTAGGTATGGATTGGCTATCGAAGTATGGAGGTAATATTGACTGTGCCAGTAAGTCAATTTTGCTCACCACCCCGGAGGGAAAAAGGATTAAGTATGTATCTAGGCATTCGCCAATAAGGACTCAAGTACATTCTCTCACGGGAGTTGTTCAGGAGGAAGTGCCAGTAGTGAAGGATTATCCGGATGTGTTTCCAGAGGAGTTACCTGGCATGCCACCGGATAGAGATATAGAGTTTTTGATTGAACTCTTGCCAGGCACCGGGCCAATTTCTAAGAGACCATATAGGATGCCCGCAAAGGATTTGGAGGAGATAAAGAAACAGATTAAGGAGTTACTTGATAAAGGATTCATACGCCCAAGTTCTTCGCCTTGGGGTTCACCAGTACTTCTAGTGGAGAACAAGGATGGATCGTTAAGAATGGTTGTTGATTACCGAGGGCTGAACGAAGTAACGATCAAGAACAAGTACCCACTGCCGACGATCAATGATCTGTTCAATAGATTGCAAGGAGCTAAGATATTTTCCAAGATCGATCTACGATCAGGGTACCACCAATTGAAGATCCGAGAGCAGGATATACCTAAGACGGCCTTTACCACCAGGTACGGGTTGTACGAGTATACCGTTATGTCTTTTGGTCTGACTAACGCACCGGCATACTTTATGAACCTGATGAACAAAGTGTTTATGGAGTATTTGGATAAGTTCGTCGTAGTGTTCATAGATGATATATTGATCTTCTCAAAGGATGAAGAGGAGCATGCAGAGCATTTGCGTTTGGTATTGGAGAAGCTCAGAGAACATCAGTTATATGCCAAGTTTAGCAAATGCGAGTTTTGGTTGAAGGAAGTCGGATTTCTCGGACACGTTATATCTGGAGAACGAATAGCAGTAGATCCCGCTAAGGTGGACACTGTGACCCATTGGGAAGCACCAACAACAGTTGGAGAGATCCGGAGTTTTCTTGGACTTGCAGGATTCTACCGGAGATTTATTGAAAATTTCTCGAGGATTGCATAGCCAATGACGGAGTTGTTAAAGAAGGACACCAAGTTCAGTTGGACAGAAGAATGTGAGGCCAGTTTCCAGGAATTAAAGAAAAGATTGGTCTCATCCCCTGTGTTGATTCTACCAGATCAACATAAGGATTATGAGGTGTACTGCGACGCTTCACATCGAGGACTTGGAGCAGTTCTTATGCAGGAAGGAAGAGTTGTTTCGTATGCTTCACGACAACTGAAACCTCATGAGTTGAACTATGCCACCCACGATTTGGAGTTAGCAGCCGTAGTGCATGCATTGAAGACGTGGAGACATTTTCTTATTGGAAACCATTGTGAAGTATATACGGATCACAAGAGTTTTAAGTATATATTCACTCAGAAGGAGCTGAATCTTAGGCAAAGGAGATGGCTGGAACTCATTAAGGATTACGACATGAGGTTGCATTATCATCCCGGAAAGGCTAACGTAGTAGCCGATGCGCTAAGTCATAAGAGCCATGTCAACACCCTATTGACGGAGGAATTTCCAAAGGAGTTAGCCGAGGACTTACGAGAACTACGTATGGAGATAGTTCCGAGAGGCTATGTAGCAACCCTGGAGATCCAGTCTACCCTGATGGATAAAATCAGAGAAGCTCAGAAGGATGATAAGGAGGTTGCCTCTATAAAGGAGAGGATGAGCGAAGGAAGAGCTAAAGGTTTTCGTGAGGATGAACACGACACCTTATGGTTTGAGGACCGCGTTTATGTGCCTAACGACCCGGAGATCAGGAAGTTGATTCTACAGGAGGCCCATGGTTCACCATACTCGATTCACCCAGGAAATACTAACATGTATTTGGATTTGAAGGACATTTTCTGGTGGACCGGTATGAAGAAAGATATCGCGGAGTATGTAGCAGTATGTGATGCATGTCAGAGAGTAAAGGCAGAACATCAGAAGCCAGCAGGATTGTTACAACCTATGCCGATACCCGAATGGAAGTGGGAGAAGCTTGGCATGGATTTTATCACCAGATTGCCCAGGACCAAAGCAGGATACGATTCAAATCTGGGTAGTAGTGGACCGATTGACGAAGGTAGCCCACTTTATCCCTGTGAAAACCACATATACCAGTGCAAAGTTGGCAAAGATATTCATGACCAGAATTGTATGTCTGCGTGGAGTTCCGAGGAGCATCGTATCAGATAGAGGAACCCAGTTTACCTCAAAGTTCTGGAATCAGTTCCATGAAACCTTGGGTACCAGACTAGAGTTTAGCATAGCTTTTCACCCGCAGACAGATGGACAGATGAAGAGAGTCAATCAGATTTTGGAAGATATGCTGAGAGCTTGTGCATTAGATTATGGATCTAGTTGGGATGACAATTTTCCCTAGGCGGAGTTCTCATACAACAATAGTTACCAGGCCAGTTTGAAGATGGCACCGTTCGAGGCATTGTATGGACGGAGATGCCGAACACCGTTAATGTGGGATGAAGTTGGAGACCGACAGTTGTTTGGACCAGACTTAATCAAAGAGTCTGAGGAGAAGGTGAAGTTGATTCGAGATAGATTGAAGGTAGCTCAGTCCAGGCACAAAAGTTATGCAGACTCGAAGCGCAAGGAGATAGCCTATAAGATCGAAGATAGAGCGTACTTGAGAGTATCGCCTCTACGAGGAGTTAAACGTTTTGGAGTTAAAGGGAAGCTAGTCCCGAGATTTGTGGGACCTTACCGTGTTTTGGAACGCATGGGAGAGGCTGCCTATAAGTTGGAATTGCCCGACGGATTGTCAGGAGTGCACGATGTGTTTCACGTTTCGCAGCTTAAGAAGTGCCATGCGGAGATGGCCAATATACCTCTTAGAGACACAGTACCCCTGGAAGCAATTCAGTTAGAAAGTGATCTGACCTACGAGGAGAATCCTGTTAAGATTCTCGAATTTTCGAGCAGAGTCACCCGCAGTAAGGTTATCAAGTTTTGCAAAGTTCAGTGGAGTCACCACGCCGAGGAAGAAGCCACCTGGGAAAGAGAAGATGATCTACGCAAGGACCACCCACACCTGTTCTCTAGCCAAGTCGAATCTTGAGGGCGAGATTCATTCTAAGGGGGGTAGGTTTATAACATCCCAAATTTTCAATTTGGAATGTTATACATAGATCATACTTGCATTTCATGATTTTTGCATTTTTGTTGTGGCGTTCCTCGAAATACTAAGCAACTCAAGGACCTACGGAGAGAGTTGGGAATTTTACCGTTTTCATATTTGAGTTCGCTCGAATACCGGTACGAGGACAGTGTGATTCTAATTATTTTTCTCTCCTAAATATATTTCTAAATACAAAATATAAGCAGAGATAATATGACTTCTCCAAAATAACAGAAATATTGGAGGAAAAATGTTTAAATCACTTTTGGTATTTTTCTGGAGTTATTTGCGATTTTATTTGCATAGGCAAATGCGCGTTTTTCAAAATTGCACTTAGGTCCGGGAAAAATGTTCACTTTGTCCTAAATATTATTAGAGGACGGTGAAAATTTATTTCGGGATTTTTGGAGTCCGTTTAGTAATTCTTTCGTTAGTTGTTCTGCGCCATGACTCTATTCAAAAAAAAGGGGGGGAACCGACTTAGACTCGTATAGGATCGGGTCTCTGGGCTTTATAAGCCGGCCCGACCAGCCCGTCAGCCCCGCCTCGCCCCGCCAGCCCAGCCGCCGCCCCTGCCCTAGTGCCCGCCCCGCCGCCACTTCGCGCCGCCGCCGCCTAGCGCCGCCGCCGCCGCACCATCGAGCCGCCGCCGCGCCGCCCGCCTCGCCCCGCCGGACCACCCCGCCGCCGGACAGCCGTTCGCCGGAGTTCGTCGTCGAGGTATATATCAGTTTTTTTAGAACCAATCGGTTTAGTAAAATCATAGATCTGTTTTTTTATTAGATTAGATCGGTTCGGTTTTTCGTCGGTTTAGTTATTTAGCGGACGTTCGTCCGTATGTTCGTTTTAACGAACGGTTTTCGTCAGTTAGCTGCAGACAGCGAACGTTCATTCGTTAGCCTGTTCGTCCGTTTTCTTTTTCGGGGTATTTATCCGCGATTATTTCGATCGTGATTTCTGCCCTGATCTTGTTTTTCGTTTTTCTTTTCGCTCGAGAGTCGGAATCAGGTGATTCAAAATCCCAGATCTTCGTCTCGATGCCCTCTTTAAGTTTAACCAACTTGAAAAAAGTTTTGGCTACTGTAAAATTTGACTTTAGGCCAATTAGCAAACCGGAGCTTGTTTCTTTTGCAGTTTGAGTTTCGTTACTTCTTTCGAGTTGATTCTTTTTGCAAACGGAGTTCTTAAGTTGAACTTTCTGGTTAGATATCTTATTTGAGTTTTACCCATGCATTAGTTACGTACTTATTGTGTGTTTGTTTGTTTGCGATAGAGTACCCGGAGTGCGCCGCTTGCTACTTTGAGACTCTAGGTTTTGCGGATCATCAGCAAGGCAATTAACACTTTGATCATGCTTTCCAATTACCCAGTTTTCGTTGCATTAGTCCAACCCTCACACATTGCATGAGTAGGATCAATTAACTTGTGGGACTGGGAAGTAGATTGAGGTAGTACCTATTACCTGCATTACATTCAAACCTTTGGGAGTTACTTCTACGTTTGCTGTTAGGACATGCTATGCTCGTAGACGTGGATTGGGTGAGTGTATCCATGACAGATGTGAGTTTGTTAATTAATGGTTCAACTTAAGTTGGCAAATTTAACACACATCTGGGTGGATTGAGGCATCTGGGTATTCCAGTGATTGCCTATTTTTCTTTTGGACCGCCACCCAGGCTCAAAGGGATCATGAGATTTTTCATACTAGAAACTTCTGTGTGCAGCCACATGCCAATATGGGCTCTGGCATAGTTGAGTAAGTTATGGGAAACCTTTCCATGATGGGCTAGCAGATATAGTGGGTTTGTAGGTGTGCCGGCCTATCTATCTGGTTAAGGGGACCTCTTCGGAAAGACTGTGTCTCGGTCATCGGTCTCTCAAACACAATGTAGTGCGAGAAACCAAACAGAGGCGATCGAGTCTTGTGGGGAAAAGTGCACAAACCTCTGCAGAGTGTACAAACTGATCATGATTAGCTGTGTCCCCGGTTACGGACGTCTTGAGTATCTAGTACTTGGATTATCATGTGAATCTCATCATGTTACTTTAATTAATATTGTTGGGTTTAATGATTATTTTTAATTGGGGTTGAGAGGATCTCTATCTTCTCAACGATATTTCAACTACCATGATAGTTAATTAAAATCTATTCCTTTGAAGTAGGGAAAAATTGGCTTTACGCAAAAACTTAACCATAGAGCTTTCCACCAGCCAAATATGCACATAGTATAGCTTTACTTTCATTGCATTCTCTTGTGTTACCTTGCCGGCATATTCCATGTGCTGACCCGTTTTCGGGCTGCAACGTTTCATGTTGCAGACTTTTCAGACGACGAGTAAGGTGCCTTTTAGGTCGTGGTTCTATACTCAGTGATGTCGTTGGAGTTGATGGACTCACTTATCTTCCAAGCCTTCCGCTGTTATCGTGTTAGATGGCCTTCAGCCATATTTATTGTAATAAGTTCATCGTTGGACTATCGATGTAATAAGTGTGTGATTGCTACTGTGTTATAAATCCTTCAAGTACTGTGCGTGTCTGCATTACTGATCCAGGGATGACACTGATGCACAGAGATCAGACTGTTTGAGGTCTGGTCGGTACAGCACATCATCCATTTCCTCCAAACAGGAGAACTTCCCGAAGAGCAAGAAGAAGCTGAAAGAGTAGCCCGGAGGGCCAGTATGTATCAGTTCGTTGACAACACACTATACAAAAGAAGGCCCAACAGTGTGAAATTGAAATGCATTTGCAAGGAAGAAGGAAAGAAACAACTGGCAGAGATACACAAGGGTATGTGCGGCTCCCACATCGGATTGAGGATCTTGGTTGGGAAAGCTTTCCCGCAAGGTTTCTACTGGCCCACAGCTCTCAAAGACGCAATCGAGCTAGTCACCAAGTGTGAAGCCTACCAGTTCCATTCCAAGAATATCCATCAGCCTGCTCAAGCTCTCCAAACAATCCCTTTGTTCTTGCCATTTTTGGTCTAGGGGCTCGACATCTTGGGCCCCTTCCCCCGTGCTACCGGGGGCTATGAATTCTTGTTCGTTGTAATCGACAAGTTTACAAAGTGGCCGGAAGTGAAACCCGTGAGGAAGGTCACCGCACAATCAGCTATCAAGTTCTTGAAAGGATTGGTATGTCGCTTCGGGGTCCCTGCCCGAATCATCACCGACAACTATGCCAAATTCACAAGCTGCGCCTTCATGCAATACATTCATGCCCTTAGAAGCAAGATCTCATTTGCCATCAGTTACCCATCCATGGAGCAACAGACAAGCTGAAAGGGCGAACGCTGAAGTGTTGCGAGGACTCAAGACAAGAACATTTGATAAGCTGCAAAAATGTGGCAGGCGATGGATCGATGAGATGTCAACGGTTCTTTGGTCCCTCTGTACGACACCAAATTGAGCTACCTGGCAGACTCCCTTCTCCCTAGTCTATGGGGCAGAAGCAGTTATCTGCACAGAACTCATATACGGATCACCTCAAGTACTTTCCTATGGTGAAGTAGCGCAAGAACAGCACCTGCATGACCATGTTGTGCTACTTGAGGAGAACCATCTCTGGGCTACTACGCGTGCCGCACGCTACTAGCAAGCCCTGCGTCGCTATCACAAGCGCGGGGTTAATGTCTGGGGTTTTCAGGAAGGTGCCCTTGTCCTTAGGCGCGTTGAGTCCGCCAAGGGTACAAACAAGTTGACGTCGAAGTGGGAAGGCCCTTACCGGGTAGTACGAGTCACCAGACCCGGTGCGGCCCGTCTGGAGACTGGAGATGGCATTCGTTGCAAAACTCATGGAACATTGAGCATCTTCGTAAGTTCTACCCGTAAGGCGCGACTGTCGGGCCCTCCCCAACAGCCACCCTTTTGTGCAAGCTTGACCGAAGTTGCATGTAACCCTTTGTACAAACCCAGGCACAGACTCTGAGCAATAGAGAAATAAATGAAGCGCTGGGGGGCCAAAGAAGATTGCATGCATGCATAAGCATATCATGAGCATAGTATAATCATGTTGATAAGATCGCATGTGGCATTGTTTTCATCTGCACTATGCTGCAGGGTTCTTACCGCGGACTTGGTCCCGAAGAGTAGAAATGAAGACAAGCCTGGGTAGCGGCCCCAGCAAGCCAAACAGATAAGTTCTTTTTTATCCATATGTGTTCTGTAAAGTGAAACTTGTGCATATGAAAACCTCGTCACCATCCAAGCATAGGTGCTCCTTTGACTCGAGCGTTGCTTCGATTAGGATGGCCGAAGTGGCCTTTGACGGAAAAGTTTTGGTGGGGGGCTGGTCCCTCTTAGTGGTTTAGTGCCCGACAGGCCTAGCCTCACGGCAACAAACTGAGGGTACCGGCAGGATAGCCTGCTAGGGGGACACTTGTTTACTTGAATGTATAGAGGCATTTCACCTCTGCATGGATATGATACATGCACAAGTACCTGGCAAAGCTTGTCTTTTTCATTAATATGTTGATAAGCAAGTACAGATTTTACAGAACACAAACATGGATAAAGAATATTACAAAGTGCCTACATATTTTAGACTAAAAAAGATAAGTGCCTCGTAATCCCCTTTCTTGTCCCTCTCCTCCTAGGAACTGCAGTGGGAGGTGAAGAGGACAAAAAAAGTGCCTAAGCTGGAGCCCGGCCCGACCCCGTCAAGACCTTTCGAGCGCAGCCTAACAAGATCGAGAGTGGCAAGGCTGCAAAGGACGAGGACAGAGGGAGCAGGTTGGCGGTGCCCTAGTCAGCGCCCCCAAGGCCAGCAAGAAGCCCCAACATAAGCACCACCTGGGAGAGTCATTGGAGCTCAGCTGGAAGACTGCTGGAGGAGGCAAAGGCACCAAGAGAGTGGCCCCATCCCTGGAAACCGTTTCGAAGAGGCCGGTGATGATGGTGCCGGGGAGGGAGGGGAAGAGCGGAAAGACGAGGCAGCAGGCCAGCAGTACGAGATGAAGGCAGCGGTGCCATCGTACTACAACCTGATGCCCTGCCACCCGCCTTCTATGTCTTCCCTCGTTCTTTTCTCATCGCCACTGCAGAAGGGAGACATTGGACCCTAGGCCCATCACCTTCCCCGAAGAGGCCACTAACAACTATGACGGCCAAGGCACGCGCGGAGCACTGCTCCCCACCTTGGTGGGCAGGAAGGCACCACCTCTACAACATTAACCCCAGCTGCGCTGGAAGGAGTAGCATTGTGATTACCCATGATCCCGAGCACTGCACGCCAGACTGGCGCCGGAAGCCTCAAGAGCCCCATCGTCGGAACGACAAGCCTCGACGACTCGCTATGAGGGCTAGCGCTCCTCACCTAATGGACGACTCGGGCAGTGGAGGCAAGTGTTTGTGGGGACCCCGACTTAGAAGTCGAGATCATCGAATGCACGTGTACAGTGATCCCAGAGATCAATGCTCACTGAACACACAGAAGCTGAATAACAAGAGTCTTACATCCATACATATCGTCTTACACAAATTAAGGCCACTATGGCCAAGTCTTACATAGATAAAGCCTCACGGGCTGAATAGCAAATAACTCAAATAGCGGAAGTCTTTGATGATAGGTAGAACCCATGCCATCTGCCTTAACCCTACAGGCATTCTGACTGGGATAGCGTCCTAGTTCGCATGTTCGTCTCCAAAGAACTCTTCATCATATTCCTGTTCTTCCATGCCTGGCCAATTAAATAACCAGTGGCAAGCCAATGAGTACTTTGAATGTACTCGCAAGCAACCCATGATGTGGTAACAATGCAATGGAACAATAATGAGCAATCTAGCAAAGGGCTAAAATAAATATTCTACCATCAAGTTTATGCATCAATTAGCTCGTGTAACCTCGAAGACAGGTTACCGATATCAACATGAATATGATTCAACTCCTCGAGTCAAGTCTCCACCTTGACTCTCATACACACACGTGGTTTCACAAACATTGGACGTAGCCCAAGAGCGGTTACCCAACTGTCCTTGGCCGTGGACATGGCTATTCGAATAGTTTTACACTCTACAGAGGTTGTACACTTTACCCACAAGATCCGGGGAACTTCCGTGTCATCCACGACCCGCGGTACCTCAAGTACCCGGGGTAAGCACCCGGTCATTACCTTTCCTTAGACGACACTAACATAGAGTCCACTCGTTGGTACACGGCCCTCGGGTACAAACAATAGATCACGGGACTTGCCCTAATTTCAATGTCACGCGTACCCGAAGGGACCAACGGTGTGTCCGGTGCCCTGTAAAAACATTCATGGCCGTCTATCCAAGCACGACCCCGTCCCGGGAAAGACCTCAAGTCTTCCCGGCACTAGTAATGCGGGCACCATGCTAGTATCGACCTAAGTAATCAATAAAGCCCCGTCCCATAAGGGGTAGTGTGGTTGCACAGGTATGGTTGGAATAACGGTCGCAACTTAAACCAATCCGTTTGAAAAACACAGACACTTGTCTCGGTACACCACTTCGTCATCAAGTGGTTACCCAACTCATCATCTCCCTCGGGCATGAATGGCACCCGATGGGGTTTTATGCAAAGGTTTCAACCACGAAGGTTCATGTCACACATGCATCACTATTCATTACTACTAACCACATGCATTGCATCTAACACATGGCAAGATCAAGAGTAAAGCATGCATCATGTGGTGGTTTCAACTAGGTCACCACCATAACCCTATCATCATGCATCGGAAACAAACAGGTTCCGAAGAACAAGTGTATCATGGTCAAAGGGCTGCTTGCCTAGATTGGCTTGGTCTTCAAATTCTTCAAATCCTTCTCCTTCCCCTTCTTCAGCAACTTCGTCAAATACGGTATCTATACGTCGCATAATAACAACGGAAAAATAAGACCACAAATAAAACAGAAAAATCAAAGTGCTCAGAAAAATGTCAACTCATTTTTGTAAAATACTAGAGGAATTTCTAAGATGGGGAAAATTCTTAGTTGAAGTTTTGGAGTAACAGAATGGGATCTATTGATTTTAGAACAAGAGTTTTATTGTTCAAATTTGAATTTAAATTTGAACAGAACAGAAAAGTTTCATGCATGAGAGTGAAAGTGACACCATTAAATAGGTTGGAATATTACATGAATTTAGGAGTTGGAATTATTTCATTTGGACCAATATTCATTTCTGTAAAAATGTTTGAAATAATTACAGAAAGAAAAAGGAGAAAAAGCCCTGTGCAACTGGGCCAGAGGGGCCACAGTGCACGGCCCGGGGCGTCCAGCCCAGCCGCACGGGTGCCAGCACGCGCACGTCAGGTTTTTAAACCTGACGGGCGGGGCCCGGCGGTCAGCGGTTGAGAGGAGGGGGAGAGAGGGGTGAGGATGACAGGCGGGGCGCGCTTGTCATCTCCAACCTCACGGCCACGGCGACGGCGAGCTCACCGGCGTTGATTCCGGCCACGGCGACGGCAACGGAGGGCAGGGACGTGATCAGCGTCGAGTGGCGGATGCAGTGGAGGTGGTGCGGCACGCCGGGGAGGTCGGGTTCGCCGGCGGCCAGGTGGGACGGTGGAGGATCGTCGGGAGGACGTTGCTCCGGCCGTTTCCGACTGCAACAGAAGGGGGAAACAGAGGGGAACGCATCAGTGGTGCACGGCGGTTCTAGATCGGGCAAAAGGAGAGGCGGAGGAGGCTTGTACTACGAGATCACCGGCGGCCCGACACGGCGGAGCTCCGGTCGATCCCGAGCACTTGAACCTTCTGGGGACGAACTGGTGGTGCTGGAGTGATGTTGGGGATGAGGAGAAGCTGCTGGTGCTGTTGGAGAGGCTCGGGGGGTCCTATTTATAGGGGAACGGCAGAGCCCCGTGGTCCAGTGTGCCGGCGAGCTCCTGCTCGACGCTACAGCGCACGACAGGCGATGGGAGTGAGTCCACGGCGTTGCTGGACGAGCTCTACGTCCATATGAGGTGAGAGGAGGAGCGGGGAACCTTCCAGGCGACGCGCGCGTGCGAGCCCGAGGAGTGGACGCTGCGGGCGGCCAGCGCGCGTGTGGCGACGGCCACGGGAGGGCGCAGGAGGAGGGGGACAGCACCGGTGGGGGCTGCGGACGTCGAGGCACGTTGAGAGGCGCGAGGGGGAGGCCCGAGGCTGTCGGGGGCAGCTGATTGGGCGAAGCTACAGTGCGGTGGCGCACTATAGCGTGCTCCAGAGCGCCCGAATGGCTGGCACATTCGTGCCCTCGCCGCTCTGGTCATGTCCAACGTGCCCAAGGTTGTCTAGAAGGTCAAGGGAGGAGTAAAGAAATGGCCTGTGGCCTTGGATGCTCTGGAGATGCTGTGAGAGAGAGAGGAAGCTGGTAACTTGGTGAGAAATGGTTGTCCAGCAGGGTGAACTAGGGTTTTTACCCCTCAATCATGGAGCTGGGGTCCTGGGGAAGTTACTGGAGGTAGCTATTAACTGGATGAACATGTGGTAGAAAGTTGAGGCCAAGGTAAAAGGTGAAAGTGATCAAGAAGAGGGTTTTGGTAAATCTGCAGAAGGTGTTTGATCAGTGTTTGGTCAAGCAAATGATCTCCACTTGCCATGACACTTTACAGGATTGAATGACATGTGAAAATAGGGTGCTTTACCAAATTTGGGCTCATTTGAAGAAACTAGCCAATGTAACTTTGGTGAACCCTAGAAATCAACAGAAATAGCTTCATCTTGTTTGAGTCAAGCTAATCATCTCCCCTTGATGCACCACTTGGTGTAGCATCATCATTTGGGGTTATGATCATGCCCACAAAGTTTGAAGCTCCAGGTAAAAAGTTGGTAATGTAAATTTGTTCAAATTTGCATTTGAACAGAAATGGTTTTGGGGTGATCTGATCAAGTTGCTCTATTCCAAATCTTGTGCCATTTGGTCAAGATGTCTTATTAGGCATTTCTAGTATGTGCACCAAGTTTGAGAGCATTTGAACAAGTTTGGCAATGTAGAGTTGCTCAAACTTCAAATATGGACATAATAGTTATGAAGGGTTTTGAGGATGTTTTCTTGCTTCCCAAGGCATGGGACTTGGCAAGATCATCAAATATGTCATATATGACATGATAGAATTTCCCTGTAATTTTTGGAGAATATTTCCTTTGTAAATATTTCAAAAGCTTGAAATATCCAGAAAGGGTTTTAGAGGTATTAGCCCATTATTTTGAACATGACCAAGTGCTAAAACTCTTATATATGGACAATATATGTCCTCTGAGTCTCCCTGAATTTTGGCAAATAGTTTTGAAATTGTTAAATAATTTTTCCCTATTAAAGAACATTTCTGGCCTTAAGAAAAAGCTTTTAAATAAAATAGGAAAATAACTTTTAAAATTATACTCTTGTGGTTTCTGGGAGTCCTATGACTACTAGGTCTCAAATATACTTTTTGAAATAATTTTCTCACCCTAAATCAAACACTTGCAGTGCAAATCTCAATTCAGGGGTTTTTGGAAAACTAAATTTATAAAATATATTTTAGCCAAATTAATTTTGTAAGAAAATACTATACTGTTATATATCACTTGGCATGATCATTGGGCAGAAGTTTTGGGTATGGAGATGAATTCTACAAGAGGGAATAGTTGACTTTAATGAGCACATGAAAAAGCACATGAAGAAAAACTCAATTCCAAATAAAAGCCAAATGATTCCAAAAAAATTTGTTGGTCCAAATTTTCATGCTTCATTGATGCAAATAACATGTTACAAAATGCAGGGTGTGACAGACCTACCCCCCTTACAAGAATCTCGTCCCCGAGATTCCTAAACTAGGTCTCAAAAGAGATCGGGAAACTCGGATCTAAGATAGTCTTCACGTTCCCAGGTTGCTTCTGCTTCGGTGTGGTTGCTCCACTGGACCTTGAAGTACTTGATGGTACGGCTTCGCGTCCGTCGCTCTGCTTCGTCCAGAATGCGGATGGGCTTCTCGCGGTAGGTCAAATCAGGCTGCAGATCAATGGCTTGGTGATCAACATCCTTGTAGAGATTGGGCTTGTCCGGAACTTGGAGACATTTCCGGAGTTGTGACACATGGAATACATTGTGCACATCGGATAGCTCAGGTGGTAGTTCCAACTGGTAAGCCACTTCTCCTCGTCGGTCGGTGATCTTGAAAGGGCCAATGAACCTTGGTGCGATCTTCCCCTTGACGTGGAAACGCTTGGTTCCCTTTAGAGGGTTTACCCGCAGGTACACATGATCCCCGACACGGAAACTCATGTCTCGGCGTCGAGTGTCAGCATAACTCTTCTGCCTTGACTTGGCTGCCTTCAAACGTTCTCTGACTAGTTGGACTTGCTCTTCAGCTTCGCGGAGAATATCTGGTCCAAAGACTAGTCCTTCTCCAGTCTCTGACCAGTTGAGGGGTGTGCGGCATCTGCGTCCGTACAACACCTCAAATGGTGCCATATGAAGGCTCGACTGGTAACTGTTGTTATAGGAGAACTCGGCAAAAGGGAGACAATCTTCCCACTTGGCTCCATACGCCAGGACACAGGCTCGGAGCTTATCTTCGAGAATTTGATTTACTCGTTCTGTCTGACCTCCGGTCTGTGGGTGGAAAGCTGTGCTGAAAGACAACTTGGTACCCGAGGCTTCTTGGAATCTACTCCAGAACCTTGAAGTGAACTGGGTGCCTCGATCTGACACAATCTCCTTGGGAACACCATGAAGACTTACGATTCGGTTGATATAGAGAGTTGCCAGCTGGTTGCCTGAGTAGGTAGTCTTGACGGGAATGAAATGGGCCACCTTGGTCAAATGATCGACTATGACCCAGATAGAGTCATGTCCTCTATTCGACCTTGGTAATCCAGTGATGAAGTCCATTCCGACTTTATCCCACTTCCACTCAGGAACCTTGAGTGGTTGAAGCAATCCAGCGGGTCGTTGATATTCAGCCTTGACCCTTTGGCACACATCACACTTTGCAACATAGGTTGCAATCTCTCTTTTCATCCCGTGCCACCAGAATCGTGCCTTCAAGTCTTGGTACATCTTGGTTCCTCCGGGGTGGATGGAATACGGAGTGTCGTGGGCTTCTTGCAGAATCAGGTTCTTCAGCTCTGTGTTGTTTGGTACGCAGATGCGGCCTTTGTACCAAACAATCCCGTGCTCGTCTTCAGAGAATCCTGGGGCCTTGCCTAGCTTCATCTTCTTCTTGATGCCTTCAATGCTTGCGTGTCCATCTTGTGCCTTCTTGACTTCGTCCATCAGGGTCGGTCTGACTTCCAAATGATCCAGAAATCCAGGGGTGACCAATTCCAAACTGAATTGTTCGAGCTCCTTAAACAAGGTTGGCTGCCTTTCTTGAATAATAGCATTCAAGGAGCAAGCCTTCCTGCTTAAGGCATCGGCCACCACGTTAGCCTTCCCGGTCATAGTCTTTGATGAGTTCCAACCATCTTCGCTGCCTCATGTTCAATTCCTTTTGGGTGAAAATGTACTTCAGACTTTTGTGGTCTGTGTAGATCTCACACCGTTTCCCTAGGAGGTAATGCCACCATGTCTTCAAGGCATGAACTACTGCCGCTAACTCAAGATCGTGAGTAGCGTAGTTCTCCTCATGGGGTCGTAGTTGCCTGGAGAGGTATGCTATGACTCGGCCTTCTTGCATCAGAACGCTTCCCAGTCTGGTTCGAGAGGCATCACAATATATGACGAACTCCTTGTGAATATCAGGTGTTGCCAGAACTGGGGCGGTGGTCAATCTCTTCTTGAGTTCTTGGAAGCTTTCTTCGCATTTTGGCGTCCACTCGAACTTCTTGTCCTTCTTGAGGAGCTGAGTCATTGGCCGTGCAATGCTAGAGAATCCTTCCACGAATTTGCGGTAATAGCCCGCAAGTCCGAGGAAGCTTCTGACTTCCTTGACGGTCGTTGGAGATTGCCATTGGGTTACAGCTTCGATCTTAGCGGGATCAACAGATAATCCTTCCTCGGTCAAGACATGACCTAAGAATCCAACTTTATGCAGCCAGAACTCACACTTGCTGAATTTGGCATACAGTTGGTGCTCTCGAAGCTTGTCTAGGACCATCCTCAGATGCTGCTCGTGCTCTTCCTCCGACTTCGAGAAGACAAGAATGTCATCAATGAAGACAACAACGAACTTGTCCAAATATTCCATGAAGACTTTATTCATGGGATACATGAAGTATGCTGGGGCATTGGTTAACCCAAAGGACATGACCGTGCACTCGTACAGGCCATATCTGGTTACGAATGCCGTCTTCGGAATATCTTGGGGTCTGATCTTCAGCTGGTAGTACCCAGATCTGAGGTCGATCTTGGAGAACACCTTGGCTCCGCTGAGCTGATCAAACAGATCTTTGATCTTGGGTAGTGGATATTTGTTCTTGATTGTAACTTCATTGAGGGAACGATAGTCAATGCATAAGCGGATGGTACCGTCCCTCTTTGCCACAACAGAACAGGAGATCCCCAAGGGGAGGCACTTGGGCGGATAAATCCCTTCCTCAGCTGCTCTTCCAGCTGCTTCTTCAACTCGGCTAATTCTTCCGTCCCCATTCTATAAGGCTTCTTATAGATGGGTCCTGCTCCGGGCACGAGCTCGATGATGAACTCAATGTCACGGTCAGGGGGCATTCCCGGTAGTTCATCCGGAAAGACATCAGGATACTCACATACCACCGGTACTTGCTCTAGCCCAACTTCAGACAGACAGTTGACTTGAGCGGCTTGAGCGGAAGAGGAGTTGGAAGCAAACTTGACTTCGACTCCCTGGTCATTGGTCACAGTGACTGTCCGATTGGCACAGTCTAACAAGCCTTGGTGCTTGCTGAGCCAATTCATGCCTAGGATCACATCCAAGCCTTGTGATCTCAGGACGATGAGGTCTGCTAGGAAATCTACACCGTTAATGGTAATACCGACTCCTTTGCAGCCTATCTTGGCTCTCATCTCGGCTCCGGGGGTTTGTACCACCATAGGGTTATTCAGGGGTGTAGGGGTCATGCCACTTTTTAATGCAAATCTTTGAGTGACAAATGAATGCGTTGCTCCAGAATCAAACAAGACAGTTGCAGGTGCTAAGTTGACAAGGAACGTACCCAGCACGACGTCCGGGTCTTCCTGGGCTTCTTCAGCAGTGACGTGATTCACACGCCCCTTCCCTTGTTTAGGTGGATTGCGAGGAGCTGGGTTCCTTGGTGGCATCCCGCGGCCTTGTCCCTGGTTCTGCGCATTGGGGCGTGGGGCATCAGGCTTCTTGTTGGGGCACACCCTTGACATGTGTCCGTACTGACCACATCCAAAGCAAGTGACTTGGTTTGGATTGATCTTGTTGCCACCACTGGTATTGGGGTTGAAAGCAGGCCTTGGGTTGGCATACTGCTGAGGCTGAGGGTTGGCACGAGGTGCAGGAGCTCTTGGTTGCTGATAGGTTGGCTTGGCCGGGGCTGACTGCCACGGACGAGGCTTCTGGTTGCTGGAACTTCCCTTGCTGACCAACTTGCGCTTGCGAGTGTCTTCCAAAGCACGCCGCTTGTCTTCAAGCATAAGTGCTTTGTTCACCAGGTCAGGGAAGGATGGGCAGTCGCACACGACAAGCGAGTATTGCAGGGTCTGATTGAGGCCTTCCATGAAGCGCTCCCTTTTTGCAGCATCAGTGCTGACATCTTCAGGGGCATACCTTGACAGAACACTGAACTTCTGCATGTACTCCTTGACAGTGCCACTTCCTTGCTTCAGAGCTCGGAACTCACGCTTTTTGATAGCCATGATTCCGGAAGGAATGTGGGCCTTGCGGAATTCTACCTTGAAGTTGACCCAAGTGATGTCTTGTTCAGCATGCATGACCTTGAATCCATCCCACCAAGCTCTAGCAGTCCCCCCGAGGCAGTGGGCTGCATAAGCCACCTTCTCGCGGTCTTCGGTGCATCCGACCAGTTCCAGTATTTCCTCAATGGAGCGGATCCAGTCGTCTGCATCCAGGGGTTCAACAGTCTCCATGAAAGTTGGCGGTGCATGCTTCTTGAACTCTGCCAACGTGGAACGTCCATTGCCATTCCCCGCCGGCTGGCGGTTGTTGGTGACAGCTTGAGCAATCAGCTGAAGGACTGCAGTGTTGGCTTGGCGTTCCTCTTAGAAAGCTTGGAGAACCTGAGCCATGTCCATGTTCGGAGGAGGTGGTGGTGGTGGAGCTTGGTCGTTGGTTTGGTCGCGGCCTGCCTCAGACTGAGCGGATGCTCCGGCTTCAGGCTGCTGGGTAGAGGTACCAGTACGAGTTACAACAGGCATCCTGTTGGAGCGGTAAAAGGTCTCATGACTTGGAAGAGGGAAAGCAAGATAGATGGGTGCCTAGTAAGGGGGTGGGTGTGACACAAATCAAATCATGCAAGGGCCGGAAGGCCAAAACACATCCATTAAAATCCAAATGGGTGATGTAGTTGTTTACACATTCCCGAAGGAAGAATACGACATACATCCAGACACAACAAAAGCAAACACTAGATGGTTTCATATGAACCATACAAGGACTCGACTGCGCATAGTGGTTACACGACCTATCCTACCGTAGGGGTCACAACTGGCATATCCGAGTAGCGAATAATGCCTAAGCGGCGGAATGCTCGGTCTTGTATTCCGGCTCTTCTGGGTCTTCCTCCTTGTCTTCATCTGTCTGGGCTCCCTTGTCACTAGAGGGTGTGGGGGAGTGGAGGAGTTGGATACGACGGTGCTTCGTCGGTGGTGCAGGGAAAAGCTTGCGATATTCCCTTGCCGTCATCCGGCGTCGCCGAGGTGGTTCTTCATCCTTGGAAGACACATCCTCGGAGGGCCTTCCGCCTCGATATGCGATAGCGGATTGTCCAGAAGGTGCTCCTTCCTTCTTGATCCTATTTGTCTTCTCTTGAGCTAGACGAAGAAGTGCCTTGGTCTTGTGAAGTTCTTCCCGAAGCTTCATTGATTCCGAGGCCAAGTCTTGTGCCAAGCTGTCGGCAAATAGACTGAAGTAGGTCTGGAACCGAAGCGAGAGTCCTTCCTTTAGTGGAGGGGCTAGTGCGCTACTTTCTTCTTCACCTTCCTTCTGGTAAGGTAAGAAGCGAGTTGTCATCTTGGCTGCCATCTCCGGAAGAAGCTCGCGGAGACGGGTTAGTGCCTTGAGTGCAGCAGCCTCGACAGCGAGAGGTAGTGTTGCCATCTGGGGTCCCTCGAAGAACCAACTTGTGGGAGGATCGTTTGCCTTCACGATCACTTCCACATGGTACTCCACCTCAGTGTCGCTAACCCAATGCTCAAGGTAGGTGAGGATGGGCGCTCGGTGGAACTGACACTCCTGGAGGCTATCCTCGAGAAGCAAGGGAAACCCAGTGGTCAGGTGTTCTTCTGGTACAGCGGCCATCTACAAAGGTGGAATAGGAGGGGTTAATAAGCTGATGAAATCTCAGGTTTAGAAAAGAAGAGAGGTTCAGAAGGTTTTTGAAAAAGGGGTCTCATCTAACTAACGCCCATGCTAACTAAGGCTTCCTACAGTCAGGATGGCTCTGATACCAGCTCTGTGGGGACCCAGCTGAATAACAAGAGTCTTACATCCATACATATCATCTTACACAAATTAAGGCCACTATGGCCAAGTCTTACATAGATAAAGCCTCACGGGCTGAATAGCAAATAACTCAAATAGCGGAAATCTTCGATGATAGGTAGAACCCATGCCATCTGCCTTAACCCTACAGGCATTCTGACTGGGATAGCGTCCTAGTTCGCATGTTCTTCTCCAAAGAACTCTTCATCATATTCCTGTTCTTCCATGCCTGGCCAATTAAATAACCAGTGGCAAGCCAATGAGTACTTTGAATGTACTCGCAAGCAACCCATGATGTGGTAACAATGCAATGGAACAATAATGAGCAATCTAGCAAAGGGCTAGAATAAATATTCTGCCATCAAGTTTATGCATCAATTAGCTCGCGTAACCTCGAAGACAGGTTACCGATATCAACATGAATATGATTCAACTCCTCGAGTCAAGTCTCCACCTTGACTCTCATACACACACGTGGTTTCACAAACATTGGACGTAGCCCAAGAGCGGTTACCCAACTGTCCTTGACCGTGGACGCGGCTATTCGAATAGTTTTACACTCTGCAGAGGTTGTACATTTTACCCACAAGATCCGGGGAACTTCCGTGTCATCCACGACCCGCGGTACCTCAAGTACCCGGGGTAAGCACCCGGTCATTACCTTTCCTTAGACGACAATAACATAGAGTCCACTCGTTGGTACACGGCCCTCGGGTACAAACAATAAATCACGGGACTTGCCCTAATTTCAATGTCAACTGTACCCGAAGGGACCAACAGTGTGTCTGGTGCCCTGTAAAAACAGTCATGGCCGTCTATCCAAGCACGACCCCGTCCCGGGAAAGACCTCAAGTCTTCCCGTCACTAGTAATGCAGGCACCATGCTAGTATCGACCTAAGTAATCAATAAAGCCCCGTCGCATAAGGGGTAGTGTGGTTGCACAGGTATGGTTGGAATAACGGTCGCAACTTAAACCAATCCGTTTGAAAAACACACACACTTGTCTCGGTAGACCACTTCGTCATCAAGTGGTTACCCAACTCATCATCTCCCTCAGGCATGAATGGCACCCGACGGGGTTTTATGCAAAGGTTTCAACCACGAAGGTTCATGTCACACATGCATCACTATTCATTACTACTAACCACATGCATTGCATCTAGCACATGGCAAGATCAAGAGTAAAGCATGCATCATGTGCTGGTTTCAACTAGGTCACCACCGTAACCCTATCATCATGCATCGGAAAGAAACGGGTTCCGAAGAACAAGTGTATCATGGTCAAAGGGCTGCTTGCCTGGATTGGCTTGGTCTTCAATGTCTTCAAATCCTTCTCCTTCCCCTTCTTCAGCAACTTCGTCAAATACGGTATCTATACGTCGCATAATAACAACGAAAAAATAAGACCACAAATAAAACAGAAAAATCAAAGTGCTCAGAAAAATGTCAACTCATTTTTGTAAAATACTAGAGGGATTTCTAAGATGGGGAAAATTCTTAGTTGAAGTTTTGGAGTAACAGAATGGGATCTATTGATTTTAGAACAGGAGTTTTATTGTTCAAATTTGAATTTAAATTTGATCAGAACAGAAAAGTTTCATGCATGAGAGTGAAAGTGACACCATTAAATAGGTTGGAATATTACATGAATTTAGGAGTTGGAATTATTTCATTTGGACCAATATTCATTTCTGTAAAAATGTTTGAAATAATTACAGAAAGAAAAAGGAGAAAAAGCCCTGTGCAAGTGGGCCAGAGGGGCCACAGTGCACGGCCCAGGGCGTCCAGCCCAGCCGCACGGGTGCCAGCGCGCGCACGTCAGGTTTTTAAACCTGACGGGCATGGCCCGGCGGTCAGCGGCTGAGAGGAGGGGGAGAGAGGGGTGAGGATGACAGGCGGGGCCCGCCTGTCATCTCCAACCTCATGGCCACGGCGACGGCGAGCTCACCGGCGTTGATTCCGGCCACGGCGACGGCAACGGAGGGCAGGGACGTGATCAGCATCGAGTGGCGGATGCAGTGGAGGTGGTGCGGCACGCCGGGGAGGTCGGGTTCGCCGGCGGCGAGGTGGGACGGCGGAGGATCCTCGGGAGGTCGTTGCTCCGGCCGTTTCCGACTGCAACAGAAGGGGGAAACAGAGGGGAACGCATCAGTGGTGCACGGCGGTTCTAGATCGGGCAAAAGGAGAGGCGGAGGAGGCTTGTACTATGAGATCACCGGCGGCCCGACGCGGCGGAGCTCCGGTCGATCCCGAGCACTGGAACCTTCTGGGGACGAACTATTGGTGCTGGAGTGATGCTGGGGATGAGGAGAAGCTGCTGGTGCTGTTGGAGAGGCTCGGGGGGGGGTCCTATTTATAGGGGGAACGGCGGAGCCCCGTGGTCCAGTGCGCCGGCGAGCTCCTGCTCGACGCTACAGCGCACGGGAGGCGATGGGAGTGAGTCCACGGCGTTGCTGGACGAGCTCTACGTCCATATGAGGTGAGAGGAGGAGCGGGGAACTTTCCAGGCGACGCGCGCGTGCGAGCCCGAGGAGTGGACGTTGCGGGCGGCCAGCGCGCGTGTGGCGACGACCACGGGAGGGCGCAGGAGGAGGGGGACAGCGCCGGTGGGGGCTGCGGACGTCGAGGCACGTTGAGAGGCGCGAGGGGGAGGCCCGAGGCTGTCGGGGGCAGCTGATTGGGCGAAGCTACAGTGCGGTGGCGCACTGTAGCGTGCTCCAGAGCGCCCGAATGGCTGGCACATTTGTGCCCTCGCCGCTCTGGTCATGTCCAACGTGCCCAAGGTTGTCTAGAAGGTTAAGGGAGGAGTAAAGAAATGGCCTGCGGCCTTGGATGCTCTGGAGATGCTGTGAGAGAGAGAGGAGGCTGGTAACTTGGTGAGAAATGGCTGTCCAGCAGGGTGAACTAGGGTTTTTACCCCTCAATCATGGAGCTCGGGTCCTGGGGAAGTTAGTGGAGGTAGCTAGTAACTGGATGAACATGTGGTAGAAAGTTGAGGCCAAGGTAAAAGGTGAAAGTGATCAAGGAGAGGGTTTTGGTAAATCTGTAGAAGGTGTTTGATCAGTGTTTGGTCAAGCAAATGATCTCCACTTGCCATGACACTTTACAGGATTGAATGACATGTGAAAATAGGGTGCTTCACCAAATTTGGGCTCATTTGAAGAAACTAGCAAATGTAACTTTGGTGAACCCTAGAAATCAACAGAAATAGCTTCATCTTGTTTGAGTCAAGCTAATCATCTCCCCTTGATGCACCACTTGGTGTAGCATCATCATTTGGGGTTATGATCATGCCAACAAAGTTTGAAGCTCCAGGTAAAAAGTTGGTAATGTAAATTTGTTCAAATTTGCATTTGAACAGAAAGGGTTTTGGGGTGATCTGATCAAGTTGCTCTATTCCAAATCTTGTGCCATTTGGTCTAGATGTCTTATTAGGCATTTCTAGCATGTGCACCAAGTTTGAGAGCATTTGAACAAGTTTGGCAATGTAGAGATGCTCAAACTTCAAATATGGACAGAATAGTTATGAAGGGTTTTGAGGATGTTTTCTTGCTTCCCAAGGCATGGGACTTGGCAAGATCATCAAATATGTCATATATGACATGATAGAATTTCCCTGGAATTTTTGGAGAATATTTCCATTGTAAATATTTTAAAAGCTTGAAATATCCAGAAAGGGGTTTAGAGGGATTAGCCCATTATTTTGAACATGACCAAGTGCTGAAACTCTTATATATGGACAATATATGTCCTCTGAGATCCCTGAATTTTGGTAAATATTTTTGAAATAGTTAAATAATTTTTCCCTATTAAAGACCATTTCTGGCCTTAAGAAAAAGCTTTTAAATAAAATAGGAAAATAACTTTTAAAATTATACTCTTGTGGTTTCTAGGAGTCCTATGACTACTAGGTCTCAAATATACTTTTTGAAATAATTTTCTCACCCTAAATCAAACACTTGCAGTGCAAATCTCAATTCAGGGGTTTTTGGAAAACTAAATTTACAAAATATATTTTGGCCAAATTAATTTTGTAAGAAAATACTATACTGTTATATATCACTTGGCATGATCATTGGGCAAAAGTTTTGGGTATGGAGATGAATTCTACAAGAGGGAATAGTTGACTTTAATGAGCACATGAAAAAGCACATGAAGAAAAACTCAATTCCAAATAAAAGCCAAATGATTCCAAAAAAATTTGTTGGTCCAAATTTTCATGCTTCATTGATACAAATAACATGTTACAAAATGCAGGGTGTGACAGTGTTTCACCATTTTGGAGAAGTTTTAACCTCCCGGACTGCGAACGACTCGACCACCGTGTCCCCTCGGGCCTCGGACCAGACTCACTCCCCGAGCATCAATGCGGGCATCCGGCGTCATCAACTCCAAGCTAAAACCCGGGGTCTGGCCCCAGTCCCTCCCTCTAAACATAGCAAGATGAAAGCAGGGGATGGAGGAGGAGAGGTGCATGGATGAGCACTTCCGCTCCTCCCCGCCCCCTCTTTTATAGGCGGGCCGAGGATGGGAGTTGATCCTTCGGTGGGTAACCATCGTCCCTCTCCACCAACCCAAGGAGGCTCGGCCCCTGCCATGGTGCTCTCTCGGCACCACGCGCCTTCGTTACCTACCCCACTCAATGCATGCGGCGTACGTGGCAAATGATAAGGACATGGTGGGAAGAGTGAATTGGCAGTTACTACCCCGTGCGTTTAAGTCATTCACGGGCCATAACAAGCTGGCTCCCACCACGTTTAGCATTGCACAACGAGCGGGAAAAGTTGAAAATGCCCTCATTCAATCACCAGTTCATGAAGAAGCAAGGGAAATATCAGAAACAAGCTACCACAAGACCGGTGCATATGTACCTGATAGAGCCTACCCCGACGATGCCTGGCAGCCCATTTGGGGTAGGCCCGAGGGCTTCTGTCGGTGCAACAAACCGTGATGTATGTTTCCCAGACTGTACACAGGCACAGAGGAGAGGTTGCAACGTCCAAGATCACACCAAGCAAGAAGAGGTTAGCCCTTTGAGAAATCAAGGGGAGGATCAAGAAGACTAAGTCAAGCTAAAGGAGCAAGACACCACTAAGGAAAACCATCCTTGCCGGGCAGGCGAGCCAGGCGAGGTCGAGGTTGCCAAGAAGAAAAAATCCCAAGACTAGCCCGGTAGGCCTTCCGGGGACGCTGAGGGTGGATTATCCCGCCAAGGCTCCACCTCACAGTAACAAAAGACATCGATCGGTGCGGTGTCGAGCCCCCAAGTGACTAAGTGGACGTAATTTGACACATGGCGGCCACTTCCGAAGGAAACAACCTCCAAATGCCACCCGTCCAGAGACGTGTCACGCACGCAGGCGAGAAGGTGGACGAATGGCCTGGCAAGGCTTGTCGGGCTACGATATGATGTGACACTAAGCGGCGCATAAATGCGCCTTATCCTGTCTGCAGAGTTAGGTATGATAGCATTGTTTGCTATCTAATCAGTACGCAATAACTGATTTGCCATTGTGGTGACCCCTTAAACTATAAAAGGAGGGTCGTGGCAACCTTAGAGGGGATTCAAATGTCACATCCCTAGCTTCTGGCCTTGCTGTAGTACTAGCCTTTGGTGATGCATCATGTTTACTTTTCACAGAAAGTTGAATTGGGGTTTGCCTAAACCATAGCATAAAAGGAAATCACTAGGTTCACCTAAAATATTTTCAGTTAGTCCAAATGGCTTTCAAAAATGTTCATCATTTATGGAAAAATGTTGTAACAGTAACCAGAGGTGATTCACATTTTTCCATGACATATTTGGGCTCTAAATTAAATCATACTCTATTTGCATTTGGGCATTTAAATTCTATAAAATATTTTAAATGCTCAAATAATCATAAACTAAAATGTTTGCTGTTGGATTTATTCTAAACAGTAGCCATGATTAGTTTCATGATTTTTGGAACTGCCCTGGTATTTTTAATAAAGCCCTAAAGTCTACACAAAATAGAAAACAGAAACAATTTAAGAGAGGGAGAGAGAGCACCTACCTGGGCCTTATCAGCAGAAGCAGCCCAGCCCATCAGGGGCATACTTGTCTTCAACCTCTCCCTACTAGCAGAGGCGAGAGCGAGCACGGTGCCCGCGCGCGCCGGCACGCAGCTGCCTGCCTGGCTCCCCTCGACGCGCCTAGACGACGCCACGGAGACGCCAGCACCCCATGCACCTCTCCCTCTCTCCCCCGAACGCTCTCCCCCTCCTCTGTTCTCCTCACCGAACGCGCCCGTCGCTGCCGGCGAGAACCACCGCGCTCCCCGTCCCTCTCTTGTTCCCCCGGTGTGTCCAGAAGGACCGCCGCGATGCCCTCTTCCTCCTCGTTGAGCCACACTTCGCCGGAAGCTCTGTGTCGCCTTCACGTCGTCGTCTTCATCCTCGGATCGCCGGAGCTCCTCGCCGTCGATTAGGGAGCTACAGAGCGTCCCCGACCTCTCCCTCGAGCTCGCTAGCCCCGTTGTGAGCCCCTACACTGAACCCCTCCCTCCTCTGCCTCGTTTATTCCGCGTAGCAGCCGTGTTCACCGGAGCCGAGAGCTCCCCGCCGCCGGCCATGTCGGCACCGTGCACACTGCCACCTAGGGTCGTAACCGAGCACACCACCAAGCTCAGCACGCCGCCAGGAGCCCAGAGCACCCACCAGTTGCCCCTACCATGCGCTGAAGCGTCGTTTTCGCCGACGCCCGAATTCCGACCGCATCTTTGAGCTCGCCGCCCATGATTCCGGCCACCCCAGCACCCACCGTCGCCTCCACTAGATGCGCACGAGCCCCAGCTCGCCGTAGAGCCCAACCGCGGCTCAAACTGCGGCCTGTAGGCAAAACCCGAGCACCGCCGCCGCGTTTGGCCTCGCCGGCGTCGAGCCGCTGGTGGGTTTGACCACGTTTGACCACGGCTGGACCCCCCCTCTGTGACAATGACATGTGGGGCCGGCGTTGGACTAATTTAGCTTAGGTTGTTAATTAAGTGCTAATTACGGTGCTTAGTTTTATGAGCCAATGACAGGTGGGGCCAACCCCTGTTAAATTAGTTTAGTTTAAAACTAAACTTAATTAGGCCCTGAGAGACTGACATGTGGGCCCTGGGCCACTGACAGTTTAGTTAGTGTTAACTTAAAACTAACTAACCATGTTAGTTAGTTGTATCACTGACGTGTGGACCCCACACGTCAGGTTTGACCTGGACCAGCCTTTGTTGACTGCTGACATCACAATGACGTCATGCTGACGCAATAAGTGTTTTCTGGAATTTTAAATAAATCAGAAATGATCTATTTATTTCAGAAAATATTCAAAACTTCTAAAAATCATATAAAATCAACCGTAACTCCAACGAAAATAATTTATATATGAAAAATGATCAGAAAAATTTAAGGAATCTGTTTATGGCATTTTCATGCATGTTTGAATTAGTTAAACCTGCTGTTCAGGTCAAATCAATTATTTGGCATTTAAATAATTACATATGGAGTTTGAATTTGAACCTTTGGTTCAAACCAACTTCATTTAATATGGTTGCTAGTTGCATTAGCTCAATCAACAGCATATTGCCATGTCATGATCATGCATCATATTGTGCATTGCATTGATTGTGTTTCTTTCTCTGTTGCCGGTTTTTGTTCCCTCTCGATAGACGTGGTTCCGACGATGTGATCGATGACACCGATGAAGACCCAATGTTATCTTCAGAAGTGCCAGGCAAGCAAAACCCCATTGAGCATTCCGATACAATACACTCTCTCGCTCTTGCTCTCTTTTACTGCATTAGCACAACAATGCTTCAACTGTTACCTGCTGCGGTGGTTGAACCCCTTTCCACTGCATGACCTGTCATTGCCACAGTAAATAGTTGAAACCCACTAGTATGAGTAGGAGTTGTTTGAGCCATGTTGTGCCTACTCATTCATGCTTTCTGGTTATGCCTGCTATTGCCTAGAGTTGTGTCAGGTCTGATTCATCGGGGATGAATTGGAAGGGTAATGAACATGTCCTACTGTGTGAGAGCTAAGTGTGTGAACGCGATTTGGTAAAGGTAGCGATGAGAGGCCATGTAGGAGTACATGGTGGGTTGTCTCATTGCAGCCGTCCTCAGGAACTGAGTTCTGTGTTGGTTGATCCATGAACAGTTACTACCACGCATTGGGCTCTGGGCGCTCCAAGCTCTCTCGACTTATTAACTGCCCTTGTCCTCTGTCCAGGAGTTGCAACTAGTTTCTGGTGTTTGTAGTTTACTGGAGGTCGTGTGCAGCGCTGACCCTCGGGGTGGGCTGTGACGCGGCAGGTACGTGGCACGGTGTACCGGTCGCCCGTTTGGTGATGCGGGAACCCTGTACACATCGTTTGGGGCCGTGAGCGACACCCCGGCCGGATCTCCCCACGGATGGAACCCAAATAGGCGATAAACCTGGACGAGAGACTTGTGTGGTTAGTCAGGTCGTGGCCGACACCCTCGCCAGGCTTCCGCTTGAAGGTTGCCGAGATACATGACGTGTACATGGCGGTAAGTGGCGAGAGCGTGTGTAAAGAAGTACACTCCTACAGGGTTATATATGATCTATTCGAATAGCCGTGTCCGCGAAAATGGACTTCTGGGTTGCCTATAACAGTTCATAGACAAGTGAAAGTGGATACTCTAAAACACGCAAGATAAGCGTGAGTGCTATGGATGGCCTTCTCGTAGGGAGACGGAAGTGGATCCATAGTGGTGTATTGATTGGTGAATATGTGGACTCGTGTGTGCCACCTCAAAAGAGTTACTTGCAGTCGTAGTTCAGGATAGCCACTGAGTCAAAGCTGGCTTGCTGTAGTCAAACTCCACCACCCCTTTGTTGATACTGATGCATATGTAGCTAGTTCTGATGTAAGTCTTGCTGAGTACCTTTGTACTCACGTTTTCTTAATTTATGTTTTTGCAGAGAGACTTCAGTCTCGCTAGTGGTTCAGCGTGGACTTCGACGTTTAGCTTGTTACCTCAGCTACGATCTTGTACCCTTGGGAGGATCTTGTAGATAGTCAGGCTTCTCAGCCTTTTTCATTTATAGTTGTCTGTCCTCAGACATGTTATGCTTCCGTTGCATGTATTCTCTGAATGTTGGGTCATGTAACCTCTGTTTGTAGTAAATGTTTTGATGGTTCTTGTGGGCCTTTATCTATATGAGTTGTTGAGTTATGTTGTGATGCCATGTTGTACATCACATACTTGCATGTTATGCATACGTGTAATGTGTATTGCTATGTGTGGGATCCGACACCTAGTTGTTTACCCTTGGTAGCCTATCTTACAGAGAAATGTCTCCTAGTGCTTCCACTGAGCCTTGGTAGCTTTCTACTGCTCCGGAACACTTAGGCTGGCCGGCATGTGTCCTTCTTCGTTCCTGTGTCTGTCCCTTAGGGGAAATGTCACGCGTTGTTCCTTTAAGTCCTTGTAGCTTGCTACGACTTGGGTTCATACGTTGATGACCGACACGTTCGTTGCTAGGTCATGTATGCTTGTCTCTGTAATTTAGTGCCACTTTTAGTTTATAAGTAGTCATGTCGGCCCGGGTTCTCTGTCATATGGATGCTAGCGACACTATCATATACGTGTGCCAAAATGCGCAAACGGTCCCGGGCCAGGTAAGGTGGCACCTGTGGGGATACCGTGCGTGAGGCCGCAAAGTGATATGATGTGTTACAGGTTAGACCTGTGTGACTTAGGATCGGGGTCCTGACAGCTTTGGTATCCGAGCCTGACTGCCTGTAGGATTAGTAAGCCAAACTGGTCGAAGTTGTGTCTAGAAACTCTTTAGTTATATAAGGGAATTGATTGTGGAAGGGAATGTAAGGCTCTTTTACTACTTTACCTTATGACCTTCTGATCTGAGTCACCCTTTTCTTCTGCGGGGATTAAGAACTAGGATCCTCATTCTATTTATCAGGATCACGTTAATGGTGGATTCAACCCTCAGTTCAGTTTCTACTACTTCCGTTTGTTCAACTGTTGGTCTCAGAACCTTGACTATATGATGTTAAGTGGATATGCTACCCTTTTGCTTGGATCTCAAAAGTATTTTCGAGCATTTACAGCCGTTATGCTGTCCGAGTCATTCCAGGTTTCTAAATAATCTGATGCATTTGCAAATCCTTTCTTCCGGTTTCCGATGGTCCTTTGGGCCAGATTAACCACACTAGCTAGTGTGTTGAGGTACTCTGTTACCTCGACATATATGTTGGAGTTATTATTATGACGCTAGGTGTCTTAGAGGATCACCCAGTAATCTAGCAATGCTTTATATTCCCAGTGTGATGATTCTGGCCATCGTTCTCGAAAGCATCCCGTGATGCCATTTAGTTAGTAGGCATTCTACTCCTGGGTTCTTGAACCCAAGATTCATTCTACCTACTTCATGTTGGTAGTATTTGCTCGTCCCTTTAGGATATTAGTAACCTTGTGATAGTCCTCGAGGTCCGTGGTATATCATTCTTCCAAATACCATGAACCATCCTTGGCAGAAGTTCTTCCGAACCAAAAGATCACAACCAGAGTGCTCTTGAGTAGTACTCCATTCATATTGTGACTCAGCCAGTCCTACCTTTCTGCATGGATTATCCAGAAGAAACATGTTGAACTAGTTCGACATGCTAATCTATGCACCCACAACTCAGAAAGTTATATGTTCCTTTGAGTTGCCCCTTTTTAGTTGTATTATGACCCTCGTCTATCAGTTGATAGTCAGGAGTAGTTGTGCACTCGTGTTCATCGATGCCTTTTACTCTTGTGGTCCGTCAAGCCATTCTATTCTGGAATGACTAGGAAAAACAAACTCCAGTACCTTATCCATATCCAGGATTGGGTCAGAGCAGTTGTATCCCGCAGATCAAAATGCCAATCTGGCTTTTGTTCTATTTTACCTTGGAGTGTTACCCTCTTTTATGTCAAGAATGTCGTGGGAATTGCACAACCTCCTATAAACTCTTGATACAGTAATACTTCTCACCATCATTGTGCATTCCTTGGTCTCCGTGTTGTTGTAACCGGAATACTGACAAGTGAATCGTGATGTGTGTAATCAATACTCCTAGCAACTACGTTGCCTGGTAGTTAATGGACGGTAATCTCATTCTTAGTATGCTGGATACGGAATCATCATTCTAAGAATGATCGTGCTACCTGGTCTTTATTTCTGGTGCACTCTCTGATCAATGAGTTAGGATTGTGTCAATCTCTCGCTCTTTTGATCATATCGTCTTGCCCTGAGAAGCAAGATTGTTCTCGGGCTTAGCAACATATCGGTGGTTCGTGATTTTCCGGTTATCTTCCCGGAAGTATCACCAGGTTGTCCCCTAACCAATGCATCGAGCTCGTGATCAAGTTGGTTTCATATAAACCACCCCTTCTCCAAGAATCTATGTTGGATACCCTGAACTAGTTGGGTAAGTTAAACAACAACTTGGAGAGTTGGAAGATAAAAGCTTGCCTGACTTAGTTCCTTCTAAGGGATATCTTTTGTGTGTGTGTTGAAGATAGATGATATCTTCATCAATTGGTCCCTGTGATCAGTTGTTGGACCTATTGTCGTATCAAAACTTTGATTTGATTATGGGCTATTATCAAATCAAATCAGAACCAATGATGTTCATAATGTTGTCTTACTCGTGGTTGATCCCTCGAGCAAACACCATTATATCTTTTGGGTCTGACCAATGCTATCACTTGTTCACATAATTATGGAATTCCATCTTCGTGGAAACCTGGATGAATTGTTGTTGAGCCCATCAACAACACAGCTACCTTCTCCATGATTTTTGTAGGACATTAAGCTAGTGTTGGAAACTTTGTAAGCATTGCCTTCATGTCCTGTTCATGGGGTATATGTTGGATGAGAGAAGAGACTTTCCCTAATTCATGTGTAATTGATGTAAGTTGCCACCATGAGTTCAAGAAAGTTGTTTTGCTTCCTGTGGAATCATCCCAAGTCAGTCCTGCATACGTGCGAAGTACTCTGTGGTTTGGAGACTTGCAACCTTCACTCTATATGTATCCTTAGCACACCAAGCAACAGATTGATTTGTTCAAGAAAAGAAGTCTGTTGTGCTAATCCTAGGTCATGCACATGACTTCGCTATCTTCAATGATGGTTCCCAACCTGAACTCGGTAGTGTTTCTTTGTAAGACTACCATGTGGTCATGTTTGTCTTGGACAACATGTTCACAGGTTTGTAGCAGAACCAGCTCATGTTTTGGAGCTTACTACCGTAGTCCATTGCCCGAGAATCTTGCGACGCCATCTCGTCGATTTGTGTTGTAAACTTTCATTTTTCTTTCTAGACTTGATGAGTCTGGAATGTCTTGACACCAACCAGAACTGAATCTCAGGCAGATATGATGGTTGGAGCATTTCCCAAGAACTATAATTTGGTCTCTCGATAACCGGTAAAGTGGATGACGCGGCCAACACACCCAGTCGGAAGACCTATTGTTGTAGTATCTTGATTGAAGAAGTTGGCCACCTCCCCATAAGGACTTCGTAGGATTTACTCCCCAGGTGTTCCTTATGGATTTTTGTGCTCCTGAAGTCCGACCTTTTACTTGACGTTCTAGGTACCAAACCATTTTAATAAATGGGTTACGCTAGCACATCAAGGAGAACATTAGAAGCGGAGTGCTAAATTTCTCTCGGTCGATCATCCAGATTTTGCCCCTTGACTCTGCTAACATGAAATCTGAGAAACTGTTATTTTCCTTTGCATCTGCATCGTCCATCGCTATTCATCATGGTCGTATGTTGTGCGGTCAGCACCCTTGGCACGGTTAATGGTAAAACCTTGATGATGATGGAAATGCTCAAGTTCTTGAGAGCACGCACAAGCACTAGGTGTTATCACTGGCACTAACCGGGATTGCTCCCAGTGTTCTTGGTTATGCTATAACCTCTCAAAGAGTAGATTCACTCTCTACTGTTGGGTTTCTTCCCAGTTACCAGAATCATTCCCAGCATTTGCATTTTGTTCCCAGCTTGCATCGCCAATGTGCCATTTTACCATGGGTTCCATCCATTTCCGATGATAAGCAAAATCATCCCTTGTGTTGTCTTCAACAAGGAAGTCCACATCATCCATCCTAATCGGAGTATGTCATTCTTTTGGACTCCTCCAAATGATCGCTCGAATTTTTCTTTAGGTTGGTATAGAGGGTTACAATGATCTTTATATCAAAAGTAATTCTTTTTGCCACTTAAGGGGATAACTCTACGAGTCACCTTCTCTAAAGGTGCCCCGTCTGGTGACATCGATCACCAACTTCCTTAGGTGTGAAGTTATTGCCTACCAAGTGAACCTTCTTCATTTGTTTCACTCCATTCTTTTGGTTGTGTGTTCCGTGTCCCAGCTCAAGAGATGTTTCAACGTCTCACTCCATGAGTTGATCTTGAGTTGCTCGATCTTTCAAAAGATCAATTTTGTAGAATTTTTTTCGTCGTCACCGTGTTGGACAAAGACCTCGAAAGCAAAGATGTCAGGATCAACATAATGCAAGCAATGAACATTCATATGAAGGACAGTTGGATCATGAAGATTGTGTTAGTTTGCGTCCCCCCTTCATCTTACCATACACTTGAATTTCGAGATGAGATTCTTGTTTAGTGGGGGTGAGTTGTCACATCCCTAGCTTCTGGCCTTGCTCTAGTACTAGCCTTTGGTGATGCATCATGTTTACTTTTCACAGAAAGTTGAATTGGGGTTTGCCTAAACCATAGCATTAAAGGAAATCACTAGGTTCACCTAAAATATTTTCAGTTAGTCCAAATGGCTTTCAAAAATGATCATCATTTATGGAAAAATGTTGTAACAGTAACCAGAGGTGATGCACATTTTTTCATGACATATTTGGGCTCTGAATTAAATCATACTCTATTTGCATATGGGTATTTAAATTCTATAAAATATTTTAAATGCTCAAATAATCATAAACTAAAATGTTTGCTGTTGGATTTATTCTAAACAGTAGCCACGATTAGTTTCATGATTTTTGGAACTACCCTGGTATTTTTAATAAAGCCCTAAAGTCTATAGAAAATAGAAAACAGAAACAATTTAAGAGAGAGAGAGAGAGCACCTACCTGGGCCTTACCAGCAGAAGCAGCCCAGCCCTTCAGGGGCATACTTTTCTTCAACCTCTGCCTACTGGCAGAGGCGAGAGTGAGCACGGCGCCCGCGCGCGCCGGCACGCAGCTGCCTGCCTGGCTCCCCTCGACGCGCCTAGACGACACCACAGAGACGCCAGCACCCCCTGCACCTCTCCCTCTCTCCCCCGAACACTCTCCCCCTCCTCTATTCTCCTCACCGAACGCGCCCGCCGCCGCCGACGAGAACCACCGCGCTCCCCGTCCCTCTCTTGTTCCCCCGGTGTGTCCAGAAGGTCCGCCGCGACGCCCTCTTCCTCCTCGTGGAGCCACGCTTCGCCGGAAGCTCTGCGTCGCCTTCACGTCGTCGTCTTCATCCTCGGATCGTCGGAGCTCCTCGCCGTCGATTAGGGAGCTACAGAGCGTCCCCGACCTCTCCCTCGAGCTCGCTAGCCCCGCTGTGAGCCCCTGCACTGAACCCCTCCCTCCTCTGCCTCGTTTGCGCCGCGTAGCTGCCGTGTTCACCGGAGCCGACAGCTCCCCGCCGCCGGCCATGTCGTCACCGTGCACACTACCACCTAGGGCCGTAACCGAGCACACCACCAAGCTCAGCACGCAGCCAGGAGCCCAGAGCACCCACCAGTTGCTCCTACCATGCGCTGTAGCGTCGTTTTCGCCGACGCCCAAATTCCGGCCACCCCAGCACCCACTGTCGCCTCCACTAGATGTGCACGAGCCCCAGCTCGCCGTAGAGCCCAACCGCAGCTCAAACTACAGCCTGTAGGCAAAACCCGAGCACCGCCGCCGCGTTTGGCCTCGCCGGCGTCGAGCCGCCGGTGGGTTTGACCACCTTGGACCACGGCTGGACCCCTCCTCTGTGACAAAGACATGTGGGGCCGGCGTTGGACTAATTTAGCTTAGGTTGTTAATTAAGTGCTAATTACGGTGCTTAGTTTTATGAGCCAATGACAGGTGGGGCCAGCCCCTGTTAAATTAGTTTAGTTCAAAACTAAACTTAATTAGGCCCTGAGAGACTGACATGTGGGCCCTGGGCCACTAACACTTTAGTTAGTGTTAACTTAAAACTAACTAACCTTGTTAGTTAGTTGTATCACTGACGTGTGGACCCCACACGTCAGGTTTGACCTGGACCAGCCTCTGTTGACTACTGACATCACAGTGAAGTCATGCTGACGCAATAAGAGTTTTTTGGAATTTTAAATAAATCAGAAATGATTTATTTATTTCAGAAAATATTCAAAACTTCTAAAAATCATATAAAATCAACCGTAACTCCAATGAAAATAATTTATATATGAAAAATGATCAGAAAAATTCAACGAATCTGTTTATGGCAATTTCATGCATGTTTGAACAAGTTAAACCTGCTTTTCAGGTCAAATCAATTATTTGGCATTTAAAAAATTACATATGGAGTTTGAATTTGAACCTTTGGTTCAAACCAACTTCATTTAATATGGTTGCTAGTTGCATTAGCTCAATCAAGAGCATATTGCCATGTCATGATCATGCATCATATTGTGCATTGCATTGATTGTGTTTCTTTCTCTGTTGCCGGTTTTTGTTCCCTCTCGATAGACGTGGTTCCGACGATGTGATCGATGACACCGATGAAGAGCCAATGTTATCTTCAGAAGTGCCAGGCAAGCAAAACCCCATTGAGCATTCTGATACAATCCCACTCTCTCGTTCTTGCTCTCTTTTACTGCATTAGGACAACAACGCTTCAACTGTTACCTGTTGCGGTAGTTGAACCCCTTTCCATTGCATGACCTGTCATTGCCACAGTAAATAGTTGAAACCCACTAGTATGAGTAGGAGTTGTTTGAGCCATGTTGTGCCTACTCATTCATGCTTTCTGGTTATGCCTCCTATTGCCTAGAGTTGTGTCAGGTCTGATTCATCGGGGATGAATTGGAAGGGTGATGAACATGTCCTACTGTGTGAGAGCTAAGTGTGTGAACGCGATTTGGTAAAGGTAGCGATGAGAGGCCATGTAGGAGTACATGGTGGGTTGTCTCATTACAGCCGTCCTCGGGAACTGAGTTCTGTGTTGGTTGATCCATGAACAGTTACTACCACGCATTGGGCTCCGGGCGCTCCAAGCTCTCTCGACTTATTAACTGCCCTTGTCCTCTGTCCAGGAGTTGCAACTAGTTTTTGGTGTTTATAGTTTACTGGAGGTCGTGCGCAGCGCTGACCCTCGGGGTGGGCTGTGACGCGGCAGGTACGTGGCACGGTGTACCGGTCGCCCGTTTGGTGATGCGGGAACCCTGTACACATCGTTTGGGGCCGTGAGCGACACCCCGGCCGGATCTCCCCATGGATGGAACCCAAATAGGCGATAAACCTGGACGAGAGACTTGTGTGGTTAGTCAGGTCGTGGCCGACACCCTCGCCAGGCTTCAGCTTGAAGGTTGCCGAGATACATGTCGTGTACATGGCGGTAAGTGGCGAGAGCGTGTGTGAAGAAGTACACCCCTGCAGGGTTATATATGATATATTCGAATAGCCGTGTCCGCGGAAATGGACTTCTGGGTTGCCTATAACAGTTCATAGACAAGTGAAAGAGGATACTCTAAAACACCCTAGATAAGTGTGAGTGTTATGGATGGCCTTCTCGTAGGGAGACGGAAGTGGATCCATAGTGGTGTATTGATTGGTGAATATGTGGACTCGTGTGCGCCACCTCAAAAGAGTTACTTGCAGTCGTAGTTCAGGATAGCCACTGAGTCAAAGCTGGCTTGCTGCAGTCAAACTCCACCACCCCTTTGTTGATACTGATTCATATGTAGCTAGTTCTGATGTAAGTCTTGCTGAGTACCTTTGTACTCACGTTTGCTTAATTTATGTTTTTGAAGAGAGACTTCAGTCTCGCTAGTGGTTCCGTGTGGACTTCGACGTTTAGCTTGTTACCTCAACTACGATCTTGTACCCTTGGGAGGGTCTTGTAGATAGTCAGGCTTCTCAGCCTTTTTCATTTATTGTTGTCTGTACTCAGACATGTTATGCTTCCATTGCCTGTATGCTCTGAATGTTGGGTCATGTGACCTCTGTTTGTAATAAATGTTTTGATGGCTCTTCTGGGCCTTTATCTATATGAGTTGTTGAGTTATGTTGTCATGCCATGTTGTACAGCACATACTTGCATGTTATGCGTACGTGTAATGTGTATTGCTATGTGTGGGATCCAACACCTAGTTGTTTACCCTTGGTAGCCTATCTTACAGGGAAATGTCTCCTAGTGCTTCCACTGAGCCTTGGTAGCTTGCTACAGCTCCGGAACATTTAGGCTGGCCGGCATGTGTCTTTCTTCGTTCCTGTGTCTGTCCCTTATGGGAAATGTCACGTGTTGTTCCTTTAAGTCCTTGTAGCTTACTACGACTTGGGTTCATACGTTGATGACCGACACGTTCGTTGCTGGGTCATGTATGCCTGTCTCTATAATTTAGTGCCACTTTTGGTTTATAACTAGTCATGTCGGCCCGGGTTCTCTGTCATATGGATGCTAGCGACACTATCATATACGTGTGCCAAAATGCGCAAACGGTCCTGGGCCAGGTAAGGTGGCACCCGTGGGGATACCGTGCGTGAGGCTGCAAAGTGATATGATGTGTTACAGGCTAGACCTGTGTGACTTAGGATCGGTGTCCTGACATCAAACCTTTGTATACGCATACGCGTGTAGCTGCTCTCTCCCTGAGGCAACCTTGCCAAGCTAGAGCGCTGCGTCTCCACCATGGTCCCCTCATCAATCCACCAAAGCAGGAGTTGGGTTTTATGCCTCGCAGCGCCCCGAACCTTGGTAAGACTGCCCGTGTGATCGATGTGGTGCTGCTCTGCACCCTCTGCTTTTTGTGCAATATGCTCCTCCCCCCAGTCGAACCACAAGGGGCCGATGGCCCCATAGGTGGTCGTGTTTTCCCATGACACCTAGGGGATAGTTTGGCGAGGTTAACCCCATCGCACACTCGGGTCAACAAAATATGGTGAGTTCATTAACAAAAAGCCTCTGTAGTCATTAAATCAATAATTAATCCACTACTAGAGTCCCCAACTTATGTAATTAGGTGAAAGAAGGCAACAGTTCGAAGGACTCCTGTATTGGTTTTTAATAAAAGAACATGGCAATGTTTTTCAGAAGATAACAAGATTTATGCATGCTAAGTAAAAATAATGCAAAGCAAGCATGTCAAAACAGTGGGACACACTATTGCATGAAAACCTTATGATCAAGAGCATTGCACAAGACATTACACATGCAAAAGTAAGCTCCCCATGGTAAGAACTTTGCAATACTGAACTAGGAAGTATTTAAAAGTAAAAAAGTACGGGTACTAAAAGAGAGCGTGAGGATTGGTTACCTCCCTAAGGTTAAGTGTAAGAAAGGGTTAGACACTCTTTTCGTTGAGGCGCATATGATCTCTCTTCAAATAGACATGGACCTTGCTTCAATTGATCTCCTTGTTGTGGTACGGTGGATGCCCTCCAATAGAACGTGCTAAAAAACTAAAAGGAAACAAAATACTTTTGTGCTTTTATTGTCATCCAAAAAATAATAGCACTGAGGATTAACAAAACAAGCCTCACAATGATCGGCTCATCTACCTAAGCGCCGCGCTTAAGTCAATAAACTAGGTCAAAGAGCGACGTCACTCTTAGATTTGCATAAAGTGTATGTGAGCCAAGATAAAAACACAAGTTTGCCGCTCCTAGGTACCTAATTAACAAAACATCCCACTTAAAGTGAGACTCATTACTAAACAAATTTTATTTGAATGAGGTTCGTATTGGAAAACTTTACCGCACACTTGTTGGCGAAGTTTGTCATGATGAAACCACCAAGTGGCTTGTGTGGATCATTATACATTTGGCACCATGCCGTATACATCACCACCACATAAGGTCCAAGCCCCTGCGAACACATGAAACAAAAACATCAATTTGGTATACGAACGGAGTTTGTATACCCAACCAGCAAAAAGAAATAAAAGAAAACATAGTTGTTGCGGAGATTTGTTGGCTACGGAGTTTCAAGTGTAATTAGCATTAATTACAAAAACATGGTTATAAAATACCTCGGCGACCTCTGACGTCAAAATTATATAAATGGAGTTATTATTGCCATCATATGAGCACATATATGAACCAGGCACGGTTGTACATTATGTCATCGTGTGTTATGTTGATGAATGGTCGGTGTCACCCTTCTGGTATGAGCGCCCATATGAGCATGAGTGCTCGTACGAAATGTCGTCCTCCATTTAGGAAACTCTGATAGTCAGGTTTGACCTAGCATACGAGCACAAGTGCTTGTACTTTACATTGTAGTTCGCTCTCTGCAGATGGTCCTTTGTGACCACCAGTCATACGACTATGTGTACAAGCGCTCGCGCTCATAAGGCATGTTGTTTTTCATTATGGAGTCTCTGTTGCTCATGGTCACGAGCTCATACGAGCCTCTATATGACCGGGGCGGTCACATGCAAATGACAGTGGTGCTCTCCAACTGGTGCTTTTTTATAAGAGGATGATGACTCAACATAAAAGTAAATAGATAGGCCTTTCGCAGAGGGAAGCAGAGATTTGCACAGGTGCCAGAGCTCAAGTTTTGAAACAAAGATAAATAATATTTTGGGTGGCATACTGTCATTGTCAACATAACAACCAAGAGATCTCGATATCCTCCATGCTACAAACATTATAGGCGGTTCCAAATAGAATGGTAAAGTTTATACTCCCCCACCACCAACAAGCACACTCCACGGCTGGTCTGAAACAACGGGTACTGTCCATACCAACAACAGTCCTGGGGGGTTTGTTTGCAATTATTTTGGTTTGATTTGAGCATGGGACTGGGCATCCCATTTACCAGCCATTTTCCCGTGAATGATAAGTGGAGTCCACTCATCGTGAGAATAACCCACCTAGCATGGAAGATATAGACAACCCTAGTTGATACATGAGTTATTCGAGCATATAAAACAGAATTTCATTTCAAGGTTTAGAGTTTGGCACATACAAATTTACTTGGAACGGCAGGTAAATACCGCATATAGGAAGGTATGGTGGACTCATATGGAATAACTTTGGGGTTTCTGGAAGTGGATGCACAAGCAGTATTCCCGCTTAGTACAAGTGAAGGCTTGAAAGAGACTGGGAAGCGACCAGCTAGAGAGCGACAACAGTCATGAACATGCATTAAGATTAATCAACAATGAATGCAAGCATGAGTAGGATATAAATCACCATGAACATAAATATCATGGAGGCTATGTTGATTTTGTTTCAACTACATGCATGAACATGTGCCAAGTCAAGCCACTTGAATCATTGAAAGGAGGATACCATCCTATCATACCACATCACAACCATTTTAATAGCATGTTGGCACACAAGGTAAACCATTATAAACTCCTAGCTAATTCAGCATGGCATGAGCAACTATAATCTCTAATTGTCATTGCAAACATGTTTATTCATAATAGGCTGAATCAGGAACGATGAGCTAATCATATTTACAAAAACAAGATAGGTCGAGTTCATACTAGCTTCTCTCATCTCAATCAGTCCATCATATATCGTCATTATTGCCTTTCACTCGCACGACCGAATGGTGTGGATAATAATAATAGTGTATGTGCATTCGACTAAGCTGGAATCTGCAAGCATTTAATACAAGGAAGAAGACAAGGTAATATGGCTCTTTGTTAAATCAACAATAATGCATATGAGAGCCACTCAACCTTTTCATCATGGTCTTCTCCTCTAGACCCCCCAAACAAAAGAAAAGAAATAAAACTATTTACACGGGAAAGCTCCCAACAAGCAAAAGAAGAACGAGAAATATTTTTGGGTTTTCTTTTAATTACTACTGCTACAGGCATGTAAAGTAAACTAGCTAAAAGCTACAACTAATTTTTTTGATTTTTCTTAAGGTTTTTCAAACACACAAGAAAAAGACTTAGAAAGGACAATAAACTAGCATGGATAGTACACAAAAAGTATGAGCACCAACAACTAGAATGAGTGTGTGAACATGAATGTAATGTCGGTGAGAAATATGTACTCCCCCAAGCTTAGGCTTTTGGCCTAAGTTGGTCTATGGCCACGGATCAAAGCTTCTATCTCTGGTGTACGGAGGAGTGTCCTCTGGGTGCCACAGGCTGGCGATCGCCTCCCGATCCCATTGATAAACATACTGCCGATAAGGGTCAAGTGGTGGCTCGAGCTCAGGCTCTAGAACTTGTGTCGAGCTCCAGTACGCCTAAATGGCCTCTGGCAAGATGAGGTACGTGCCTGAAAGTATGTTAAACAAAGAGGGTGCAGCCAAGATAATAATCTCATAGTATTTTTATCAAATATCAATTTATACTTAAGGGACTTCTTATTATCTTTAACTATAAAATTATGTGCTACCATACTCTTATAATCTAGAAAAAAGGGGGCAACAACTTCTCCTCCTTCTCATAATGCCTAATAGGTATCTTAAAGTGCTCAGCAAGGCGTGAAGCAAAGATGCCTCTGGAGATGGGGCCCTTTGTACGATTCAGACTTAATCGTTTAGCAATAATAGTGCCTAAGCTAAAAGTGGTATCACGAAACAAAGCATGCCGCAAAATGATAATATCAGGAGCACTAAGATTTCCACTGTTCCCGCGACCAATTAAGCATCTACTAGCAAATATCGCAAAGTAATGTAGAACAGGAAAATCTATACCAGTAATTCTTGCATCTGAAACTTTCCTTGTTTCCCTACAGCAATTGTATCAATAAACCCCTCCACATCATTACGATGTGGTTCCTCTATGTTGCCCGCAAAGGGTATCTTACAGACCTGACAAAAAGCATATAGTGACATCTTCCTAACCTCACCATATAAGTGAAACTCCACTGAAGGTGGTGATTTCTTAGCATGGAAGTAAAAAAATTGCATGAAAATATTAGTGAGTAAGAGACACTGTTCGCGCGGGTCGTCGAGGAAGTCGGCGAGGCCTGCATTCTCAGCCAAGTAATAAAAATCGTCATAAATTCCGGCGGCTCTCAAGAACTCATCACAAGGCCATTCACACGGCCGAACCTCCACAGTGCGAGGAAGATTGTATTTGGGCTTTTTATTCTCCTCATTCCGCTTATCCTCCGAGCTTCGGCTCGAAGAGCCTCTCAACAATCTCCTCAACATTTTCTTCCTCTGAAAAATTTCTGAATTTTTTAGTGACTCAAAATAAAAGTGAACCAAACTCAACAAGATTGATAGCAACTACTCCCACAAGTGCCTAGAGGCTATATCATGCATTAAAACTACCTTTAACCACATATTTTTTGACATGCAAGCTCAAGAACAAGGTCACCTACGCAGCAAAAATTTGTAATAAATAAAGCACTAGAACAAAAACTAATTGGACCATTGGAGGAGTTACATACCGAAGTACAATCTCCCCCAAACAGTTTTGTGAATGAAGCTTTGAGCAAGGAGACGGAAAATGGCAGCAAAATAAGCTAGAACACGGGTTTGAGCTATGGGAGGATTTTTTCTGGAGGAAGACGAAGTGTGTGGGTATTGGAATAAGTGGAGAGGGTCCACGTGGGGCCCACAAGGCAGGGGGCGCGCCTTGGACCCTCATGGCCAGGTGGTGTCGCCCCCTGGTGTGTTCTTGTCACACCCTGCATTTTTTAACATGTCATTTGCATTAATAAAGCATGAAAATTTGGACCAAATTTTTTTTTGGCATCGTTTGGCTTTTATTTGGAATTAAGTTTTTCTCTCTGTGATTTTCAAGTGCTCTTTAAAGTCAACTACTCCCTCTTATATATTTCATCTCCTTACCCCAAACTTCTGCCCAATGATCATACCAAGTGTATATAATAGTATGGTATTTTCTTACAAAAATAATTTGGCCAAAAAGTATTTTCAAAAATTAGTTTTCCAAAAACCCATGAATTGAGGTTTGCACTGCAAGTGCTTGATTTAGGGTGAGAAAAATATTTCAAAGAATATATTTGAAACCTAGTAGATATAGGACTCCCATAAACCACAAAAATATAATTTTAAAAGTTATTTTCCTATTCTATTTAAAAATATTCTTAAGTACAGATATGGTCTTTAATAGGGAAAAAATTATTTAACTATTTCAAAAATATTTGCCAAAAATTCAGGGAGACTCTTAGGACATATATTGTCCATATATAAGAGTTTCAACACTTGGTCATGTTCAAAATATTGGAAAAATCCCTCAGAAACCATTTCTGGATATTTCAAGCTTTTGAAATATTTACAAAGGAAATATTCTCTAAAAATTCCAGGGAAATTCTATCATGTCATATATGACATATTTGATGATCTTGCCAAGCCCCATGCCTTGGGAAGCAAGAAAACCTAATCAAAACCCGTCAAAACCATTCTGTCCATTTTTCAAGTTTGAGCAACTTTACATTGCCAAACTTGTCCAAATGCTCTCAAACTTGGTACACATGCTAGAATGGTCTAATAATGCATCTACACCAAATGGCATAAGTTTTGGAGAAGGGTAACTTGATCAGAGTACCCCAAAACCATTTCTATTCAGATTCACATTTGAACAACTTTACATTACCAACTTTTTACTTGTGACCTCAAACTTTGTGGGCATGATCACAACCCCAAATGATGACACTACACCAAGTGGTGCATCAAGGAGGGATGATTTGCTTAACTTAAACTTGGTAAATCCATTTCTATTGATTTCAAGAGTTCACCAAAGTTACATTGGCAAGTTTCTTCAAATGAGCCCAAACTTGGTGGAACACGCTATTTCTATATGCCATTTGCTCCTGTTAAGTCTCATGTCAAATAGAAATCATTTGACTGCTCAAAACCACATCAAACACCTTCTGGTGATTTTCCAAAATTACCACTTTCACCTCTTTCCTTGTTCTCCTTGAGCTAGGCTTTTTACCGCAGCTTCCCCAAGTCCCCTTGCACCTCCAGTAACTCTCCCCTGGCCTCAGCTCAATGATTGAGTAGGGGTAAAACCCCATTTTACATTCTGGACAGCAATTTTCACCATTCTCTCTCAGCCCTCTCTTCTTCTAGAAGCTCTCCCTGGCATCCAATGCCTCTCCTACATTGTTTACTCCCCCCTATAGCAAATGGACACGGTGGCCATGCCCAGAGCGCGTGGGGCACGGCCATGCCGGCCATATGGGCGCTCTGGAGCGCGCTACAATGCGCTCCCGCACTGTAGCCGCGTCCTTCCCGAGGCGCCCGACCACCTAGGGCATCGGGATGATGTCTCCCGAGGCCGCCTCGACGTCCACGACACGGCAGCCGGTTGGCCCCCTCCTCCTTCTCCCTCCTCTCGCCCCAGCTCGCATGCGCGACGGCCGCCCGAGAGCTCCAATGGGCATGCACACACGCGCGATGCCCTGGCGTCCCCCTACTCTCTCTCCTCTCTTCCCTAGCTCTGGACCGCATCCAGGAACGCCCGAGACACAGCGTCAGCTCCTCCCGAGCCTTGTGGCAACGAGCAGAAGCTCTCCGGCACACGGGTCCACGGCACCCCGCCGTTCACCTATAAAAGGACACCCCCGCTCCCTCCTCTCCTCACCACTCGCCCTCTCACACACCCAATCCTCCCCCTACACCACCCACTCCTCTCCAGACGGGCCCGAGCTCGAGATCGAGCTCGAGCTCCGCCGCCTCGGGTCAACGTCGACCTCAAGGTACAGACCCTCTTCGCCGCTCCTCTCACTCGATCTGGAACCACCGCAACCCACTGATCATTTCCCCTCTTTCCCCCACTTCTTTTGCAGCCGGAAACGGCCAGAACCATCGATGCCCGAAGCACCTCCGCCGCGTGACCTCGCCGCCAGCGAACCAGGCCACCCCAGCGACTGCAGCCACCTCCACCCGAACGGCGACCCGACGCTGAGTCTAGATGTGCCCTCGCCCGACCTCGCCGTGCCCTGCATCGCCGCCGGTGAGCTCGCCGGTCCTCTGCCGCAGGGTTAGGGATGACAGGGGGCCCCGCCTGTCAGTCTCTCCTCTCCCTTTTCTCTCTCTCCTCTTGCTGACGCCTGGGCCCCGCCCGTCAGGTTTAAAACCTAGCGCGTGCGCAGGCACCAGTGCGCTGGGCCGCCACTCTGGCTGGGCCTCCTGCGCTCCAGCTGTTCTGACCTAGTGGCACAGTGCCACTTTTCTTTTTCCTTTTCTGTCTGTTTTATAAAAATTCCATAGGATAAAATATTTATCCAAACGAAATAATTCCAGTTCCTAAAAACTTGTAAAATTCCAACCTATTTAATGATATAACTTTTACCCATATTCATGAACCTTTTATGTTCTGTTCAAATTTAAATCTAAATTTGAACACTAAAACCCTTGTTCAAAAATCCATGTACCACATTCTATCACTCCAAATCCCAAACTAAGAATTTTTGCCATCTTAGTTTTCCCTCTAGTATTTTATAAAAATAAGTTGACATTTTTCTGAGCACTTTGGTTTTTCTGTTTTATTATTGTCTTATTTTTCCGTTGTTCTATTGCGACGATTAGATACCGTGTTTGACGAGGTTGCTGAAAAAGAAGAAGGAGAAGGACTTGAAGGTTTTGAAGACCAAGCCAACCAAGGCAAGCAGCCCTTTGACCATGTCTATGGAACCCTTTTTATGCATGTCATATAGCACCATATTGTTGTTGCAACGGAATCATGATGAGGTGGTAACCACTTTGTTGGTTTGCCACTGTACTTCCTCGTTGATACTTGCATTTGTGCATGACCCTACCTTCTTATGAGGGTTATGCCGGTGGGAGTAGATAGGTTGCTATAGTAGTGGCTATGCTAGTGGAACGGGGATATGCATAATGGTGAAAGCTATGTTTGCGAAACCCTGTGTGTGTGTGTGTGTGTGTGTGTGTGTGTGTGTGTGTGTGTGTGTGTGTGTGTGTGTGTGTGTG